>OX155970.1:9967124-10112051 GCA_944548615.1 Micropterix aruncella
AGGCACCCAGGGTTGGCTTGCAACGAGGGAACTCCTCAACGGTCAACAGCACAGACACGAAATTTTGAAGTCGGTTTTTTTTTTGTTAAAATGTTGCCTATTATTTGTACGTACCTGTGCGTTAATTATAAAAGCGTTCATGGACTCGGCCGTTGATGTTCTTGTCTTATCGACTTTCGTAGTCGGTTTGATTTTGTAGGCTAGCAATGCAAGAAGTATGAAGTTTCTCTCATCTGATACAATTAAAAAATATATTAGAATAATTCAGCAGAACATTGAATTTGACATATTATTGTTTGTTACTTACTTGCATCTATATTCTCGTCATCCAATCGGGACACCATTTCATGATTCACGTCTTTTTTATAGAGTTGAGTTGATTTCTTTGCGAATGTCTCCCAGTTTTCAAATAGAATGTGTTGCTTATCGTTGTATGTGTGATCGAAGTCGATCTCAATCTAATAAAAAAACAAATAGATGCTTGTTACAAAAGCAGGTGTATGCTATGCAGTTTATTCCACTCATTCACATTCTGGTTGTGAAAATTAACTCACAAGGTGTGAGTTAATTTTTCACAATACTGGATCCCAATTTTCACATAATCGTAGATTCATTGGTTAGGTCGCACAGACGGTTGTCAACTACTAAGGGCGAACCCGTCAACCCAGGACGCTATAACGATATTGTTCGTTTTTTCGCCCTGAGATGAGTGCAGAGACTTGGGAACAGCACGTCCACTAACAAGTTCCACCAACAACCCGTAAGAAACCGACCCCTTACCACTAGGCGCCGAGTTGTGAATTCGGCGGGCTCCATCGCGCCCTTACTCCCAGTTGTGGCTGGATTTCTCCGGGCTCTCGACTGGTTACAAGTTCGAGGTCACTTGCGCGGTCCTCTACCTGTTGTAAGCGGTAATTCGGTTTGAATTATCGCGAGCCGATTCCGCCCTTTGTCGGTGTACGCCAGAGTCCAGCGGCGCCGGAGCAGTCCCCCAGGAGAAACCGTTCCACTCGGGACACGGAGTCATACCCGGGGTAGCCTATCTCTCGAGGAGGCGGTCGAATAGGAGTTGACCAGTGAGTTAGGCCGATCCGCTTGACAACAGATGGATCATAGTGGCCCAAGCTGCACTGGCCCATTCGCCGCTTGGTTAGACCGCAGACATGTTTCATACATTTTCAAAGATACTTATTAGATTAGGGATATAACTTACTAGTCGGTATCCATTAGATTGTTTAAGACACGGCCATTCAGTGAATACATCCGTTAGCGTTTTTTTGGTTTCACATATTTTCCTTTTTCTATAATCGCAAGACTGAGTCCACTTTTCTTCTACAAGCGTCCATGGTTCTCTGTTGTATTTCAACCACGTCCACGTTTCTTCGGCTTGTTTGTCGTCTAATGCTACATCTGAAATTTCAAAATATTGTAATAGCTTAAAATAGATATATTATGTATATTCAATCACTTTGTCTCTCGTATAATTCATACCTACCTATTGTACAATTCCTGTTAAGGATTAAATTATAAATTAAAATTGAGAATGGGCGAAAAAGTATGAGAAGTGGGGCGACCATGGGTAGTCGAGAACGTACATAGATATTCTAAATCTCTGCCGGCACTAAGGCTCTAATTTGTTATTAAGGCTCTAATTTTTAGATTATGAAGTAACACTGCAGAATCGATCCGCCTCAAGGACGCGGGTTCAACTCTCGCTTCGGGCAACATGTTGAACGGTTATTTTTATTTGTATTTTTTCAAAGTTAATTTATCTGATGGATCGATTCTTCAGCATTACTGCACAATATAAAATTTGTAGGTATAAAACGTAAAGCTACGTAATCGTGAGACGGACGAACAGACGGATGGATAGACATACAGACAGACAGATGGTAAGAGAACGAAGTCACCCTAATAGGGTTCTTTTTCTTGCACGCTCTTTAATTATTAATTAAAAGCGATTAAATTAAGAAATATAGAATAAATATAGGATAGAAAAGAGTATAAATTAAAAGTGATTCAGATTGATCTACAGAACATTCTCCTAAATAGAGGAAGAAACACACCCTGTACAGGTTGTTTAAGTAGCTGTAAGTCTTTAATAATTAATTCAGTAGGTGATTCTGCAAATGAAACTGAACAGCTTTTGTTCTAAAACTTTTAGTTTTTCGAGAAACTAATTTCATTGACCACACACATTTAGGGGTTAGAAGATTTTTTTTAAAAAATGTACGAGTCGATATTTAAAAAAAACGAAAAGTCGTACAACCAAAGTTGTTCAGTTTCGTGAACAGAATCAACTTCTGATGTGGCCTGTAGCTATACAAAATCATCCTGTAGTATAGTAATATATAAAGAAATACTTGCCAAGTTGTTGCTCTTCAGCAATCTTCCTTTTTTTATAGGCAGGCAGCACCCCAGCTTGACGGAGTAGGCGCAGTTGATTGTAATATCTATCGATTAATTTTCCCTTTGCCGGTATATATTGTCCGGATCCATAAGAAGATGCTGGGATGTGGTATGTCTCCTGCAATACAGTTTTAAATATGTATAATAGCGTGGATTAAGTACTTACCTGATTTTTTTAAATATAGAAAACTGACATGAATGGCTCACATCGCATGATAATAGAAAGCGGTGTAGCCCCCCATGGCTGCTAACATATTAAAAGTTTTTTTTTCTGTCAAAGTTAGTATACAAGTCAAGAAATAATGAAATTATCTATATGCCTACGTACTCTTTCTAGTCTTTCTACATACTCTTTCTACATTGATTCTTTGTACACTAATAACTACAGCAATATGGAGTCACTAAAAACTACTATAAATACCCGCGTAACTACCAGAAGTAGGTAACTCAAGGATCCTGAGCCTATTTTAAAAAAAATGGTTTTGTAGAAGTAATTATTTTTCTGGTAGTCTTAGACAATGAAGGCTTAGTACGAACAGTGACAGTTTTTGTGCATATGCGATATCCCCGACTTTCTAGTTTTTCTGTTCCAGACATTTTTTTAACGTGGAAATTGATTTTGAAAGATTTAAACTGTATTCCTCAAAATATTGGAAAATTAACTAGGTAACTTACATTTAAAATTGAAGGCATCGCTCTTGCTATATTTCGGTATTTTTACAGGCCTAAGTTTGCTGTGCTAAGACAAACTCGCAGCAGAAAGTGCTGAAGTCCTCCTTAAGACCAAAGTTTCAGCTTAACCAATTAAATAATGAAAAAAGGAAAATATTCAATTGTCGAATATATCGGCATATGCTGATTTTGAATATTATTATATTTACGGAACCTTTAATATACAAGTATCTCAACATTTCCTGTGTGAACGGGTGCAAGGGTAGCAAACTCCATTATTTTTAATTGATTTAATTCCCGGCAAGAACCACTAAGAATTCATTTAATCAAATAATGATCAAGATAATAAAGATACCAATTATTACTTAAATTTTGGCCAGTTCTTCCATCAAAGAATAATCGTCAAAACTGCTTCCGCTGTGAGAAAAGATCATCTCATCGCCAAATAGAGTGCTAATAATTATAATTATTTTAATCATATTTTTTTAATATAGAACTAAAAAAAAATCCATGATGTTAGGAAGATTTTCAACATTTTAAAATTACCTTGTAAATCCCATAAACAAAAATGTTAAAAAAAAATCAAATGCCCAATTTTCATGCTAAATTTTTCAAGGAACGTGTAAACACTTGTTCGTGATAAAAAAAATACAAACGGAGCTGCCATGGTATTCACCGACCGGAGTCGGGCCCATAATACTATTTTTACACTTCTGGGGGGTGAGCACTTGAGCAGTGGATTCCGGACTAACGACCGGCTGTGGTAGGTTTAGAAGAGTTGTGTTGCCACATGTTACCGCGTTCACCTGACCACCCATTCACTCCCCTTTCGAAACCATAGAAGTTGGGATGCGGTAATTGCGGCTTTAGATATTAATCCTCCATATTAATATTGAGTTTTTATTGCAACATTACTACACAACATACATATAATCTACGAGTCTAAAATGTAGTATGTATAGAGGTCAAACCTAACTACTTTGTCTAGTCTATGTACTGTGTAGTAGTAGATATACATAGAAGACAAACCTTGCATTCATTTGGGCACAATTTTACGATTTCTTCGGTTATGTTCTCAAAGTCTTTGCGCTTCATATGTTTAAACTTTTTCAAATAAAACTCTACTGTGCATGCAACCAAACAATTTCTTGTCGAGCTTGTTAGAGGTTGGTTGTGATGGATGGCTGCTAACGCTTTCCGCCCAGTCGTGTTGAGAGTAAGTATGTCTTGTAACTTGAACTAAAAAGTAATTGTAATAATAACCAACATTTTAACAAAACAAAAACCGACTCCAAAAAGTCCCGTTGATCCCATGATCAGAACACGATTTTGATAAAAATGGGACCAATCTGTAAGCATGTCCTTTCAAACAAAAAAATCCAAATCGGTTCATAAATAACAGAGTTCTGCGGTAACAAACATAAAAAAGCAAAAAAAAAACAAAAAAATCCTTATCGGTTCATAAGTAACAGAGTTCTGAGGTAACAAACATAAAAGAAAATAAAAAAGAACATACAACCGAATTGAGAACCTCCTCCTTTTTGAAGTCGGTTAAAAAGTAACTTCAATATGGACTTAGGAGTTCTCTTGAATTCCTATATTGATCGGTTAAAATAAGAGTTTTTAATAAGAGTCAATTATACAGGATGAACCAAAAATTACATTCGTCCTTGAAAGCGGTGATTCAGTATACAAAAATGAACCACTTTTTATGCTACGACTTTTAGATTTTTAAAGAAAAAAATTAGGGCTGCAGAAGCGATGTTAAGAAATTTGAAAAATGTATTGCGAGGCCAAAATTTCCACAGGATCTCACTTAAATTTCGAATCATTTATATTCAGTTGTCCTCCCTGAAATACTTTTTACACTTATCACTTATGAGAAACATTTCTAAATCATAATGATATGATTACATTATAGAACGAAACAAGATTACTGGGAAGGTAAAGAATATAAGAATTTGTAGGTATGTTACATACATCGTCCACTCGGTGTTCATGATCTGAAGATTGACTACCACCAGGGCTGGATAGGAGGTCATCAAAACATCTGAGGTCATCTGATATTGCAGATATGTTCGATCCAGTATTCTAAAAATAATTTCATGTAGGTAGGTAGGTACTTGATTAAATTTTATAGTTCGAAAAATTCCATGCTCTGCGTAAATACAATTCTACACTCGGAATATATTAAGTATTGCTACCTCGTGTATTAAAAAAAATAAACACACAACATAATTCAATCATTTTAATGCTAAATCTGATAGAAAAAAGCGTCGTTTTTTTTTGTTTTATTGTTTTTTATTTATTAGTTTTTATGGCGGATTTTTAAAAAAAAACTGACCTAAGCTACTGTCATATAGGTGTTTTTAAATTGTTAAAAAAAAACTAACTTAACCTAGGTACCGAAATGTAGGTGTTTGACGCTTCTTATACCTATTTTGCTTATACTTATTTCGCTTATTTATTGAGACCGCGAAAAGATTATTGAGTTTCGGAATCAGAATGGTGAGTATAGTCTGGTGACATTAAAAAATCAACATTGTAGAACTGGTAGCAATACTTAATATATTCTCTGCAGGTAGTTGAACCCACATTTTGGACGTCGTATTAGGAATGAGTTCTCGAACCCTTTGGTTCGACGTTTCCGAACATCGACGACAAATGGATGGGATTACCCCTCCGTTACAGTTGACATTCCGAAAAGTTAAACTGCCTTACAGTACTTAAATACTTACCGAGTGAATACTTTTCGACTCGTTCCGCCACCATTTTAGTCCATCGCGGAATTTAATTCGGTCTCTGATTTTAGAAGATGGAATTAGTTGTTCGATATCTCCTTCCGATATTCCTTCAAGACAAGAAGTGTCGATTTTTTGGTCTGAAATATTGGTAATAAAAATGTTTGATAAATTGGATACAATTCACAAAATTGGAATTATTCTAGTTTAGCTATGTACATCAAATTCTCCAAAAAAAATCGCCTTCGGTGTTTGTTGGGTTCACTATTCTAAAAAGATAATAATATGTAGGCAGATCCGAGACGCAGATCTTGAATGCCCAAATATTGAAAAAAGATAATATTTGCATATCTATACTGCAATTATACCGAATTCTCTCTGTTCCTTCTTTTCATACTAGAATAAAACGAAACAAAATAATACTTTGAAAAATTTACCTTTAAAAACGTCTATCGTTTCTTGACTGATGCCCCATTCAACCATCAGGTTTAGGAGAGTTTGTGACTCTGTGGGGTTCGCATTATCCATCGCTGTCCGCCAGAAAGGTAATGATCACTTCCACAAACTTAATAGGGACTTATCACTTCAGAGCACTCGCGGCGCGCGCGGATGAAATATAATGGTGCGAACGAATGCGGGCAACAAGTTGACACAGGTACAAATTTAAGTGTTGCCAGACTGGAGGTTATACTTGGGTTTTATATAGTTTGTTTATATAATAGCTTTGCATGGGTAATAAATTATATATATATATATATATATATATATATATATATATATATATATATATATATATATATATATATATATATATATATATATATATATATATATATATATATATATATATATATATATATATATATATATATATATATATATATATATATATATATATATATATATAACTGGGCTGCCATGGAATTCACCGACCGGAGTCGGGCCCATCATAATACTATTTTGTTACACTTCTGGGGGGTGAGCGGTGGATTCCGGAACGACCGGCAGTGGTAGGTTTAGGACAGCTGTATTGCCACATGTGAGCGTTCACCTGACCACCTATTCACTCTCCCTTCGAAGCCATAGAAGTTGAGATGCGGTAATCGCGGTTTTAAATATTTCTTCTAGGAAGGAATTGATTATTTTCCTGGAGAGACCAAGATCTTTAGAGAGGTGAAACAGAGATTTGACTGGCAGGCCACGAGCACCAACTTCCACCGCGTGAAGGTGAACTGTGAAGCCGTTTCGGGTGACGGCATTTGCGAGATCATGGTATTTATTTAGTTTGCACTCGTGGTCTTTTGGGATGTTTGGTTCCCATGGAACAGCTAATTCTACAATAAGTAACAGTTAATTCTTCCGAGATAGGGAGTAAAGAGTTATAGCTGGACGGAGGGCTGTGCACCCGAGACTTTTAGGAAATTTATACCGCTTAGAGACCGAATCGACTTCCAGAAATCAAACTGAAGCTTTCTCGGTGTTGTAGTGAAATGTTTTTTACCTTTGGAGCCATCCCGCACAAACTCAACTTTCTGTAGCAGTAGAGAAAGCTGTTTCGGGCTCCTTGTGATGAAGGTTAGGTCACGACGAGGTGTGCCGGCCGTCTGCTTTAAAACGGTCACCCCACTTCTTGTCAAACTGGGTCAGGCTTTCCAGCAGTATATTGAAAACGATATTAAATATCGTCAGGGAGAGGCAACAGCCCTGGAATAGTCCAATTGAATACGATATAGAGCGGGTAGTCGTTCCGGGTGACGGCATTTGCGAGATCATGGTATTTATTTAGTTTGCACTCGTGGTCTTTTGGGATGTTTGGTTCCCATGGAACAGCTAATTCTACAATAAGTAACAGTTAATTCTTCCGAGATAGGGAGTAAAGAGTTATAGCTGGACGGAGGGTTGTGCACCCGAGACTTTTAGGAAATTTATACCGCTTAGAGACCGAATCGACTTCAAGAAATCAAACTGAAGCTTTCTCGGTGTTGTAGTGAAATGTTTTTTACCTTTGGAGCCATCCCGCACAAACTCAACTTTCTGTAGCAGTAGAGAAAGCTGTTTCGGGCTCCTTGTGATGAAGGTTAGGTCACGACGAGGTGTGCCGGCCGTCTGCTTTAAAACGGTCACCCCACTTCTTGTCAAACTGGGTCAGGCTTTCCAGCAGTATATTGAAAACGATATTAAATATCGTCAGGGAGAGGCAACAGCCCTGGAATAGTCCAATTGAATACGATATAGAGCGGGTAGTCCATTCTTGCGTTTTGACATGGAACGTCAGACAGTTGTAGTATGAGGTTACAATGTCACGCACTACAGGAGGGAAGTTGTACCTACCAGCGGAGTGCAAAGTGGAGGCGTTTTCTAGGTCGAGCCAGCATACATTTGTATGTATGTATGTATGTATGTATGCATGTATGTATGTATGTATGTATGTATGTATGTATGTATGTATGTATGTATGTATGTATGTATGTATGTATGTATGTATGTATGTATGTATGTTTGTATGTATGTATGTATGTATGTATGTATGTATGTATGTATGTATGTATGTATTTATGTATGTATGTTAAGATGCTTTATTGTAGAAATAAAAGTAATAAAAGCTACTCACATAGCCGCGAAGGAGATCCCTGACTGTACTGGGAAATGCTCATATTTAAACAAGATGTATGTAGGGGGAGACGGGGCAGATTCGTGCAAGGGGCACATCGGTACACCATAGATATTCCAATAATCGGAAACGTTACACTAGGCGCAACAACACTAAAATGTGTCTAAACTTGCACAAAGACGCCACCTGTGACTGCATCTCCGTTCAACGGTATTGGCACTTTTTTGTGTATTATCATCTTTAAACAGTGTTGCTTAATAATTTGGACTAAAGAGCTATTAAGAAATCACAACAAAAAACATTAAAAAAACTGATATTTTCAGTCTGGAAAGATTTCTGTGCTCGCTACTCGTATATAAAGCTGGCAGATTTCAAGATAATATTTATCTTAAAAAAAAGGCATTTATTAGTTAGTTAGCAACACCACTCGAATCGTGTCAATATCTAACGACAATTTCTCGAACGTGGGCCACGTGTCATTAACTAATACAGATATGTAGAAGTTACAAATTTACTTTAGTAAATGTAAACATTTAATTTCGTAGACAAAATGTTGCATTGTCGCTTTGAGATTTTCAGAGATCTTGTTCTAGGTATTGAAATGGTGCATCCATAGAGTTGTGGCATTGACGCTCTTGGGAAAACGACCATAAGTCAAAAACTATTGCATGGATCATAAAAAGAAGAACTCCAGACTCTACCGTCCTTGGTTGGTTCGCGAGGACGGCTCCGCAAATAGAGTAGATACCTATGTGACTGAGCACGAAAGTTGTTTCTCAAGACAGTGATCCTTTTTAAGTAGGTAGGTATACTGGATAAAAAACTTCTTTGCTGTTCTAACGCAAAAAGAAGTTTTCGACATTTTATTAAATAGTTGGAACATGGAGATACATAATTTTTGTATGACAAAAAGAAACTGCACATCAGTTGATTGCTTCTGTTTTAAAAGATATACTTGTAATAATATTACTTTTAAATAAGTCCTATGCAGTCATCTATGCACCTATGCACCAATTGAAATGAAATAAATGTTTATAAATTTATACCTATTGATTTTTTTATTATATTGATGAAATTTATATTTTATTTAGATTGATAGGTATATGTACCTATATATATATATATATATATATATATATATATATATATATATAATATATATATATATATATATATATATATATATATATATATATATATATATATATATATATATATATATATATATATATATATATATATATATATATATATATATATATTGTTAATATTTGATTGGGTTTTTGTAAAATCTTTTTTTAAAGAATTCGTTTAAAGGATGACACTTTGATGAAAAAATAAAAATAATAAAAGCCACTTACATAGCTGGAAGGTTTTCCCGGACTGGACTGGGAAATGCTTATTGTTTAAACGAGATGTATTTTTGGATGAGTACCACTTTCGACGGTACACTGTAGGTTTAATGGGATCCCTTTATCGCTAGCGAACGATCACCCTTCATCCACATCTCAAAAACAAAGCGTATCCTTTTGCAAACCAAAATAAAATGTCTTTATTAAAGACAAATTTAAGCAAAAACAATGAAAAAAATCACAATCAATCGTCTCTTAAATGCGGAATGACATTTCGAAAATTCGATTTGAAATTCGAATATATCCACTCTTTTAAAGGACGATATAAGATTGCTGGGCTCGCTATCAGCCAGCTATTAAATGAAAATAAAAATAAAATACTTCATTTGCTCGTTCCCATGAAATAAGATATAAATCGTAATTTCTGGTCGAGAAGTTTATACTTAAGGCTATATGATATTTACAAGAGTTCAAAACATAAGATAAAATTGTATAATATTGTTAATATTTGATTGGGTTTTTGTAAAATCTTTTTTTACAATTTTATATAAATGAAGTATTTTATTGAACGAGCAAATGAAGTATTTTATTTTTATTTTCATTTAATAGCTGGCTGATAGCGAGCCCAGCAATCTTATATCGTCCTTTAAAAGAGTGGATATATTCGAATTTCAAATCGAATTTTCGAAATGTCATTCCGCATTTAAGAGACGATTGATTGTGATTTTTTTCATTGTTTTTGCTTAAATTTGTCTTTAATAAAGACATTTTATTTTGGTTTGCAAAAGGATACGCTTTGTTTTTGAGATGTGGATGAAGGGTGATCGTTCGCTAGCGATAAAGGGATCCCATTAAACCTACAGTGTACCGTCGAAAGTGGTACTCATCCAAAAATACATCTCGTTTAAACAATAAGCATTTCCCAGTCCAGTCCGGGAAAACCTTCCAGCTATGTAAGTGGCTTTTATTGTTTTTATTTTTTCATCAAAGTGTCATCCTTTAAACGAATTCTTTAAAAAAAGATTATATATATATATATATATATATATATATATATATATATATATATATATATATATATATATATATATATATATATATATATATATATATATATATATATATATATATATATATATATATACATATATATATATATATATATATATATATATATATATATATATATATATATATATATATATATATATATATATATATATATATATATATATATATATATATATATATATATATATATATATATATATATATATATATATATATATATATATATATATATATATATATGATAAGGTTTGTAAAGAAATCCGTTTATAGGATGATGTTTTTATTTAAAATAAAATTAGTAAAAGCTACTTAAAAAGTAGCGAAGGATATCCCAGCTTGTATTGGGAAATGCTTATGTTTGAATGAGATATACTTACGGATGCGCACGACTTTCGACGGTGCAATAGGGTAAACCTATATAAAATTGTATAATATTAAAAAATTGTAAAGAAATATTGTAGAAAACAGTTTAATATTTTCTATATTTGATAAGGTTTGTAAAGAAATCCGTTTATAGGATGATGTTTTTATTTAAAATAAAATTAGTAAAAGCTACTTAAAAAGTAGCGAAGGAAATCCCAGCTTGTATTGGGAAATACTTATGTTTGAATGAGATATACTTACGGATGTGTGAATGAGATATACTATATATATATATATATATACATATATATATATATATATATATATATATATATATATATATATATATATATATAGATATATATATTAAATAAAATATATATAATAAATGCTTGTTTAAACGAATATGTATTATAAATGTTAAGAAATCTCTATCAGTAATTATTTTAAAAAATCGGTTGTGTCACCCTAAGACTTTCCTGTTAAGTAGCCAGGGACTTAATTCATCTGAATATTAATTTCATAAATAAAATCTATCAGTCAATCAATGACTTTTTCGACTTTTTCGAATTTTCCATGTTATGTCATGGTGATGGTGAAACTTGGCAGTTGCTATTTAAATTGAATGCGTATACAAACTGTTGGGTCTCTGGTGCTGACCGTTGAGGAGTTCTTTCTTCGGAAGGCAACCCAGGGTACATCAGCCATGTCATGGTGGAACTTGAAAGTTGCTATCATAAATGAATGCGTATACGAAATTTTGGGTCTCTGCTGTTGACCGTTTAGGATTTCCCTCGTCGGGAGCCAACCCAGGGTACATCAGCCATGTTATGGTGGAACTTAGAAGTTGCTATCATAAATGAATGCGTACCTATAAAAAATTTTGGGTCACAACAACCCAGGGCCAACCCAGGGTACACATCAGCCATGTCATGGTTGAACTTAGAAGTTGCTATCATAAATGAGTGCGTATACAATTTTTTGGGTCCCTGCTGTTGACCGTTGAGGAGTTACTTCGTCGGGAGCCAACCCAGGGTACATCAGCCATGTCATGGTGCAACTTGGAAATTGCTATCATAAATGAATACGTATACAAAATTTTGGGTCTTTGCTGTTGACCGTTGAGGAGTTCCCTCGTCTGGAGCCAACCCTGGTGGAAGGATTTCAATCACAATCAGCTCATGCCATGACCAAATGATGTCTGCTTGCCAAATTTCAGCTCAATCGGATGAAGCGTTTCGGCGCTATCGTCAGAGAATACACACACACACACACAGAAGTGCGTCTATAATACTTTCCTTGAACAGGAAAGTAAGTAATAATAGAACATTAGAAAATACGATTGTGTTGGTTACATTATGCAGGTTATATTAATATTTCTTGATAAAGTTTACGAAATGGTTCCAGTAACTGTAACAAAAAAAAAGAGTATTACAAAATACCAATGTTTATGTATTTATTACTAAAACTTCATAAAATAATTTACAAAATCATTAAGTATTGGTAATAATAATGATTTTTTTATAAGAAAATACTAATGTTTATGAAGTTTGTACAAATATTTGTGATACAATTGACGAAATGGTTTTGTTAACTGTAACAATAAAAGGGTATTACCTACAATATACCAATATGAATGTAGTTTATACTAATATTTCATAATAAAATCTACAAATTCATTATCGGTAATAATAATAAAGAATTTTTTATAAGAAAATACCAATTTTTATGTAGGTTGTACAAATATTTATCATAACATTTACAAAATCATTATCAGTAATGATAACAAAGCCTAGAATATAAAAAAATAAGAATTAAATGTAGCTTCAACTAATATTTCATTATAACATTAACGAAACCGTTGTCCGTAATAATAACAAAGAATTGAATATTGGAAAATACCAGTATTTATGTTGGTTATACGAATATGTATAAAAAAAATTACGAAATGTTTAATCAATAATTATAACAAATAATAGAAAAGAATATACAAATTGTATTTGCTGGTTACACTATTTTTTCTTGAGAAAATTAACGAAATGCTTTTGGTAACTATAACAAAAAATGGAGTATTACAAAATACCAATGTATATGTAAGTTATACTAATACTTCATGATGAAATTTACGAAATGATTATCAGTACTTATAACAAATAAGGTACCTAATATTAAAATACGAATCTAATTTAGAATGCACTAATATTTCATAATAAAATTAACGAAATTATTATTGGTAATAATAGCAAAGAATAGTAAATTATAAAATACAAATGTTGATATTGGTTATACGAATATGTATTATAAAATTTACCAAATCTTTATCAGTAATGAAAAACAATAACAGATATTAGAATATACGATTATATGTGTAGGTTACACTAACATTTCTTGATAAAATTTACGAAAATATTTCGGTAATAGTAACAAACATAGAGTATTATAAAATACCAATATTTATGTAGTTTATAATAATATTTATGATTAAATATACGAAATCATTATCAGTGACGTTAAAAAACATAATATTGAGAAATACGTAGCTTGCACTAAAATTTCATGACTTTTAACGTTGTGTACAAATTAATATTTACTTATATGTGGGACCAAATTATTCCAAATGTATGTATAACAAATAAAATGTTTTAATTATGCGACATTATTTGTACAATTAACCTTTTGTGTCAATTTTTTATACAGATAATACATATGAAAATTGTTTGTAATTTTTAATTGTATGATTTCGTAATTTGAACAAATAATTATTATAACATTAACACCGTTTATCTATTATTACTACGAAATTAAAGGTTTTTTATATATTACGAAATACATTTGTAATTTTCAATTATATGATTTCGTAACTTCAACTGTAGCATATAGTAAAACTAACAATGTTTGTCAGTTGTTTATACAAAGTTCAAGGTTTCGTAAAAACAACAAAATTTTGTTTGTAATACCAACAACAAATTGTTTAATTTTAAAGTATTTTTATTGGTCTTTTACTTAAGTAATACTGACTAAGACATTTTGTTAAAACTATCGGAAGCATTTGTAAATTTTATCAAACTTCATACTGTTAGTTCAACTTAAACCCGTTTCGTAAAACTAATCAATCGATTTTGTAACTGGTTTAGTTGATATTACTAATTATTGATTAATTTTATGAATAATTATTTAACCAAATGTGGTTTTGTAAAATCAATGAAACCATTTCTCTCCGTGTGGCAGGTCAGGTCACTGTAGTCGCGTCATTTTGATTTACTAACCAATCCCCATGGGACATATGTGTGCCATAACTTCAAAAATCGTTTTAAATTATCGAATACGAATAGTTTATAAATTATATTTTTTCTTGTTATTGAGACATCAGTGTTTAATATACCGTTTTTTTAATATTGCAAATGACCAACACACTCTGGTGATTTTATATAAATAAATTAAATATTTATGGCTACTTTTTCGACTTTTTATAGCAACTTGATAAATAAATAAAATATTTATGGTGACTGGCGAAATATTTTTTCATTTAGTACGTATAATTTCTGAGTTTAAAAAAAATGGGAAACGTTGTAACTTTGCATCCTTTTTTACCACAGGGACACTTATGTCCCATCAATTTATACAAAATCTACTGAGCCAATTTTCACAAAATTTGACATGTTATTTACATCGCCCTTTAACAGTTTTAGGTATGTAATCTAAACCCATACTCCACCGCAAAGCTTATGGTCCTCAAAGGTTTAAGGCATAATGACAAGCAAAAACGCTTCCTGTTGTGATACTAGCATTCTTATAAATAATGCGGTTAGAAATTATACCTAAGCCGATAAGGTATCGACAGACCTAATCTACAATGTAAACAAACTGTTATGTGGCAACTGTAGCTAGAAATCCCCTTACGGAATTTATTTTAAAATGCTCCAAAGATTTTTTTCTGAGTATCATAATAATTTATATAGTTATAGCATTTATAAAATTTTAAAAAAACGTCATTCACGAAGTCAGATTTGAAAACACTCAAAAATCTTTCGAAGTTCTAGTTTTTTACTGAAATTCACCAAAAAGACACTTGGTTGTTTTTTGGCGAGTTGTTATTTTTTTGTTGAAAAATGCTGAAATATACTGAAAGCTACTGAATTTTGACAAATTTTCATCCCCTTTAAAGGATTTGTCAATATATTTTGTTTTATTATTTAATGCTTTTTTATTGAGATAATTTTAAATACCTCTGTGTAAGAGAATGAGAAGAAATCGCTGCTGAGACCAGGAGGGATAGAGAGTAGCAGGCCATTTTCAAATCTCAAAGGGCGCCCATGAGCCGATAGTGCACTAAATCTGCCGGTGAGATAGTCGTGAGCGACGCCCTCCAAGATCCTGAAAAGCAGACAGAGAACTGCAATGCCTCTTTTCTCCCGGGTCGACAGCTAGTGAAGCTTCTCTCTGGACTCAATAAAAGTCCATGTATATATCAAATGCAGACATTTTGTAAAGGCTCAACCTTGGTGGTTAGCTCTGTGAGGTTGAGAAACGCGACATCTCAATAATTTGGAAGTGGGATGTGAACAGACTGACAAATCGTAATCTTGCTCTCTAGAAGGATATTCTTCAGCATATGCGACGAATGAAATCGGCCGAAGAGTTTGTTTCGCATTTTTCGAATATTCAAATAGAAAAGATCGAATACAAAAAGTGACAAAATATTTCATTTTACAAAATCCTTCTCCTAAATATATCCCAGTCCGTCCCCCGCTCGACCATCCATAATCTCATACGGTTCAACTGACGCCAAACATTCAAGAGGACCACTTGAAAGACAAAGTGCTGCATTGTTATTTATTGTATTCGGCCCAAATATTCTTCTGTGGGGTAAAACGTCTCTATCGCTTCTGTTCTATATTAACCTCTTTATATATTATTCTCAATTGATTACCTTCAAATTTACGTGTTCATGCAAATTGGAGAATCGACTATTTCAAAACAACGAGAAATCTTTTTACTTGTAGTTCCTTTTCTAGGCTAGGTACTTTGTTTTCCGAACATCGAGTGAAAACATATTTTCGCTCGCGTTTTATTGAACCATTCGTTGTAATTGTAACTAATTGCTTCTTGTATATAACTCGAATATAACTCGGTCATCTGGTGTACCTACACGTGAAAACAAATCTTCAGATGGTAGAGCGTATTCAAAGAAAATTTTTAAAATATGTTTATTACAGAAATTACAATATTTATCCATACTTATTTCCGTCCGATTTAGTGCTAGGAATGGTAGGATACAACAGTCTTGAAACGCGTATATTTATTTCCCTAATTATATTTGCATATAAATTAAATCAAGGAACTATTTATTTGCCAAAGCTACTACGTAAGTTTGAATTGTACGTACCGGTAAATTACACAGCGAGGAGATCGCATCTATTGTTTAATATGCCGTACCATCGTACAAATATTTTTGTAGAGAGGCCAGTGGGAAGAGTTATAGCTCTTCTTAATTCCTTACCCACAGAAATATACATCTTTTGTATATCCCTATGGCAGCTAAAAAGGCAACTCCCTGCTATCTCATGTTTATCATAATCTGTCTTTTATTTAGTTTTATATTTTTATGTTTTTTTCTTGTTCAATGTTAGCATTAATTTAGTTATGTAATTCATTTATTTTTAGACTTACACTCTAGCTTTAATATTCAAGGGCGAATTGGATTCGTCTGTAATGCTCTTGAATAATATTTGAAACGAATAAAATGATAACATATTTGTAAAAACCATAGGTAAACATGATTATTCTGTAGGTACTTAAGAATAGCTACTTTTTAATTAGATTTTTAGAAGGATTTAGAATTGCCGAAACCAATTCATTAATTTTTATCGTGTTTTTATATTAATCAAGTGTTAAGGCCATATCTGCTGCTAGGAGATAGACGTATCTTCTGCAAAGATCTTTTAACATGAGTTATTGAAAATACACTGCATTGTAGCATAATAAATCCCTTACCCTGAGATTAGGTTAATTTCCTTATGCAACTCTTCCTTTACTAACATAAGCTTTCCTTTTTCAGTAAGCAGTAACAATTATAACTTGCGGTAATTTTCCACTTTATTGCCCAACGTCAATTAATTATCTACAGTGTTGTGACTTTCCAGATAGTAATGGACGTAGTGTTTAGAATAAATATTGTTTCAATGAATACAATAATTGCATTGACTCTTATAATATGCAGTTTTGAATGGATATAATATTTTTCAGCAAGACCTCGCAACGTGTCACTCTCCCAAAATTTTCTTTCGATTTCGCGTAATTACTATATGAATCGCTAAATGCAGGAAGGGCACTTTTTGACTTTTTGTTGAAAATGACTTTTTGTTGGTTTGTTGATCTATGCACCTAAACACATCTTCTGAATGAAAACGGCACATATTCGATTGCTCTTCGTACATTTTATGAGGACTTCGATTTTTCGTTTGGTGCAGAAAGGGCACATTTTGGTCATATGTGCCCTTTTTACAACAAACGGCATGGCAACCCATAGAAATACATGTGTTACATATCAATCTGCTTGATTTTACACTTGATACATGTGTTTGAATTGAAATATTGGTTTTATTATTAGTGTAATCAACATTATTAGCTACATCAACACTTTTTTTTTTTATTCAGAAAGGACATATTTTAAAATTATTAATATTTTTTTAACTGATTATCAATTATAATTTTGTTGTGTCTGTTTTTATTATTCAATAAGATAAATAAATGAGGAGATACATATTTTTTTTAGCATAGTAGGTTTCAAGGTAGGTACCAAATATAATCAGTTTTTTGGCTCTCCTGTAAAGTTTAAAAAAGTAAAAAAGTGCCCTTTCTGCATTTAGCGATTCATATTAGGATGGCCTGGCTACCTACCTGACCTAAACCCGATCGAAAATTTGTGAACATATAATAAGTAAAGGCTTTAAAAAAAGGTTGTTCAACAAATAATTTGCTTATACCATTACCATCACCATTATGTCTTGAAAAACAGGCCTACATCATCGAAGGACATACCAATTAGCAGCTTTTGTAGTTTTTTTATATAGTCCCTGCCAAAAATGTCTAATTTGTACTATTTTTATTTGTATGGTTAATTGTAATTGATGCGAATAAAGAATAAAAAAACAAACAACCAAAAACAAAACTAATCTTAATAATTGGGACGCAAATCCATGACCAATAACTAAAAAAAATCGAAACATTATTTGTATCCACGCCAAATGAAATTAAAGTTGTAATATGCACGCCAAATGGAATAAAAGTGTATAATATGTGTATATATGTATGTAACTAACCCTTTATGATATATATTTGTATTAATATGTGTACTATTTTATGTCATTATCTTAGTGTTAGTATTGAAAGTAGTCTATTAGTCAGTAGGTACTACTCAAAAGTCAGTAGGTACTACACGGAAAGAAATGGTTTCATTGATTTTACAAAACCACATTTGGTTAAATAATTATTCATAAAATTAATCAATAATTAGTAATATCAACTAAACCAGTTACAAAATCGATTGATTAGTTTTACGAAACGGGTTTAAGTTGAACTAACAGTATGAAGTTTGATAAAATTTACAAATGCTTCCGATAGTTTTAACAAAATGTCTTAGTCAGTATTACTTAAGTAAAAGACCAATAAAAATACTTTAAAATTAAACAATTTGTTGTTGGTATTACAAACAAAATTTTGTTGTTTTTACGAAACCTTGAATTTGTATAAACAACTGACAAACATTGTTAGTTTTACTATATGCTACTGTTGAAGTTACGAAATCATATAATTGAAAATTACAAATGTATTTCGTAATATATAAAAAACCTTTAATTTCGTAGTAATAATAGATAAACGGTGTTAATGTTATAATAATTATTTGTCCAAATTACGAAATCATACAATTAAAAATTACAAACAATTTTCATATGTATTACCTGTATAAAAAATTGACACAAAAGGTTAATTGTACAAATAATGTCGCATAATTAAGACATTTTATTTGTTATACATACATTTGGAATAATTTGGTCCCACATATAACTAAATATTAATTTGTACACAACGTTAAAGTCATGAAATTTTAGTGTAAGCTACGTATTTCTCAATATTATTTTTTTTAACGTCACTGATAATGATTTCGTATATTTAATCATAAATATTATTATAAACTACATAAATATTGGTATTTTATAATACTCTATGTTTGTTACTATTACCGAAATATTTTCGTAAATTTTATCAAGAAATATTAGTGTAACCTACACATATAATCGTATATTCTAATATCTGTTGTTGTTTTTCATTACTGATAAAGATTTGGTAAATTTTATAATACATATTCGTATAACCAATATCAACATTTGTATTTTCTAATTTACTATTCTTTGCTATTATTACCAATAATAATTTCGTTAATTTTATTATGAAATATTAGTGAATTCTAAATTAGATTCGTATTTTAATATTAACCTTATTTGTTATAAGTACTGATAATCATTTCGTAAATTTCATCAAGAAGTATTAGTATAACTTACATATACATTGGTATTTTGTAATACTACATTTTTTGTTATAGTTACCAAAAGCATTTCGTTAATTTTATCAAGAAAAATTAGTGTAACCAGCAAATACAATTTGTATATTCTTTTCTATTATTTGTTATAATTATTGATTAAACATTTCGTAAAAATTTTTATACATATTCGTATAACCAACATAAATACTGGTATTTTCCAATATTCAATTCTTTGTTATTATTACGGACAACGGTTTCGTTAATGTTATAATGAAATATTAGTTGAAGCTACATTTAATTCTTATTTTTTTATATTCTAGGCTTTGTTATCATTACTGATAATGATTTTGTAAATGTTATGATAAATATTTGTACAACCTACATAAAAATTGGTATTTTGTTATAAAAAATTCTTTATTATTATTACCGATAATGAATTTGTAGATTTTATTATGAAATATTAGTATAAACTACATTCATATTGGTATATTGTAATACCCTTATATTGTTACAGTTAACAAACCCATTTCGTCAATTGTATCACAAATATTTGTACAAACTTCATAAACATTAGTATTTTCTTATAAAAAAATCATTATTATTACAAATACTTAATGATTTTGTAAATTATTTTATGAAGTTTTAGTAATAAATACATAAACATTGGTATTTTGTAATACTCTTTTTTTTTGTTACAGTTACTGGAACCATTTCGTAAACTTAATCAAGAAATATTAATATAACCTGCATAATGTAACCAACACAATCGTATTTTCTAATGT
Organism: Micropterix aruncella; assembly: GCA_944548615.1. Lineage (NCBI taxonomy): Eukaryota > Metazoa > Arthropoda > Insecta > Lepidoptera > Micropterigidae > Micropterix > Micropterix aruncella. The sequence goes on from OX155970.1 coordinate 9,987,668, forward strand.
TCTATTATTACTTTCCTGTTCAAGGAAAGTATTATAGACGCACTTCTGTGTGTGTGTGTGTATTCTCTGACGATAGCGCCGAAACGCTTCATCCGATTGAGCTGAAATTTGGCAAGCAGACATCATTTGGTCATGGCATGAGCTGATTGTGATTGAAATCCTTCCACCAGGGTTGGCTCCAGACGAGGGAACTCCTCAACGGTCAACAGCAAAGACCCAAAATTTTGTATACGTATTCATTTATGATAGCAATTTCCAAGTTGCACCATGACATGGCTGATGTACCCTGGGTTGGCTCCCGACGAAGGAACTTCTCAACGGTCAACAGCAGGGACCCAAAAAATTGTATACGCACTCATTTATGATAGCAACTTCTAAATTCAACCATGACATGGCTGATGTGTACCCTGGGTTGGCCCTGGGTTGATGTGACCCAAATTTTTTTATAGGTACGCATTCATTTATGATAGCAACTTCTAAGTTCCACCATGACATGGCTGATGTACCCTGGGTTAGCTCCCGACGAGGGAAATCCTGAACGGTCAACAGCAGAGACCCAAAATTTCGTATACGCATTCATTTATGATAGCAACTTTCAAGTTCCACCATGACATGGCTGATGTACCCTGGGTTGCCTTCCGAAGAAAGAACTCCTCAACGGTCAGCACCAGAGACCCAAAAGTTTGTATACGCATTCAATTTAAATAGCAACTGCCAAGTTTCACCATCACCATAACATAACATGGAAAATTCGAAAAAGTCGAAAAAGTCATTGATTGACTGATAGATTTTATTTATGAAATTAATATTCAGATGAATTAAGTCCCTGGCTACTTAACAGAAAAGTCTTCGGGTGACACAACCGATTTTTTTAAATAATTACTGATAGACTCTAGATTTCTTAACATTTATAATACATATTCGTTTAAACAAGCATTTATTATATATATTTTATTTTATATATATATATATATATATATATATATATATATATATATATATATATATATATATATATATATATATATATATATATATATATATATATATATATATATATATATATATATATATATATATATACTCTAGATTTCTTAACATTTATAATACATATTCGTTTAAACAAGCATTTATTATATATATTTTATTTAATATATATATATATATATATATATATATATATATATATATATATATATATATATATATATATATATATATATATATATATATATATATATATATATATATATATATATATATATATATATATATATATATATATATATATATATATATATATATATATATATATATATATATATATATATATATATATATATATATATATATATATATATATATATATATATATATATATATATATATATATATATATATAGGTACATATACCTATCAATCTAAAAAATATATTAATTTCATCAATATAATAAAAAAATCAATATAAATTTATAAACATTTATTTCATTTCAATTGGTGCATAGGTGCATAGATGACTGCATAGGACTTATTTAAAAGTAATATTATTACAAGTATATCTTTTAAAACAGAAGCAATCAACTGATGTGCAGTTTCTTTTTGACATACAAAAATTATGTATCTCCATGTGCCACTATTTAATAAAATCTCAAAAACTTCTTTTTGCGTTACAACAGCAAAGAAGTTTCTTATCCAGTATACCTACCTACTTAAAAAGGATCACTGTCTTGAGAAACAACTTTCGTGCTCAGTCACATAGATACTCTATTTGCGGAGCCGTCCTCGCGAACCAACCAAGGACGGTGGAGTCTGGAGTTCTTCTTTTTATGATCCATGCAATAGTTTTTGACTTATGGTCGTTTTCCCAAGAGCGTCAATGCCACAACTCTATGGATGCACCATTTCAATACCTAGAACAAGATCTCTGAAAATCTCAAAGCGACAATGCAACATTTTGTGTACGAAATTAAATGTTTACATTTACTAAAGTAAATTTGTAACTTCTACATATCTGTATTAGTTAATGACACGTGGCAGACACGACACGATTCGAGTGTTGCTAACTAACTAATAAATGCCTTTTTTTAAGATAAATATTATCTTGAAATCTGCCAGCTTTATATACCTACAGTAGCGACTAGCGAGCACAGAAATCTTTCCAGACTGAAAATATCAGTTTTTTTAAATGTTTTTTGTTGTGATTTCTTAATAGCTCCTTAGTCCAAATTATTAAGCAACACTGTTTAAAGATGATAATACACAAAAAAGTTCCTATTTATTGTCAAAAAATTTCAATGTCAAAAAAATCTGGTTTTCCTTTTATATATTCGATACGATGAACTGTCAAACTCGTAACTCGCGATACACATCCTCCGCGAAAAATACTTCTATAAATTCGTAATCAATCGCTACTTTAATAAAGTGTGAGTCTATTTACGTTCTACAGTGATACCACATCTGTGAAAGTGTCTGCAACTCTGCAGCCTTTACGGGTTCAGCAGCAGTGGGTGGCTGACATAGGCCCCTCCTTTGAACTTTAAATCAACGCTTCATTCTAGAACTGTCTCGTGTGACTTATAACTGAACTGCATGTTAAGACGAAGCCCGAAGAAAGCAGCGAGATCGGCGCAGGCGGTTTGAAAGATATAATCCATTTAACATCGAACAAAAGACGTGAGGTTGCCTTGTAAAATATCCCCTAACTAACGGCATTTCTGTCCACCTGGTATCATCCACATATAAAGAAACCGAAAGGCGCCATTCATCTAAACATTAGAATATCTTTGTGAACAGTCACGCATTTTCGTTTCAACAAGATCCAAAAACCATTTAAACGTAAAGTTACATAACGACTTTTGTCTAATTTCATGGAAACGAGGATACGAAGCATTTTCATTTTAATTTTTGGTTTAATATTAGGCGGTTGGCGAGCTCAAAAAACGTGGATTCATTCGAAATTTTAAAATACATTGAAATCTCATTCTATATTGAGGATCAGTCAATGTGATTATTTATTGTTTTTGCTTTTTTCGTTTCTATCGAAGACATTTTGTTTTGCAAAAGGATAAGCTTGGTTTTTGAGATGTGGATGAAATGCGGATCATTCAACGGTGGCAAAGGGAAACCCATTAACGCTACATGTAGTTTCGAAAGTGGTACACATCCATAGGGGGAGACGGGGCAGGTTGGTACACAAAAAATCAAACTCATATATTTTAAACAACAATGGTTGAAATATTCCACTTTTCTTGCATCGATATGCCATAACTACTCAAGTCAATAAAACCAACAACAAAAAACATGAAGGTTTAAAAATATATAGAATATTAAGGTTTTAATGAAAAATGGGTTTTGTGTCATTGTGCCTCACCCACGGGACACAATCGTACATTAGAAGGGACGCTTTGGTACTAATAGTAAATTATATGACAATGGTTAATAAAAACCAAAATCTGTAGCTGAAAAGTAATTTTATTATTTTAACAATAATCAGCCTCATAATTCTCACTTATAATCTCAATTGGATAACAAAACTAACAGTTTTGGTAGGTTTCGTAAACCAATTACATAACTTAAATAGTGTCTTTGTAAACAAAATCAAACAACCTTAAAAATGTTAAGAAAGTTTTGCAAATTATTAACATGAAAAATATAGGAACTCCCTTTACGGAAAATTGTTTGATTCTGGAAACCTCAGTTTGATTTCTGGAAGTCGATTCGGTCTCTAAGCGGTATAAATTTCCTGAAAGTCTCGGGTGCACAGCCCTCCGTCCAGCTATAACTCTTAACTCCCTATCTCGGAAGAATTAACTGTTATTGTAGAATTAGCTGTTCCATGGGAACCAAACATCCCAAAAGACCACGAGTTCAAACTAAATAAATACCATGATCTCGCAAATGCCGTCACCCGGAACGGCTTCACAGTTCACCTTCACGCGGTGGAAGTTGGTGCTCGTGGCCTGCCAGCCAAATCTCTGTTTCACCTCTTTAAAGATCTTGGTCTCTCCAGGAAAATAATCAATTCCTTCCTAGAAAAATTATTTAAAACCGCGATTACCGCATCTCAACTTCTATCTTCTTCGAAGGGGGAGTGAATATGTGGTCAGGTGAACGCTCACATGTGGCAATACAGCTGTCCTAAACCTACCACTGCCGGTCGTTCCGGAATCCACCGCTCACCCCCCAGAAGTGTAACAAACTATATAAAACCCAAGTATAACCTCCAGTCTGGCAACACTTAAATACGTACCTGTGTCAACTTGTTTCCCCGCATTCGCACCATTATTTCATTCGCGCGCGAGTGCTCTAAAGTGATCATTACCTTTCTGGCGGACAGCGATGGATAATGCGAACCCCACAGAGTCACAAACTCTCCTAAACCTGATGGTTGAATGGGGCATCAGTCAAGAAACGATAGACGTTTTTAAAGGTAAATTTTTCAAAGTATTATTTTGTTTCGTTTTATTCTAGTATGAAAAGAAGGAACAGAGAGAATTCGGTATAATTGCAGTATAGATATGCAAATATTATCTTTTTTCAATATTTGGGCATTCAAGATCTGCGTCTCGGATCTGCCTACATATTATTATCTTTTTAGAATAGCCATCCATGTCAGTTTTCTATATTAAAAAAAATCAGGTAAGTACTTAATCCACGCTATTATACATATTTAAAACTGTATTGCAGGAGACATACCACATCCCAGCATCTTCTTATGGATCCGGACAATATATACCGGCAAAGGGAAAATTAATTGATAGATATTACAATCAACTGCGCCTACTCCGTCAAGCTGGGGTGCTGCCTGCCTATATAAAAGGAAGATTGCTGAAGAGCAACAACTTGGCAAGTATTTCTTTATATATTACTATACTACAGGATGATTTTGTATAGCTACAGGCCATATCAGAAGTTGATTCTGTTCACGAAACTGAACAACTTTGGTTCTACGACTTTTCGTTTTTTTTTTAAATATCGACTCGTACATTTTTAAAAAAAAATCTTCTAACCCCTAAAAATGTGTGTGGTTAATGAAATTAGTTTCTCGAAAAGCTAAAAGTTTTAGAACAAAAGCTGTTCAGTTTGATTTGCAGAATCACCTACTGAATTAATTATTAAAGACTTACAGCTACTTAAACAACCTGTACAGGGTGTGTTTCTTCCTCTATTTAGGAGAATGTTCTGTAGATCAATCTGAATCACTTTTAATTTATACTCTTTTCTATCCTATATTTATTCTATATTTCTTAATTTAATCACTTTTAATTAATAATTAAAGAGCGTGCAAGAAAAAGAACCCTATTAGGGTGATATCGTTCTCTTACCATCTGTCTGTCTATGTCTATCCATCCGTCTGTTCGTCCGTCTCACGATTACGTAGCTTTACGTTTTATACTTACAACTTTTATATTGTGCAGTAATGCTGAAGAATCGATCCATCAGATAAATTAACTTTGAAAAAATACAAATAAAAATAACCGTTCAACATGTTGCCCGAAGCGAGAGTTGAACCCGCGTCCTTGAGGCGGATCGATTCTGCAGTGTTACTTCATAATCTAAAAATTGAATCGATGTAACTGCCTAATAACAAATTAGAGCTTTAGTGCCGGCAGAGATTTAGAATATCTATGTACGTTCTCGACTACCCATGGTCGCCCCACTTCTCATACTTTTTCGCCCATTATCAATTTTAATTTATAATTTAATCCTTAACAGTAATTGTACAATAGGTAGGTATGAATTATACGAGAGACAAAGTGATTGAATATACATAATATATCTATTTTAAGCTATTACAATATTTTGAAATTTCAGATGTAGCATTAGACGACAAACAAGCCGAAGAAACGTGGACGTGGTTGAAATACAACAGAGAACCATGGACGCTTGTAGAAGAAAAGTGGACTCAGTCTTGCGATTATAGAAAAAGTAAAATATGTGAAACCAAAAAAACGCTAACGGATGTATTCACTGAATGGCCGTGTCTTAAACAATCTAATGGATACCGACTAGTGAGTTATATCCCTAATCTAATAAGTATCTTTGAAAATGTATGAAACATGTCTTTTCATTTCAACTGAATTTATTGACTTAATCCCTGCTCATTTTAATTTTAATCAGGATAGAGTTCAGTGGGTTGAATATCAAAGTATCCGTTATGTTATCGATAGCATCTTAACTATACCATCTGAAACTGAATACTCTTTATATATAATAAAACATATCTTGGTGTCTGCTAGTGGTGACACGACTTTCATATGTTTAAAAATTCCTTGTATAGGATACAATGATCATTTACTAGCATATCAGCTGGAAACTTATACCCAAACAAACGAATGGAAATTGATTTATTTAAAAAGCATTTTTCTGTATCCTTCTTTTTGTCATACACTCTCCGGTGGTAATAAATATTTTAGATTGAAGTATATTTAGACCTATCTTTAAAATTATGTTGTAGCTTTTAGATACGTTTGTAAGTTGATAAGGGTATTTTTTTAATAATTAAAATATTATTAGGTATTTTTATATTAAGGTATTTTTTTAATAACTAAAATACCTAATATTTTTTTATTGACATTTAAAAAAAACGAGACACCGAATGGACGAAAAAACCTAAGTCTCCATTTTATAAACCATATTTTGTCATATGTCATTTAGTTAGTTCCGTGTCTCGTTTTTTTTTATTTTTTTTCAAAAAAATAGACAAAACCCAAAAATTGATTTAGGTTCCTTAGTCTGCCGAATCTTTAATTTATAATTGTAGGTCCACCAAGTGTATTGTAATCTTGCGTAATTGGTATATTGAAATTCTCTAAATTACCTTAAAATTGCTTTGTACGAGTTGGATAACTAAGTTGGGTTTTGTAAATGTTAAAAAAATGTGTAGGTATTCAGAATAATAATTCATAGCTCACCCTAAATTAGGCTAAATTATAAGTTTTATGATTATTAATAATTAATAAATGTTTCGAATTTTACTTGTTCTGTTTTATTATTATTATTTAGCACCATACTCTATTTTATGATAGATTAGAAATAATGAGTAAAGAATCAAGGATACAAGTTATAGTAATTATAATTTCTTTTTATTTAGTGTAAGCTTTTGTATAATTAATTTGAAATTGTTAAAAGTTTTGTTTTCAACTGAATTGTATTGTAACTTTAATCAGTATTTTTGGATATATTTTAAAAATAAAATGTTGTATATTCGAAACTTGTTCCTTAGTTCGTCTTGTATCTTTTCTACACTAGGAATCCACGTTATGTTTGCCTGATAATTTCTTGTAAATTTAATGTTTAGTTTTCCTATAATAATTTATGTGAAATAATTTTTCCTACAATTATAATTTTTTGACTGTTAGTAACTTTAATCTGTATTCGGGGGTACAATTTACTAATATCTAAAGTTTAGTAGAGTTTAATCAATTTTTTAGTACAACTTGCTAAACATAATGTGTAAACGATGTAAGGTTATTGGTAAAAATGCATGTGTCATAATTTGCAAGATTGAAAATATTTACAAGTATTTGTTTAAATATTTTCTTTAAAAAATAATTGTAAATATTTACAATTTTGTAAATTACTTATGATACTTACATAAATATTTTACCAATAACCTTACATCGTAAGAATATTTTTGATAGTAAGTTTATACTAAGAAAACAGGTCAAAATCTACTAATTAATATTAGTTAAATATACCACCGAATACTGATTTAAACTTGGAAAAAATAATAATAATTTTTCGTAAATTTGACAAATTTGTTCACGTAAATAGTACGAAAATTAACAGACAAATATATCCTGGGATTTTAGTAAAAGGTACGAAAGTACTAAGAAATAAATTTGGAATATACAAAACTTTATTGTTAAAATATACCCAAGAATAGTGTTGAAAGTTACAAAACTTTACAGTTAAAAACAGTAATAATTCTTCATGCTTTTGACAAATAATTCCAAATAAATTATACTAAACCTTACATTAAATATACAAAGAGATTGTTAGTCAAATATAACCAGGTTTCTTAGTAAAAGGAACGAAATGTACTAATAAATATGTATGGAATACACAAATGTTTATTAGTACAATATACTCAAGAATAATGATTAAACCTACAAAACTTACTGCTTGAAAACAGTAATAATTGTTCGTAATTTTGACAAATAATTTCTAATAAATATTACTACTACATACATTAAATGTACGAGAAATTATCAGTTAAATAAAAGAAGGATTCTTAGTAAAAGACACGAAATATACTAATAAATAAGTATGGATATACAAAACTTTAATAGTAAAATATACCCTAGAATACTGATTAAATCTACAAGAATTTTGCACTTGAAAACAGTACTAATTCTTCGTACTTTTAGCAAATAATTTTAAATAAATTATACAGAAAAATTAATTAAATATACAAAAAATTGTTAATCAAGCTTAACCAATATTATTATTTAAAGTGACGAATAAATAATAATGGTATGTACAAAACTTTATTAGTAAATATACAATGGAATACAAATTAAATCTACGAAAAATAGTGGTTGAAACAAATATTATTAATCGTAAATATTTCATAAATTGTACAAAAACATTTATTGGATTAAAAAAAATATATCAGTAAAGTATATCATTTATTCCAGGTAAAATTGATGACTCGTACTAAGAAATATACTAAAGATTATGAGTAAAATATACCCAAGAACACTGTTAAACTTACAAAATTCTTACCTTAAATTTAACTAATCTCTTTATTAACTTTTACAGAAGTTGCATATAAATCTTGATTACTTTAATCGAGATTATCTTTAAAAGAGACTAAATAGTCTGTCATATTTACTTCGTATATAGAGAAAAATAATAAAAAAATATCGTTATAATAACATTTGAGTTTTGTAAAACTAACCAACTGATTTTTCATAAAGTCAATCAATAATGTAAATTATTTGTACATTTTAATGAATTAAGTTTGGTAAATGTTTTGTACATTTGACAAATGTCATTTTGTATATTTAAGTAGAGTATTTATTAAAATTGCTAAGAATTAGCAATTAAAAGCAATTGAAAAGAATTGGTAAAATCAACCAATTTCTTCGTGAGGCCTATAGTTAAGGTCGGCGTTGGTTGGGATAACAAGGAATTTTGTAAATGCAATCAAACATTTCTCTCCGTGTACTCAAAAACAAAGGCTATATATTTCGTATGCCCAGATACAGTCTGTTCGGTCTAGTTGGGCATTCGTCTAGAATGATCGTATGGGTTGTGTTAATTTTCTTATTGCTTATATAAATAGTTACAAATTATATCTGTACGATCACACTGTTAACTCTCTACCAAGTTGTAACAAATAAATAAATAAATAAATATACAGTTCATTGCCATAATATTAGACCCACCGTACATTTCACTATATTTTAATCAAATATTAACTCATCGGGTGGAGCTTTTCGCTTCTCGGCTATGGGCGAACAGATGGAACGGAACGCAACCGGGTTCGGCCGCCGGTCGAGAGGGGGCGCTCATAGAGAAAAATGTTGGTTGTCTCATCCCTGTAGCAACCAACTTTCGCTACGCCGTGACACATTCTATTCTGTGCCCAAATCCGATATCCCGGGTCGCGCCGATTGTTGTTTTTTTCCCTCGCTGCCCTATTATATTGTTAGGGAGTGGGCTTGGATTCTACATGTGGCGGCCACATTGTCATGGCAGATTGCGCATGCGCAGCGCGTCGGCGGGAAAGACGATACTTTTTTCGGCGGCAGGACGTAGAAGAACAAGGGCGAAACGATGTGCAGGTGCGTTCGCGAAATTTTTCTGTCTATAAATAAAGCGTAATGATTTTGTCTTTGGTTGCCAGAAAACACCCTTGCGGAAAGCCACTAAAATTTCCTAAATGAGTCATGTACCAATAAATTTGCGAAATCTAAATATGCACGTATACGCATACACGCAGTTCTGCAGCATCCAGTTTTGTAGTGTTTCAAAATCTAGATAGGTATTGCTAATATTAATGTTTTTTACTTTGACAGACAAATCTATAGGTAAGATAGGGGGAAGTCCCCTAACGCCGGACGGCACCTAGCTTCGGACACTAATAGTATATTGTTAAGTCGCGGCGCGATCGTTACAAAGACGCAGGAAAAGGAAAACAAGTATTCAGTGCAATGCACGGTGCAATGCTTATAAAAAAAAGACGAAAATTCAATGACAACTTGATATGACTTAAAAAGAGCCACTTATATTAAATCCTTAGAGATTCAGATTGATGAGAAAAAGTCTTGGATAGTCCATAATAATCACCTGAAATCGAAGTTATCGTCAGCTTGTTATGAGAAGTTATAAACGCATATAATTCACTAAGAAAAATATTGGATTGCTTCTTACATTACCATTTTGTAATTACGGTTTTATACAGAATAACGATGTTTCAATCATAAATTTGTTAAATTATAAGGAATATAGCTTAAACTCCATTACTCGATTATATTTGTCAACATTTTTCTTACGGTTAATATGGAAATACAGTATACTGTAGTTTCAACATGATTCATGTGTCCGATTATAATCGTATGTATACTACTACATGCTGTCATGTTAGAAGCGTCATCCCAAGGTCGGGACGTAATAATATAACATTATGTTTAAGCATTACGACACGGTAACTACCATCACACCAACACCGTTAGGCATCATGGTAATTCGTACGTATGTAACACAGTCCGCGTTATATACGTAATCCTTCTTGAAACATGCATGGAAGTACGCATGTTGCATCGTTATAGTTTTATCAGTGCTCGTTCACTTCTATGGGCCAATGCCGTCAATATAAATATATTTATGTACATCAAAATATATTTTACAAATTATGCTACTATATATATATATATATATATATATATATATATATATATATATATATATATATATATATATATATATATATATATATATATATATATATATATATATATATATATATATATATATATATATATATATATATGTATATATATATATATACTCGTAAATAGTATGAGCTATTAGGGCCTGAAAGCAAAGAGAATCGTGTAAACCTTTATTTAAAGAACTACGTATTTTCACTATATATGACATTTTTGTTTATGAATATGTATGTGAATTGTACAAGAAAAAGCGAGCAGGTTGAACACAATCGCATATAATATGTACATACACTCGATACGAGAAACAATTCAATATATCCATTCATTGCAGTCTGTCACTTCAGAATTCCAACGCACAACGATTTATAGAAGCGTAAACTATTATAACAAGCTGCCAAAAAATATGAAAGGTATAGATAATTATATTAAATTAATGAAACGTACTAAACAGTATCTGTTATCTAAAAGTTTATACAATTTGAGTGAATTTTAACGTACGGATTTATGGAATAATATTATTATTTTCACATTTTAATTCCTTACTTTATAGGTATCTCTGTAATTTCTACAACCTAAATGGGGTTGTTAAAAATGAATATACACTGAGAAAAATATAACGAAGTAGTACATGGAAATATGCATGGTTCAACAAGAATTACGTATATAACTCGGACTATGGGCCATACGTATGAATTAACATGACTCGTAACGGTGTGGGCGGGACGATAGTCACCGTGTTGTAACGTTAAAACATAATGTTGTTTCATTACGTCACGACCTTGGGATCTCGCTTCTAACATGATATATAACAGGATATATGAATCATGTTGAAACACACTACAGTATACTTTTATTTCGCTATTAACCGTAAGGAAAATGTTGATACATATAATCGAGTAATGGAGTTTCAACGAAATTCCTTGTAATTCAACAAAATTACGATTGAAACACCGTTATTCTGTATAAAACCCTAATAACAATATGGTAATGTAAGAATCAATACAATATTTTTCTCAGTGCGATTTGATTTGATTTGATTTGAGTGTTATAAATTTACATGTAATGGCGTTACGTTTACGTAAGCCACGTAAAATTGACGTAATATACAGATTTACGAGTGCAACATAATTAGTCTAGCAATTTTCGTTTCATTATTATATAAGGATTCAATTGTAGTTTAGAGTTAATAATAATTTAAAAAAAACGGTAATAATTATCTAAAAATATGTAAATTTTACTCTACTAATTTCTAATGTAGTTCTCTAATAAGTTCGTTTCATGTTTACGATCTTGATTGAAAAATTCCTTTTCACTTCCGTGTTATTTGGGAATCTAGAGTTCTACTCAAGAGTGTCTCGGATAATTTATCTGGTGAAGCCGATGGGTGAAGCATCCATAAACGTCTGTCAGCGTTCTAACGCATCTCTCGGGGACTGCGAACAATGCGCTTCAATGCATTCGTCTCATATTTACAGCCGCACTCGGATGCGCTCGACAATGTTCGGTTTTTATTAATTTTACGATTGTCAACGACGTTTTTAGTGCCGACGGCTAATGGGCGATCGTCGACACCGGTTATTTCTAGTCGCACGCTACGCCCTCCTATCTAAGACCAGACGAGAATTTACAAAGTCTCTGCTGGTACAGCTTCGAGTATTACTGAAATGAATCAGCCTTTGTTTGCTTAACACACCCTTGCAAAGTATACGTGTGTAGTTATAGGTCAAATAGTGATAGCCCCAAAAATAGTTTGTTTTAGTAAACAAACTTTGTTTTAATTTTGTTAGGGAACTTCTCTTCCCACAAAATATTATTTTTAAGACTAACGTTATAAATTCTCGAGTTCCCGGCCATGCAGGAATCAAGGAAAATGAAAAAGGCAACGAACTTGCGAAGACGTGAGCAAAGGAAACGTTATACGGCCCTGAACCTTGCTGTGGCGTACCAAAAAGCCTTGCAAACCTAATGCTCTAAAACATATGTTTAGAACAATCTGTCAACCACTGGAGCGACACGCCAGGGTTGAATTATTCCAACGCGCTAATTAAGGCTTACGACTGCCCGTGAGGCATTATCGCTAAAAAGGAACAATCTACGCATACTGGTGAGGGCGCTCACGGGGCATTGTGGCCTGAACAAACACATGTACAACCTATAACTCCGGGACACGAAAATGTGCAGGTTCTGCCAAGGGGCAAAGGAAAATCCCCCTCACCTCATGTGCGAGTGACGAGCGAAAGATACACCCACTTAGGTGGTCATTACCTCCAACCTGAGGAGGTAAAATAATCTGGCGCCAACAGCCTGTTGATTTTCTTAAATAACTCGAGGCTTACCACAGAACTATAGCAGGTGGCGAACCCAATATATCAGCAATAGTCGCAGTGTTACAAGGATCATAAAGACCTTAGAAAAGCCCCACATAACAAATGAAAAAATAAAAACATTGTAAATAGTTATTAAAATAGAAACAGTAATATTTAACTAATACGTAGGTTTTTGACGTGACAACGTTTTATAATTCGATGGGCCGGCTGCACGCATGAAAAAATATGACTCATGCGGCGTTACCTCGCTCTAAGGCGTTCCATTTATTATATTTATTATTCAATATAAATGCTGCCATCTACCGGTTGCGACAAGAATTATTTACTAACCTCAGTCTAAAATAGTACGAATGAAAATCACTAGATTGATTTAAATTCTTGACATAATTTTATTATATGTATTCTTGATATACGGAATGTTATTACTGAACGGACAATTTTATTGTGGGTACAACAAAGTGCAACGAAATAAGCAACTTTTATTAAAAAAAAATAAAAAAGTATGAAAAGCTATCATTACGATGCGCTATCTAGCGGTTGGTAAAATGTCGCTGATATTGTTTATTTACGACGTATTACCTACCGCTAGATGGCGCAGCGTGCTCAAACGCTTCTCAACCCGTTATTTAAATTATTTATTTATTATTTATTTTATTTATTTAATTTAACAATTCATTTACAAGTGCACAAGTATCACTAATAATCATATCAATAAAAAAAATATATATAATTAAAATTAAAATTAAAATTAAACACGGCCGATATGAGCATTAGCTTTTAAGTACTGCTGCTGCCCAACTAAGTGCCAGGACTTGTTCCAGGGCAGCTAGCTCTCTAGTTTTTATATCACATATATTCGGCAATGAATAAAAAAAAATAAAAAGGAAAAGAAATATATATATTCCCGTCACCATTACAAATTATAACTAATAATCACTAACTAATGATCACAATAGGAAATAAAACACAAAAATAAATAATCGTGTTAATAAAATAAAAATAAAAGAAAATGTCAAATGATATCAAACAATAGTCACCAAAATTTATGAATAAGTAATAGTAAAAAATAAAAATTTTAAAAAAAATAAAAAATAATAGTTTGAGATTTCAAACTTTCAAATTAAAAAAAACAATAAACTTTAAACAATAAACAATTATACAATTATACCGCTATACAATAATACATTTACATGTTGTAGTCAAATCGGTGAGTATAGGTAAAGCATATATTTTTGGGTGTTTGTAATAAACAATATCAGAATCTTAAATGAAACTGCTTCAAATGCAACCATTCCATCAGTATTTTCTTATGGCGTTGTCACGGTCAACTATCGTCAGTAAACCGACTTTACAGACAACCGAGTTTTTTATGTGACAATTTATGCAAATAAAAACAATTTGATTCAGCGATTTGTGCGTCTGCAATTGTAGAGGTTTTGTAACAACGCTCCGCAGAGGACACTGGGGACTGGCGATTAGTGACTAGGGACGTCAACAAATTCGTTTCGTAAGCCAAGCTATTGTAGGAATTTCGAGACGGATACCTTCCTAACTAACAACGGCCTCTTCCGGCTCTAATTTATCGGACTCATTTGCATCGCTCGCAGCGTCTGATAATTCACTTAATGCGCGCTTCCAACGAATTCTTTTTCGATTCATGGGAAATGTTAGGTAAGATTCGTTATCCAAGAAAGACTAAGAAATTTACCGAGAGAGGAGTCTAAAAGGCGAGGAAATCCGGAAATACAATACAATGCAATACAATCAACTACTCCAGTAGATAGGCATTCCTACACTTGGATGCGTCATAAAATTAAATGCTAAAACTTTAACTATTAAAAACATAAATATCATGATATTTATCATGGCTGTAATATTAAATTCAATATTACCTACATACAAATAATCAAATCCAGAAATCCAGTCAATGACAGAAAGTCAATCCGGAAATATGCCTTCGTATTTTTTTAAAATTAATAGATGTTTAATAAATTATATAAAAATTAAAATGTCAGCTATCATAATACAATTATGTTTAAAACTTTACAAATTTCTCTAATCATCAACATGGAAAAAAACTCTTACACCATAAATTGGGTTTCTTACCTAATTATTCACAATAAGCGACATAATCATCCCACGTGAACAACTTGCCATAATTCTCAAGCATAAAACCACAAATTTCCAGCGTATTTTTCCTATTATTCTGCGTTCGTATGGAATTGGTTAAGAGTGGCATTGCGATCGAGATCAACTGGAATATATAAGGACCAATACAAGAGTATATATTATTGAAAGAATATGTTTAGAAGCCAAAGACTTTTAGATTTTTGTAGAATGATGTTAATTCCAGTGCTTGTTAATTTGATTATTACTATTGTTTTACAGTTTATACATTTTTAACACGATTTTTGATTTTAATATTTTTTGGATTGCATTCATTTTGATTCTTTGGATTTTATTTTAATTTTTGATTTATTTGATATTGATTATTTTATTTTAGTTTCAATAAATAGTGGTTTCAAGTACCAATAATAGCTGTGTCCTAAAAACCAGAATAAGATATATCCTAAGGATACCTAAGGATAAATTTGCAGCGTTTGTAGTTTTATTATGTAGTCCTTGCCTATTTTCAGTTTCAATTAAAAATTTTGTGTTTTTTTGTCCATATATTTCTTTATGTTTTGTATTGACAGCTTTTTGTAATCACGGTGGCATAGTGATTAGGCGGTCGATCCCGGCTCGGTCACCATTTTCCGTTGGGATCAAATTAACGGTATTGCATTTTCTATTCTGTCGGTCGAATGCACACACACACATGTTACACGCACACGTACCTACATATAAACACGTCACAGTAGGGTTGATTGTAAGAGATTGTCATATGACAATAAACCCGCCAATTGTGAAATTTCACAATAAAGAGTAGACACAAACAAACAAACAAACCGCTGCAAATATTATTTTTTATTGAAGCAATTTGTTGTCAGTGACATGAAAAGAGTCACATTTGTGTGTTTTTCATAGCGACGCTTTGAAACATTGATACGGCAAAAGATACTGTTACTTATACTGAAAGACATGATACAAAATTTATCGTATTGCTAGAATTTTCGAGAAAAAAGTCAATCAAATAGGAATGGAAATATTCGAAGATTGCGTTCATGTAATTGTTATTTTAGTGCTGATGATGATCATCCAAAATGCTTTGAAATTCTCATCTAATATTTGAAAAACAGCTATATACCAGAATAATTGTTTGTTTGTTTGAAAAGCTTCATTGCACACACATCAGAGTACAGTGTGGTGGGCCTATTGCAAGTGGCAATATTTTATTTTATTTTATTTTATTTTATTTTCATTTCTTAGAAAAACTTACAGCTAGTTAAACATATATAGGTACACATTGAGAGATATGTGCTGAAGGCCAATTAAAAGTTTTCACACATAATAAAAAGATACAACAAGTGAATAAACAAAAAACTATAACTAGATAGACGCTAATATTTCTAAGAAGAAAATAACATATTGTTAAGTATAAGTTTCAAATTTCGAGAAGAGGTGTTGAATAGGTCAATATCAACTTCTCGCGCCAATACATTAAAACATCTACTCGCTCGTATGACATAAGAATTATTCTTATAATTCGTTTTTGCAGTGGGCACGTAAAGCAGGTTGGGATGCCTGAGACGCGCACCAGGGGTAAGTAAGCCCAAACGTCCAAGCAACTCGGGATAGTCAACCTTTCCATTTGCAATGTTTAGAAGATAGGTGACGACCATACCGCCAGGGTTATTGTGACTAAAGGTTTATGTGGGTAAATTGATTTACAAGTAATAAATGAATACACTCACATAATAGTCATCATAGTATAAAATATAAAACAGTGATTAGTGACGTATTCCAACTCGATATTGAAGGGAGGAGTGGAATATAGGGACAAGCAAAGGAGACGGGAGGGTAGGGGGTATTCATGAGTTGAGTAAATGTCTCTTTAACGATTTTTCAAACCCGCTCAGGTTTTCAAGTTGTCTTATCGGTAAAGGCACGGAATTCCAGAGTCGGGCCGCCTGCACTGCGAAAGACCTAGACATGAAAGTTGATTAATGCTGAGGTATAGCCAGTAATAGATTTCCTGAGAGCGCAATGGAAGGTTATGGGATGAAAGCGGAGAGAAGAGATTATACAAATAAGTAGGACAGTTTGACTGTAGTACGCGGAAGAGTAGGACGAGTATGTGAAAATCCC
Organism: Micropterix aruncella; assembly: GCA_944548615.1. Lineage (NCBI taxonomy): Eukaryota > Metazoa > Arthropoda > Insecta > Lepidoptera > Micropterigidae > Micropterix > Micropterix aruncella. Next base: position 10,005,144 of record OX155970.1, read on the forward strand.
GACATCGTCTAATGGGAAGCCAATCTATTTGCCTGCGAAAGTTTGATATGTGATCAAACTACTTCAGGGAATAAACAAAGCGAATACACGCATTTTGAATCCTATCTAACTTATCGAGTAGTTCTTCATTCGCAATTATTTTACGATACTATTTTAAATGAATACGCTTGCGATCTATTGATATGACTGACTGCTAGTCTATCTAGTATATCTTCACATCGCAGTTAGAAGAGGAGAGAAGTTGTACCGTCCTTCAGCATTTTACGTAACGGCATCATAATTTATAGCAGTCATTAAAAGTCTCCATTGTAATTCGAAATGCGTAAACATCTCTTAGCTAAAGAATGCCAGCGATGACAATGCGCAGGCGCGAACGCACTAAGCGCAGTCGTGACCGCAGTATCCTCGATCATAGATCAGAGAAATCTCTCCATTATTCTCTCGGATCAATTGAGCAAATATTGTGTTGATCGGGTATTTAATCAAGATTGAGAGATATTAAGACAACCGCCAAAATGCCGTTTTAGATCCCTTAGCAGTTGCATATCGCAAAAACCTTTCTTAGTGAGCGCCTAAGCCGTAAAAGAAACTTCTGTGGAAAATAAACAAACTTATAGTTGTAGCTTCAGCGGTTTCGGCTCGGCGATGATGAATCAGTTAGTCACTCAGAATTTACTTTTATATATTATAGGTATACGTGTATATACATGGAAAAAACATTGATTAATATTACGAAGTTACTAACATATTTTACAAAACCTATACGTTAATATAGGTCCCATCGACAAAAATTTTGATACTACGAAATATTTTAGGTTAAATTGTTTACTAACATTTGTTGTATAACTTACCAATACTTAATTTAATGTCACTAGATATGAGGCCACCAGAACCAGAGTGGCCCAAATCTAGAAATATTTTTTGTGGATATGGATAACCGGTGGTCTAATAATCCTGCATATAAAATTACAAAGACAAAACTATTTGTAAAGCGCCATCTGTGATCTCTTGAAGAAATCAATTTTGGGCCACTCTCGATTTGTAAATAATGATTTTTTATGGATATTATTGAACTAAAAAACCTTCGAAGCGTCGCTTGGACCACTCTGGTTCTGGGGGCCTCATATAGTGTTAATTAGAAGAGTTCTTGCGGCTTATCTAATTAAAAATGCAAATAAAGTTTAGTGAGAAGTACAACTCTTGACAGATTTGACAAAATTAATCTAGTAAAGTCCTTGTTTGAACTGATTAAAGTTGATTTTACTATTAATATACGTCGCAAAAATTGAAAATTTAAATATTTTTTACCAAATGATCCCCTGTTAAATGTACTTGAGTAAATATGTAAATTTTGCTAATAACGACACTAAGGCTTACCAGTATTATCAGTAGTTGTTGCTAGATTAAGATATATTTTAATAAATAACACACGTTGTTTTACTTTACTATGCCTTACGATTCATTGTACTCGTTGGAATAAGTAAATTACATAAATAAAAATAAAAAAACTACCATTACTCTTATAAGTAATTTTATTTTAATTTTTATTCAAAAACTACCAATACTCTTATAAGTTCAAAATATCTTTTTGGTAATTTTAACATTCTTGTTTGTAGCGACTTTTGTACATTTTACAAGAACATACGTTAACGTTATAAAACTTATTTAAACAACGGCCGTTTCGTAAAATTACCAACATATTTTTTTTCTGTATACAGATTATTCCTCGTGACAATTCATACAATACAATACAATACAATTTATTCTACTCCAGTAGGTAGGCATTACTACACTTGGATGCGTCATTGCGTCTAACATTCTTAGTGATTAAGGAAAATTAACTATCGTGATAGTTGTGAGTATAAAAAAATATTTAAATATTGTATAACCTTTTTGATATATTCCTGTTAAACAAAAAATAAAAAAGTAGTAATTAAAATTCCTGGTTAAATAAAGAGCACAATGCCTTTAACCATAATTATCAAAGTGATAATGTGATAGTCATGAAAATAGATAATCGTATAGTAAACATTATTTAATTAAAATAAATTGCCAAATCTAGCAATATAGTCTGGCAAATGTCAACTATCAGGAATTTTCCTTTATTTTATTTTGTGATAGGTACTCTTGGAATATGGATTCAGCATTATCCAAATCTCATATGGGTTATTCTAATGTACGACTTGAAATTATCATTTTAACCGCCATAGATAGTATAAAAACACGAATTAAATGAATATGTTTCCTTTAACTAACTACTTATTATTTAAAGCATTTATTTGTTGTCATAAACTAAAGAAATAGTATTTTTTTAACGCCGCAATACCTCAGTTCGGTAGTTCGCTTCCGAGATTATGCAAAATTGATGTATAATTTATGCAAAATGCGCCCCACGGAGTAAAAGAATATGATCCTTATTTTTACCAGTCAGTTTCTTCAAATAACCGCCATTATCTTTAACTGCCGCACTAAACTGTGTTTCGTCAACAACTGATATTTACGATTCTTTAATATTCACATTCAATAAAGCGACACACGATCTCCGAGAGATAAAAAAGGTGATCGGCTGACTGTAAGAAAGCATCTGAAATATTCTGCATAGTTTTGTTAGAGGAGATCTTGTCTTACCACTTATGGCGTTCAATAAAAAGTGAAAAGTTAGTTGTAAAAACACTTCTTTAGAAACAAGCTTTAGCAGCAGCCATGTCATAGTGGAACTTAGAACGGGCTAACTAGAGTTGTCAACTACAGCGGGCGAGCCCGTCACCTCAGGAAGTTTTAACGATTAGTCGTTCTGTCTCCCTGAAGTGAGCGCAGAAGACTTGGACAAAAACAGTCCACCATCAAGCTCCGCCACAAGCCCGTAAGAGGCCAACGCCTTAACCGCGAGATAGCCAGGAGTGCTACCCAGCGGACTTACACTCACGCCCCTTACTTTTAATTGCGACTAGATTACTCCAGTCTCTCGATTGGTTACGAGTTCGAGGTCGCTTGCGCGGTCCTCTCCCTTACGAAGCGGTGAAACGGTGCACTTCATGCGTGGAGGCCGTCGGATGGGTGTTGACCCGTGAGTGTGACCAACCCGGAACAGAATGGGTCTTCGTGGCCAACTCAGCAAGAGCCCCTTAGCTCCCTTTCTAGTTTGTGCTATTGACCATTGAAGAGTCACCTCGTTGGAAGCGCTGGGTGCAGCAGCCCTGTCGCGGTGAAACTTAGAATGGGCTATCATAATTGAACGCCTATACAAAACTTAGTTTTTGTGCTGTTGAACGTTGAGGAGTTCCCTCGTTGGAAGCCAACCCTGGGTATAGCAGCCCTGTTGAAGTGAAACTTAAAACGGGCTGCCATAATTAAAAGTATATAAAAAACTTCGTTTCTGTATGTTGACCATTAAGGAGTCCCCTCGTCGGGAGCCAACCCTGGGTGCAGTAGCCATATCATGGTGAAATTTAAGAACAGGCTATTATAATTCAATGCATATACAATATTGTGTGTTTGTGCTGTTGACCGTGAATTAGTAGTCCCGTAGGGATTAGATCCTGGGTATAGAATTAGGTCATGCTCACTATAAAAATGCATTGTCATCGGAACTGAACCACATATAAAATTTCAAGTTCATAGGATAAGAGGAAGTGCTCGCAAAATTTGACCTAAACAAACTAACACATATTGCAAGGTAAATAAAAGCTTGTAAGGATGAGTATGATGAAGTTATCTTTTATTGAATGTTTTTTTCGACATCTTCTAGGTTTATTACACTTGATATTACTTTATCTAAACCAAAAATGCCTAAGAACAGTTCGTCCCGATCAACTAAAAAATCCTGCACTGCCGCTTCATCATCTTCAAATGTTCGACCTCTCAAATGTTACTTTAATATCGGAAATAGATATAAATCACTAGGGGCAAGGTCTGCTGTGTATGGATGAGGTTCCAGTACTGCAAAGCTAGCTTTTTCAATCGCAGCAGTCGCAACTCTAGACTTGTGTTCTGGGTCGTTATCTTGCAAAACAAAACAATTTTGCGTGTTTGTCTCTTCGTTTTGCGCGATTTTTGTATCCCATTTTATTAATACACAGCCCTTGTTATAGTAGCTCCATGATCGTGGTATTCAATCATCACGACTCCTCGAATGACCCAAAAAAGAGTCCTATGATGCTACCGGAGTATGGAACGGCCTTGAATTTCTTAGAACTTGGAGGTGATGGTTGTTTCCAGGTCACGGACTGTTGCTTTGCTTCAGGGTCGTAATGATATAGCCATGTTTCATCCATAGTTTTATATAGTGCCAAAAAAACGTCCAGGATCCAGTTATAACAAAGGCAAAGAGTCTCTGTGAAATCTTCAGTGTACTTTTTTAGGTACCGAGCGTGCGGATACCTTTTCCATCCATAAGCGATCATGCAAAATACTATGCGCACCACATTTCGAAATCTTCACTTCTTCAGCAATTAAACGAACCATAACACGACGATCCGCAAAAACAATATATCTTCGTTTATCGTTGTAGAGAAAATTAACATACCCTGCTTTTTAAAGCTTTTAGAGTAGATGTGATGCGCTGGCGGTCTCTCGACTTTTCGTCTTCCTGGCGAGCTGTCATTTAAACCCGTATAGAATGTCTCCATCGACGCCCCCCTTATCTGTATTGTGCGCGAGACTCGTAAACGGCTATTGATATTTGGGCAAGGAAGCCGGGACGCGATTATTCAAAGTCGCGGCGGCCGCATTGAGTAGCGCGACCGAAGCTGGAGTAGCCGCGCACCTTTGTCGCCCTTGCTTTGTTGGCGGCCATTCTTCGCTTTGTGTGCTCTCAGCCCTCTGTGTGAAAGGATTAAAGCGATACAGTCGATGCACAAGACGACTCTTTTTAACCAGTCAACTATTGCGTCGTGCGTGCGAGGCATGCTATTGTATTACTTACCAACTGTTGAGACAGTTACGTGCGAGAAGACTGCTAAGTGTCCCATACGAATAAACAATCATATTGTCCGTATACTGATCAGCCGGTCTAAATTGGCCACCACGACGGAAGAGACACGTTCGTACCCACACTTACCTAAATATCCTTTTTTGCCTATAGAGGTTTTTTGTGTATTTTGCTTTGGTTCCTAATAGTTCCGTGCAGCTTGGGTTGGCCGTGCAGTTGGCCAAAAATGTATGTCATCTGGCCTGCCCAAGTAACGGTTCAACTCCTATCTGGTAGCCTCCTTGAAGAGGGGCTTACCCTGACATTTCTCTGTTCCCATTCTGGTCGCAGGTACGAAGTCGCTGGCACGGCCTCTACCTGTTGCCAGTTTAGCGTAATTAATTCCGTATGAATTTATCGCTGACCATGGCGTACTTTGCTCGTCTACCACCCGGATACGGGAGGCCAACTGGTCGTTTCAAGAGTAGCTGACATCAGGTCAAGAACCATTCGCGCTGCTTAGGAACAATATATCGGTTCTAGATTCCTCCAGTATTCTCCGGAGTGCACAGTCGATTGCGCCGCACGATGCGCGAACCACCCAGTATCGCGCGAGGTGTTCCCCCAGATCGGAACAACCGATCCCACCTGTCCACGACAAGTCGTTCCAAATTATCACAGAGTTCTTTCCAAATTAAACCCCCTTGTAGGAGACTACCAGATGCGAGTTAAATCGTGAGTTAAGCCAAGCGTATGACTTTACAACACTGACATATCTATAGCATGTTTCAAAGTTAGTTTCATCATTGCGCCAGCTCACTCCCACAGTAAAACATTTATTTATTTATTTATTTATTTTTAGGAAAACCAACAGCTAATTATAATTTAACAAAAAGACGGAGTAGGATAACAGAGAGCCAATTAAAGGTTTTCACCCTAATATGTGACCTTTCAATTGAAGCTATCGATTAAAAATACATCAAAAATTATTCAACAATTAATGCTAAAGAATTCACTGTTCAGCCGCTGCCTAGCTGAGTTAATACTCGTACAGAATAGATCAAAGTCAAAGTTTTAATCAAATCATTGAAATTGTCACTTGTTCGCCAAAGAAATGCATTTTGCCTATAGTTGGTACCAGCACGAGGAACATGAAGAGCAGGGTTTAAATCTATTGAGTTTGGAAGGAACACGGAGATTAATTTTATTTAGTAAGTCGGGAAAGTTAAATAACCGTTTCGTACACAATGAATCTCGACCACTTTACAGACTGATTCACAAGAATACTCATTATATCTCACGCGTTCTGAATCTGCAAACAATTAAAATGCATGGCATGAATGGCACGAATGCCAAGGAATACTTCCAGAGCGGTTTCGTTCTGCGAAACCACTAATTAGCATTACGGGAGAATGACACTTATTTTTCAAAAGGAGGAGAGAGAGAGAGAGAGAGAGTGATCTGACACTGCTGATTTAGGGACAGGGGTAAATTGACGTTGGTTCACGAGCAACATTTTAAATATAACTATATAAAATCGATTACTATCGCGTTTGACAAGACAAAAACGGATTTATCTCGTAAAGTTTGTACGGCGATGTTGCAACCGCCGTTGTCCGGGATAGAATAGAACCAGTAAAAGAATCTTTCTTTTGCAAAAGAGAGCACTGCGCAGCATGTATCAGGTAACGACTAGGACCTCATGCAAAGAATATTTCAGCAATGCAAGGGTAATGACTATGTATTCGGCGTTCATATACCAGTGTTTAATGTATGCTAGACAGCACCTAGCAGAAACACCAATTAATGCAGACATTCACTCACATCTTACCCGCGGTAGCTCCCTTTTATGCTTACCCCGAATACGACTGGCAAAAGTACAGAAAAGCTACTTGTACCTTAGCATTAAATTCTACCTTAGCATATAATCTACTCCCTACAAAATTTAAACAGCTGGAGGACATAAAATTAAAGAAAAACATCAAGGAGATGCTGATAGGCCACCCTTTATATAATCTGGCCGAATTTGAGGGCCATGATGTTTCAAATATTGTGCCCATTTAAATTACTTAAAAAAGTAGAGCCTTATTGTCTGATTATTTTATATGGTCTTATATTTGTACTTTTAGTTTAAAATGCATAACGTAGATTTAATTTGATTATTTAACATTTTACTGACTATTTGAATATTACGATGAATAATTTTACTACGTATCTTTTCGAATTACTAACTACTTCAAATATTAGGCTTCTATTTTGATTATGTATATTTATAGTTTTGACAATCTAGTAGTTAATTCTTGACTACCTTTGTATGTACAGTAAAGAGTAGTAACGAGACTTACTACCTAACCCAATTATTTTGACACGTCCATGAGCGGTCTTTAGCCGTCAGTTGGACACGACGAACATGAAATGAAATGCTAGAGAGTGGTCTCCTATATTGGGCGAAACAACCACCCCAGGAATGTATAACGATTTTGATCGTTTTGCTAACCTGGAGTAAACGTAGAGACTTGGGGACGTAGACGTTCACTGTCTAGCTACGCCAACTTGCCCGCGACAGTCCGACGACTTGCTGCGCGGCACTAGGAAGTTGTCACAGCGGGCAGCTTCGCGCCCTCACTACTAGATTTATCAGGATGTCTGCGTCCTCCCGTCTGGTTACGTGCCCAAAGTCACTTGCATGACCTCTACCCACTTAGCGGTAATTTAATTTATCGCGAACTATGGCGTCTTTTGCCTGTCCACCACACGGGATTGGGTTACCAATCAATCGTATCAAGAGTGCCTGATTGGTCAACAACCACCCCCAATTCGTAGGAAAACTATATCGTTTCCAGACCGCCGGTTATTCGCCGAAGTTAACAGTTGATTGGCTGACGCCGCACGATGCGCAAACCGCCTAGCTGCACCCGAAGGATTTCACCCCGTGGAACTGATCCACCTGCCGTTGCAGAAAAAACAGAGTCTTTACCAGGTTTGAAGGGCTGAACCAATTTAGGGATATCAATAATAACATTCAATTATTAGTGCTATCTATCGTTTTTTTTTAATGTGGCATATAATGACATAAATAGATGACATTCTATCTTAATAGACTAATCGTCTAGTCTATCTGAATATTAAAGTTCATAATTATTACGTATTGTACTGTATACCAAATAAAAAAATGACGCCATTTTGTAAATATTATTAAAATAATCCTTATTTTTACTGCATTATGCATATTTAGAGCGCCATAGTGCGCCTCTATACTGTTATACCACAAAAGTTGTAAAATTGAACACAATAATTTATTTTAGGACTATGAGTGCCATCTACACGTTGCGTTTCGTAGTAAAATACTGGTTTTTATACCGTAGTAAGTCCTTGAGCAATCTAATATGCTAAATCAGTGTTTTCAACCTTTTCTAGATCGTGAACCCCTTTTATGTAAAAAAAAATCTTACGCTTCCCCCCCTCCCCCCCCCCCCTCCCACCCCCCTCCCTTCCCTTACACTCCAACTTATTTCTCTTGACCCCTATTCGTCTCTTCAATAGCTGTTATTGTAAGTATGCAATATATAAAGTTTTTGTATAAACAATGGCCAATACCACATTAATTTTAACTGTTTTTCGCTTTCGAAACTGTACTTAACTGTTTCAATTTTAGAATATCATAAAGTTGTGTAAAAGCAATAGCAAAACACAATAAATATGGCTCTCTTCCGCAGCTACATAAAAGTGTTTCATATTATATAAATATTTGTAATCTTTGCGAATTTTATTTTTAGATTGCCTGCGATCCCCGGGGGTCTCTTCGCGACCCCCTAGGGACTCGCGACGCTGGTTGAAAATCACTGCACTATATAATCAATGGTAAAGACTAAACCGCCTGGAACGTGGTTGTACGGAGTATGATTGCCTCCCGCTACTAGGTTAAGTAAGAAGGCCCCTTCGAAAATACGAAGCCAAGTGCAATCAATTCCTTGATTCCAATGGGAATCCGGTTGGTTCCCGTCAGAACTGGAACAATTTGTCACGCCGTTGATCCGTGATGTCGGCGCACGTATTCCAGTCGAACGGGTCAGGCCGACTGTTCAGCGTTCAGGTCCGAGGGAGGCGATTCCTCACCATCTGACAAAGCGTTCTGCATACGCTTGACCGGTTCCCCGCGCGCTTTGTCCGCGAGCGCGCGGGCCCTTTGTAGGGCTGCGCGCTTATTGTGACTTTTGTACTTTTGTATCAATCACTCTCCTCGCGTGCGTCTTGTGCCTTATACGAGTAGTGTTGAAGGACGATCGCAGTAAGCGGTGGCTACAATCCGGTTCGGGTGGTTCTATACGATACATCTGCAACGCCGAAATTTGCAACATCTTCTTCATGTACCTATTAAGTCCTTATTTATGAAGTTCTATGGAGGTCTTTATATCTAAGGGACATTTAACCCTTTACTACCTAGCATACGTCTCACAGACCCTGACGAATTTTTAGGCGTGAATTTTATTGCGTCCGAGTTTCGTATACACGTGTTCGTTCTTGTACCTACCTTTTCATCGCGCCCCTCAGTGCCGCGCAACCGCTCATCGCAGTCGGACGTGAGCGTGTTTGTCTCTAGTACCTAAGTAAAAAACTGCTGGGCGATTACGTGACTTTTTAACATTCGTGTATTTTTTATTGTTTTAGTTGATAATGGCTTTAAATGACGAAGACATCCAGCGGTGGTTGGAACAAGATCTGTCAGACGACGAAAATATACCCAACGATGAATGTAACGATGTAGGAATAGAGCACGTGTTAAGGCCCCTCCACACTATGGCCGAAGAAAATTGCATGTCAGACTCAGAATGCGAAGAGACAAATGAAGTGGAAAATAACGAAAATGCTCCTCTTGAAATAAGTTTATCTTCGACTTTACCTGATGAGCAATAATTATCATCTGAAGATGATATGCCTTTATATCAACTGCGATCGAGACCCGTTTTTAGGAAAACATAGTTTTTCACGACAGTGAAATTTTGTTTTTATTGAGAATTTTTATTTTTATTTATGTTCTTCGATTACTGAATATAAAAAAAGTACAAATAAGTACCTACTTTGTGTGATTATTATAATGGATCTCATTTTCCAAATGCGTTAGTTTATAAGTATAAGATAAGAAATATTGATTACATAATTGAGATTTAAAACAAAAATGTCGTTTTTTCTTAGCCTTTCGTATTCTAATAAATAATTTAATCTGTATTTAGTTAGTCGACATATTGACCCCTATTGTAGTCTTGTAGTCTTTGTCTTGTAGTAGTTAGTCTTATGTAGTCTATGTAGTCTTGCCCTTTTAATGGCAGTTGTTTGATACCTCTGCCATAAATCTCTCGTGGACTGGATTCAATGGTTGCTTCGAAGGCGTTTTTCACTACCACGTCAGAGTTCATATATCCCAAGTAAACATTTCTGGCGTTCATGTAAAATATCAAGGTCTGGCTCTCCTTCCCACCGTATGGCCCCGTAGGTTAGCATGGATTGATACAGGGCAAATATGCCCTTCTCAACCACTAGGTTGAGAATAGGCATTCTCAACTACTAAGTTGAGAATGCCTTGAAGGCATTTTAAAACATACGTAAGTTCTTACGTTGCCGGTAAGTCCATTATGTGAATCTTCATTGTAGCAAGTAATCAATAAGTATATCTAAATATTTAATTTTGATATCAACCATATTTTTGAGAATCACACAACGACGACAATTTCTCTAAAGTTTCAGAATTTGCTCTTGTTTTAGTTGAGCTGCACTAGTAGCACTAAATACTAAGTATTTACTTACAAATTGGTTTGTGCATCATGTGAAAGTAGTACATCTTCTAACCCCAATGACAGGTTTTCCTTCTGGAGATCCTTAATCGCTTTTTTGTATGATTCTTTAACAATTTGCCAATCGCTTTTATGTACCTATAAACTATTGGACTTAAAAATTGGTCCAATAATAGTTTAATTGCAGGGTTCATTTATGTATATCATTAAAGAATGATGGACCAATAACATTTCCTTGCGGAACGCCATATGTTATAGTCGCAGGATCACTGTTTCACTCCCAATTTTAGTTATTTGCTAACTATCTGAGAAATACTTCTCAAACCATCGAGGTCGAGGTAACTAGCACCTATAATAGTAACTAGCATCAAGTGATCGAGGTAACTAGCACCTATAATATTATACTGTAAATGTGGAAGGTTTTCATTTTCGCTCTATCAGAAGCTCTGAATCTAGCTGCAAACTCCATAAAACCCTAATGCTTCAATTGATTCGTTTCATTTCGGTATGTGATTATATTTCCTTTTCTATGGCATACCTTCCATAGTGTGTCGCTAACATTATCAAGCCATCCTGCGATTCCTATTGGAATTCTTTTGTCGCGCTGCAACCGGGCACTGCCGTGCCGCGGTATAAATATTCAAGACGGTCCGCGGCGAGATGGTAGCCCTCAATACGGCATTGTCGTCATTATTCCCTAATATGATTTATGAGGTAGACTGCCGTTGTTTGCGAGACAAACCGTATTGTGCGGCACCCCGTCTACGGCAGACGGACTGCCGAACCGGTCCTCCTTTCTTGTACGACTCGTCATTCTTCCCCTCACTTGTCTCTCGGCAGAATCCACTAGGGGTGTTGGAATATGTATGCTGGATTTGATTCTTTTTGGGGCCAAATGTGATTTTCTTCCAAATTATTCTCTTCGGTACCAGCGAATATGACTGTCGAATTGTAGCCTCAGTAGGTAGGTAATGACAACGGAAATATGAAATCGAAGACTATCGCGGTTGTTAGACATTATAAATAGGATAGAAACTAATTTACCGCGTGAAGTTTGTAGCACCCGATGTTTCGACGACGTTGCAGCCGCCGTTGTCTAGGGCAGTTGTCTAGAGTAGACTGCCCTAGACAAAGGCGGCTGCAACGTCGTCGAAACATCGGGTGCTACAAACTTCACGCGGTAAATTCGTTTCTATCCTATTTATAATCAACGGAAATACATAAAATGGTCATACTAGGTAATAATGCGAAGTAAACGATGACCCACATTGTTCCCACATGACCATGTTCACCGCATACCCAACTAGATCGAATATAGCCTGTATCTGGGGCATACGATGTATGTCTGACTCTTGGGTGGAGAGGCGTAACTAAAGTATACGTATAACTTAACTAAGGACACTTCTCATTAAATGCAAGTACTAATACCTCCTCGGTATTTAAGTTAAATTATTGTTAATATCATGTTAAAATATATTTTGTTTATATAATGCCTATACATACGAGTAGGTACATATGCATTTATACATATTTAAAATTACTATCTAATACCTATATATTACAGTATTGCTACTATGTATTATATTAAAATATGTTGCACTATATTTATTATATTTAATCATAGTACAATAATAAATGTATGCAGGTATATTATTTTTTAAAAGATAGTTTGCAGAAGTTTTTTTATTTTTTTTTATTTATAAAATAAACCATTTGGTAGGTGTCCATTACTCTTGGTATAGTCAAATTATTTTACTTTATTTTGCGATATATCTTATGTGGTATAACAATTTTTTGACAGAATAACTCTTTTTTAAAACTGTAAAAACAATTAATAATAAAAGATATAAAATCTTTGAAATATACCTTGAGGTACTAAAATACCTAAATAAGTATACCTACAGTCAAAATGTAAAAACCAACAGTCAGTTATAAAAGAGAAATATAAAAACAATAAAAATGGCGCAATATAAATAGTCAATACAATTTCATCTCCAATTATTAAAATGATTGGAATTAGTTACATAAATAGTCAAAAAAATTGTAATAAAAATAATCATTAAAGATTGGGTTCTTATTAAAAATATCCGTTCGTAAGAATATAGTTCGTTCTCTCATAGCAAGGGTGGCATGATACATTCATTCATTTTAGTTCTTAACGAGTAAACAAAAAGCTGCCAAAATCACTACAAAACCAGTGAAATGGAAATTCTTGTCAGATACAAAGTAAGAAGATGACTAAAATAAATAAACCACTAACAGCTTACTAAATAAAAGCCGGTAAAAGAAATAAAACTAACTTAGTCATTATCTCTCTCTCTCTCTCTCTTTTATAAATACGAGCAAATTGGTCGGTGTCTTGTTTCGTCAGTGATACGTGGAAAAACAATCTCTTCAGCTGTAATAGTGCTTCCGGTTTGAGAGAGGACCGAAGCTTTTGTTTTTAAGTTTACGGGAAGTGACCCGATCGCTATGAAAATAAATACTTTAAAGGTGGAGTATTTTTACGGTAGTAATATGTGCGGCAAAAACCTATTATTCTTCTTTTTCTTGGGGTGTCTTATGGCTATCAATAATAGTAATCTCGATTTTAACTATCTTTACGCAGTGGTGGTATAAGGGTGTTAATGTCAAAGCATATTTAGCGTAACTCTAAGAGCGCTCTCACGTTTTAATTAATTGTAATTAATTTAGGGCCTAAATAAAAAATGTGGCTAAGTGCTGCCCTAGAGAATTAACCAGTCAATATAATGAAATTATAATAAAACACACTCCCCGCTTACATTGTAGGAGTAATCGCGCCTGAAAGTTTTCGAAGTCAATTTAAAGCCTTAATGTCCAAAGCAATGAGCAACTTTTTTGAGTCCAAATTTTGAATTGGGTTCCTATTGAGGGATTCACTTAGAAACTTCTTTAAATTAATGCTTATATTTTTCAAAAAACTCATAAAAGTAAAATTCCTCAGATATGGTCTTTCCCAGGTATCATGTCGCCTTAAGTTTTCGGGATAAGGTAAAAGTACTAACTCGAGGCTATCCAGTTGTATTTAATATAAATACTTGATATATATATTATATATATATATATATATATATATATATATATATATATATATATATATATATATATATATATATATATATATATATATATATATATATATATATATATATATATATATATATATATATATATATATATATATATATATATATATATATATATATATATATATATATATATATATATATATATATATATATATATATATATATATATATATATATATATATATATATATATATATATATATATATATATATATATATATATATATATATATATATATATATATATATATATATATATATATATATATATATATATATATATATATATATATATATATATATATATATATATATATATATATATATATATATATATATATATATATATATATATTGTATATATACCTCCTATATTAATGTTATAAACAACTGTACTGTTTAAATAAAACGAAGTAAATGATTTATTGCACAAAAAAAAAATGATTAACATATTTTCAACACTCATTTCAAACAATTATTTCAGCTTAGCTTTTATAGTTGTATAATGAAATGTTACTCTGTGTGGCACAACAAGCTTCGCAAGTGGGTACGAAATTACTCTTCGTCTTTTGGTATAGATATTAGGAAAGGTAGCCTATTACCAGGTAGATATTAGGACAGGCCTCATCCTAATCCTGGATGGCTCATAAACGTAGCCACGAGGAATCTCTGAAAACTGGAAGACCAATGAATTAGCGGTGGAGAATAACAGTTGTACACATCCTGCCGTTATAAACAGTACACTGAGAAAAATATTGAGTTGATTCTTAGATTAACATTTTGTTATTACGGTTTTATACGGAATAGCGATGTTTTAATCATAATTTTGTTGAATTACAACGAATTTTGTTGAAACTTCATAACTCGATTATATGTATCAACATTTTCCATACGGCTAATACGAAAACAACAATATTCTGTAGTTTCAACATGATTCATGGGTCCGACTATATCCGTACGTATCCTACTTCATGTTGTCATGTTCGAAGCGAGATCCCAAGGTCGCGACGTAATCACATAACATTATGTTTTAACATTGCGGCACGGTAACTACCGTCACGGCAACATCGTTACACGTCATGTTAATTCATACGTATGGACCACAGTCCATGCCTATTTCCGTGTATTACAAAGTTTCCGTGTATTACAAAGTTATATTATTCTCAGTGTACCTGTCGTCGTAAATGGCGTTATAAAAATATACTAAAAAATTAATAACAAATGCAACCATCGGGCGCAGCAAACGGTTGCAGGGGTCAAGATAATGGGTGTTTTTTTCGGCCGTTCAAAACAATTGGTAGCAATTTTCGGCGCAAAGATAACGAATTCGTGCCCCACTTTCTACGTATTGTAAACAGTATAGGGAAATGTCCAAACAACGACATCTTTTTTTGTCGATGTCGGCGGCAGTGGCGGCGCGTGAGAATTGTAGTTTCTATTTTTTCTCTTTTAAGTTCTAACACCATAGAAGATCGATAGAAGGATACAAAACTATCTGGCCACTAGCCTTATTTATTATATTTATTTATTCATTTTATTAAGTAATTCAAAAACAATTTAAAACAATTTTATCTTAGGACTATGCACAGAAATATTTTAAACATTGAATAAATAGCAGAAAATGAACACATTGCATAGTCCAGTGACAACTTCACCTAACTAGGCCGGGACCTGTCCTAAGGTGAACGTTTAAATTTGTGCGTGCTTGTTTAATTAATACCGTGATTATTACAAAAACAAAATTAATATATGTTTGTAACAAAAAATCTAAAATTTAAATTGTAATACTAAAATAATTATTTGATCACAATAGAATAAACATGCAACAACTACGTTAAAAACTACTAAATACATAAAATTAGGAAGAGAAAATAAACATGTGACTAAGATAAAGAATTTAAAAAAAGCTATTTCCCAAAACAATTTGATTGGATTCAATCTCACTTCTCGAGATTTAAATTTTGATTTACAATGCAAAAGCTGTAATATATCGAATATTTTGTTATAAACTATTATTTATTTCTAATTTTATTAGGATTGTACAAGTAGTATTAATACCAGAGTTAAGTATTGCATTCTTAACCCGTTAAGAACCATGGGACATATGTGTCCCATAACTTGAAAAAAAATATCGAATACGAATAATTTATAAATTATATTTTTTTCATGTTATTAAAACATTAGAACCGTAATATTAGCAAAAAAATATATTATTGTTGAAAAATATACCGTTATTTTTAAATATCGCAAATGACCAACGAGCTCTGGTGATTTTAAATATAAATAAATAAATAAAATATTTATTATATTTTCAATTTGTTTTTTTCCTTTTAGTACCTACGTTTTTTAGTACGTATGATTTCTGATTTAAAAATTAAATAATCAAATTTTGGAAAAACGTTCTCACTTTGCATCCTTATGGACGGGATGTCAATTAATGTTAAGATATCACATATCAATTAGTCTTAAGATGTATCTAATACGGCGTTAACACATTCGGCCAAATAGGCGAATGTCACAGTTAAAAGTAAAGAAAAGTTAGTTACTCGCTGGACTGTGTCGCCCCTAAGTCTCTACGGTCACCCCACGTTTGAAAGAATGATTATATATTATAGTTATACCTTCTTGGGGTGGCGGGTTCGTCCGTAGCGGTTGACAGCTCTAAAGTTGTTACTTAAGTATTACCTTCAAAGAGTGTACACTGAAATAAGAGTCAAGCAATTAGATTCATTTCAACTTCGAATCTGCTCCATTCCTATTATCTATATCTAGATAAATTGTTGGCTTTGGATAAAATCATTGTTCTCTATGTTTAAAAAAACCCCACGCGTCTGCTATCTGTGACTAACTTTGGCTCGCCGATCGCCGTTTCAGGAGGATTGTTAAAAGCTTGCATTACCAGTGCATATTATGTTTCACTGCATTTCACATAAAGTATCGAAACTAAGCGAAACTCAGATCACGATCAGAAATATGTATAAGAATAAGGTGTTTCAGAAACTTCGTCGTAGATCATTCATTCGGCTTGTTAAATCTATGAACGCAGCGTAAGAATGTAGCGCGAGTGACTTTGACCGCAGCGGAAATGAATCACCGAAACGACAACACTTTTTTATATTTTTTCTCTCTCTAACAAATCGAATTCCCCAAATTCTAGCAATGCCACCACATTCACAGCTCATTTATTTTATTGGGGGAAAAAATGGCTTCGGATTCGTATGAAAATTCGCCATTAGTATTAATTAGGGAAACCATCGGTCAGTGAATCAGTCAAACGCTCCTCGCACCACCGTTATATTACCCACAGCTTGAAAAAGCGCTGCCAGCCTCCTTTATCAGTTGTACAAATTGAGCGACTTGTCATCGCCTAAAGACGACCACTGGGGTGACCGCGCGTTTATCTTCGCTGAGACATAAATTATATGCAATAGCTTACATATTCTATTATTTATTTTTTTCCTTTTTGAAGATTTAAATTACTTATTTTTATTTAATTATCTACAAAAAAAAACGACATATTTTTACAGAATGATTTTGCGTCACTCATAACTAGGCAGTGAATGTTCCAAGGAAAGCGCCAATTTTATATGATAATATTTAAAAATTTAAAGTTTAGTCTTATGAAAAGATATTTAGAAAATGTTATAGTTAATATTGAAAATCTAAAATTTAATAAAATATATATTTTTAAATAATAAAACAATTTATAGTCAACCGCGATAGTCTTCGATTTTAATAAATAATATAATAAAAGTATTTAAAAATATATTTTTAAAATGAATTTAAGTACAAAATATTATGTTATAAAACTACAAAACTGAATTTACTCCTGTTTACATATTATGGGCAATTTATAATGTTAGAGATGTGAGGGTGTGTAAGTTCTGTATGTGTAAATGTGTTGCTATTTTTTAAATGTCATGAGGATACTTTCAGTTTCCGTTCTTCCTTTACTAATTAACCACTGAATGAGACTTTTTTTAAGAACCACCTGTGTCGATTCAAAAATGTCGATTCAAAAAGTGTTTCTCTGAAATATTCATTATTCTCGGAGCAAGGTAAATACTATTGGAGTTGTCCAAACGATGTAACTCTCCTAAGCACTATATATTGTGGTAGCTGCCCCGATGTACTGTTCTTAGCAAGGAACGATGACACAGCGCAAAAAGTATATTTCTTATGAACAAAGCATGTAACAAAATCTAACTAAATAACAGCAATATTTTTACAACAATAAGTAATGACTTCTTTTCATGACCGTCATTTGTTACTATTGCAGTCATTCTCAAGTCATCGTGGTAAAAAAAGTTTAATCTCAAGTTTAAACCTGTATCTTTATATTTAAAAAATCAGAATCATGACAGTCATGATTTCTGAGAAAGGAGCGTTACAACGACATGTCCGGTCATTATTGGCCGATTGGGACTTATTTTCGCATCCTCCTTCAACTGCCAGTTTATTCTGTATTATCACTATAGGCACAGTATACCGAATTATAAGTAGAAGTAGATTTATTTTTATTTTTATTTATTGAGATACTTATGATTAGGTATACAGTTCATTGATCATGTAATGTTTGTTTCTTATAATAATTAATATAGGGAGGTTTAACGCATCTTACATGACCTTTCCTGCCAATAGCACATCTAACTAGACGATAATTTGGCCCGTCTCTAGATGTGTTTTTTTATCCAATTTTAGAAATTAAATGTTTTTTTTACTATAAATTATTTGGACCCACCACCTGTATATACATATAAATATACCAATTTTATAAAATATATAGCTATATAATAAAGAAATAAATTTAAAGTTCAAATTTAATCATATTCAATTAAGAATAATAGATAAGTGATACTAAATAAATTGTCATGCGTTGCGAAGAAGTTCATCAGATTTTACATATCCCTTGTTAAGTAGCCATCTATTAAGGTTTATTTTAAATATTTTTACATTAAAATAAGTTTTCATGTCTTCACTTGGGGAATTATATAATTTTGGGGCTATGTAGAATATATGTCTTTGGGCAAATATTGTCCTGACTGACGGAATTATATATTTGATACTCGCGGACATTCTTGTGTACACATTGTTTTGAGTTCGTGCATGGTCATCTCTAGATTTTATAGAATGCAAGAAGCGCTTGCTTAATGAATATCTGTTTAGATTAATCTGTATACTGTGCCTTAGGCCCTCACTGTCTGACCGCCATTGTAAAATATGACAGTCATGAAAGAGCTTTACAACGACATAGATCTGGTCGTTAAATATCCGGTCGTTATTGTTTTGTGGTGACATTTGGCGCATCCTCTTTAAATACCAGTTGATTCGTCGAGCATGGTCACCCTAGTCTCTCATCCGACTGTTACAGACTTCCGTACCCGGCGTAGCTTTGACATCTCTCTATACTGTGACTAGTCGGAGTTCGTTAAACCTGCGCTTATAGTGGCTTCGCGGGCATTTATAATGCCCAAATCCAATTAATATTATTCGAAACGTGTGTAAGTTGGCGCTCTCAACAAGAAGCCCATTTAATATCAGCAGCGCATGAGCGATGCCGTAATTTATTGCCGAGAGAAAATCTCGCACTGGGTACGACTTTTATCTGGTCTGTCGTTTGTCAAGAGCAGAGCGGCCAGTTTCTATCGCGTTATTCATTGCTGCGTCTTAATTATATTAAGAGTTATCGACTGCACTTACCGGACATTTCCCGTGCGCTGTTGAAACGCACGAAGTGCACACATTATCACAAAAATAATATCAAAGAACAATGGGAAAAAATGTATGGGCGCTGGGCCCACCTCTCCAATAACAATAACGCATCTACCATTGGAAAGATCTATTCATCATCTTGTTCTTCCTAAACCCTGTCCCATTTACTTGGGGTCGGCCTTCCTTGTCCTTGTCCTCCACCGAACACCATCTTGTGCTGTGTCGGCGTCGAGTTGAGCTTGTGAGGCGAAGGTGTGTAGATTCGAACGTCGGGGTTACCAGTGTGAGGGATCACCCCTCACAAGACTCCAAATTGTTCGGTGTGAGGTGGTGGTATCAACTAACGAGTTATCTCCGTATTGATAGGCGGTTTTGAATGAAGTAGAATGTATTTATTGATTGAAAGATATTGCCAGATATAACGCTTCCCGAACAAGTTGTGTTGACGCGAGTGTATAGATGCGCGACTGCGGTTACGAGGATATACGGATAAGGATTTTATGTTTGCTCCTAGTATCTTGTACTGGGCACGGCTCGAGTCTGTGGGATTACAGACTGATGCTTCGAGACTAGGGAGGATAAGGAAAGGAAACCAAGGAGCCGGATTCGTTGACACACCTCGTGAGAAGGGTACCGAATATGCCGTCGCAACCTTGGGGGAAGGTGATCACTCGGAGAATGATAATTTGGTTGCTTTTTCGCCGGTTTATATAGGCCGATAAATGATGCAATCCAAAATATTCCGAGTAAAAGTATTGTTTCATCGTGCTGATTCATGGCTGCACGGGTTAAAATAATAGCTGAATTGTGTCAGTGTATTTCACTGGAAATCGATGCATTTTTTGATCGCATGTAATGGACTTAAGGTCCGTTACAAGCTTCTCTCTGCACTTCTGCCCGTCACGAAACCTACGTTCCAAGTTGCTAATCGCAATGATGTGCTTGTGGTTTGACCGTCGCTTACGGGGGACGCAATAGTATTTGTGCTAATTTTCATACTGTGTAATTTCATAGACAAGAAATAAAAGTATCTATGGTGTTTTATAGCCGGTTGTCACCTGACGCCAAGACACTAATCCAATCTTAGGACTATGAGCGCTGCCGTTGGACCCCTAGGGTCTCTTCCGCCACCGACTCTATTGCACCGCCGTGTCTGACAGTACAGCTCCAACATAACTTGGACACCCCAATATGTTGAAAAGATATAGTTATCTATAGTATTTATGACTAGCACAACTAACCTCAATTATGAGCCGTTTCGGAGTTTTGACGTTCGGAATCTTCTTAAATATGGCTAATTACACGAAAACCCCATGCCAATAATTTATTTAAAATATATTATTTGCATTGAAGATCTGTAAAAGATAGTATATTATACATAAAAAATAGTATAGTGTGTACGGTGATAGGGCACACCATGTTGAACATCTGACTTTAGCATATTACATTAGCATATTACACACGGCCCGGTAGCATAGTGGTTAGGACGCCTGATCTTACGTTGTAAGGTCCTGGGTTCGATTCCCGGCTGGGTCACCATTTTCCGTTATGCTCTAATTAACGAAATTGCATTTTCAATTCTGTCGATCGAATGCAATAACACGACACACACTTACACACATGTTACACGCATACATACATTCAATACGTCATAGTAGGGTTGGTTGTAAGAAATTGTCATATGACAATAAACCCACCCATTGCGAAATTTCGCAATAAAGGATAGGAACAAACAAACAAAGATTCGTTAAGAAATAGATCGTAAATGAAATCATAAGACACATTACAGAGTTCAAGAAACATATCCCAGTATTTTTCCTCTATATACTGCTGACAAAATCAAGCATTCTTAGGAATATATATGTACCTAGTTTGTACTCGCACAGTGTATGTAGTTTATCGATTCGGTAAGCGGACCTGTACCAATCAGTGATGTGAAAGTAATTCTGTAATTTCAACAATCATTCATTATCTTTACACGACTGCCCTACAAAAAAGGAATGTTATGTATTAAGGTTCATCTATGTATGTTTTACGTTTTTTTAATTCTTTATAACTTCTAAACACTCGTATTTATATAGACGTATATGGTTTTGGTAGAATCGTTATGTTATCCCGATTGTCATTGAGAACCTTAACTATCCAAATATCAAGTAAAAAGCTGCCTTAAGAGCCTCTCTATGATCAAGCAAGCTTGACAAGCTTCGCGTCGCGGGCAGGGAGGGAATTGTAAACCACAGGAAATATGCAAAAATTTTTTTGAAATATTTAACAAAAATGCCTAATTTTGTAATATAAACCAGGTTAAACCAGAGAGTCACGTTAATAAACCAGGGAGTCACGTTAATGAGACGTAATTCCCTGGAATAACCTGACTCCCTGGTATAAAACTACAAAATTAGGCATTTTTCGTAAATATTAACAAAAAATATTTGCATTTTTCCATCGTTTTGCGATCCCCTCCCAGCCCGCGACGCGATGCTTGACAAGCATGCTCGATTGTCTAGAAAGCCCTAAATATCTAAATCTCCAAATGTCAATAAATTAACATAATAGATCGTGTTTAGTGTCAAATGACAAGCCGGATTGAGTACATTCCAAAAACATATATGTTTATAAATGGATAATTACATAAACACACATATTTCATAAAAAAACTGTAATAAATACAGTAGTTCACTTTTTGTAACGGCAGTCATGTTTATACAAGCTTTAATTTACCTTGTAATGTTCGTTAGTTGTTGTTAGTTGTTAGTTGTTGTTTGTTAGTTTTTGTTGGTTTGTTTAGGTGATATCATCCAAACTGAATTAAAACCACTTCCTCTTGTCGTATGAAGTAGACATTTTACATATTGGCTCAGTTACGTTGATAATGTATTTTTATGGTGAGCATGACCTGATTCTACACTCAGGATCTCCTCCCAACGAGGCTACTCTTCAACGGTCAATAACACACAATTTTGTCTACGCATTCAGTTATGACAGCCCGTTCTAAATTTTACTATGACATGGCTGCTGCGCCCAGGGTTGGCTCTCGACGAGGGGACTCCTCAACGGTCAACAGCACAGAAACGATTTTTTGTAAACGCATTCAATTATGATTCCCGTTGTAAGTTTTACCGCGACAGGACTGCTGCACCCAGGGTTGTCTTCCAACGAGGGGACTCCTCAACGGTCAATAGCACAAATGCGAAATTCTATATAGCATTTAAATATGATAGCGCGTTTTAAGTTCCACTATGACATGGCTGCTGCACCCAGGGTTGACTCCGGACAGAGCAGTTTATTCGAAGCTTGTTTATAAAAAATTGTTTGTACTATTAGCTTAATTTTTCCTTTTGATATAGTTACTTTTTAAACAACTTTTAATCCGCCGTCTTTGCGGAAACAATCACTGTTCGTCGATAACCTCTTGTTGGGGTTTTTAGCCCGATTATGCCCAAATATATGTCATTGTAGTGTCGATGACAAAATCGAAAATAATGTTGATTATGCCTTATCGACATTTTTTTAACTATGCCAAAATTATGTCAGCGTGTCGACGTCCACGCAAACAATAAATTATTGTTCTGCGATTGCCGGAAAAAAAGTCGTGTGTATCTTTTTTTAATTTTTATTCGGTGATATTTATAGATATAAATAGACAGTCTTTATTGCACATTTTTTTGACAAAACATGCAACAGGCGGACTCATTCTTAAAATTACAATTTCTTAAATCCACTCTTACTTGGAACTGAAATAATTTAGACACCAGTAGATTAAAAAAAACTAATAACAAAATACAATTACATTACAGAAATGCTTTTTCAAAAAAAGGGTAATTAAGATTTAGAGAATATCGGCAATGGGCGGAGGACAGGAGAGGATGGAATGAGATGTAGGATTACTTGAATTATACTTGAAAAGTAGAAACCGTTGGTGCATTTCTGATAGTGGACGGGAGCTGGTTCCGTGGTCTAGGTCAAGAACGGTGAAGGAATTTGTAAAAAAAAAGAAGAATTAATAGTAAGAGTAGGAATCAGAATAGTACTATCCTGTCTGGAGCGGAGTAGAAAAATATAAATTTTTTGGTTAGGTAGGAGGGAGCAACTAGAGCTGTCAACTACAACTGGCGACCCCGTCACCTCATGAAGTTTTAACGATATTAGATCGTTCTGTCTCCCGTGAGGTGAGCGTAGAAAACTTAGGTCGAAAACAGTCCGCCGTCTATTTACGCCACTCGTCCGTAAAAAGCCAACGCGTTACCGCGAGATAACCAGGTTAATCAAACTCCGGGCCTACACTCGCGCCCTTACTTTCAGTTGCAACCGGATTACTCCGACTGGTTACAGGTTCGAAGTCGCTTACGTAGCGGTGATACGGTGTCTATCGGATATATCGCGGATCACGGCATCCTTTGCCCGGTTTTTCACCTGGTAATGGGTAGCTGATAGGTCGTTTCAAGAGCAGTTGCCGTAAGGTAAACAACTACCCCCGCTCTATAGGAGACAAAACTGTTTCCAGACTCCCCCGGCTGTCGGTCAGAATGCACAACCGATTGGCTGACGCCGCACAGTGCGCAACCGTCCAGGAGCGCCCGAAGGTTGACTCCTAGTGTAAACTGACCCGAAAGCCAGAGTCCTACCTTGGCTCGCATTTTTGCGCTGAGGCCGCCGGATGGGTGTTGACCCATGAGTTTGACCGACCCTGAACACATGGGTCTTAGTGGCCAAACTGCAACAGGGCCCATTAGATCACTATGTAGGTAGTTGGTTGGAGGGAGCAGTGGGATTATTTAGGATGTTATAAAGAAGTGCAAGAATATGCACATGCAGGTTTCTACGTTCACGTACTCGACCCCAAAAAGTGGTTTGAAAAAAAAACATCACCGTCAATAGCTATTAGACGATTGCGTTTCTTTGTGAACTAAAATCAGAAATTAGTTCAATCGAACGAGATAGAGCAATACGTTAGAGCGGAATATTACATGTGCGATCGTCGATTTTCCCGCAATAAAACTACCTGTCGATAACTATAGCCATCCGAATAAGTTTAAACACATTTAGTGCGGTTTTAGATACAGCTGGTTTATCTTCGGTGGGTAGTATAAATGCGTAATGTGACAATCGCTCATCTCACTTTCCGCTCTAACTTATTGCTCTGTCTCATTCACTTAAACTAATTTCCGATTTTAATTCATGAGAAACGCAATCGAGCCCATTATTGTGGTAAACGTCACTTTTTAAGATGGCGAATACGGATCAGCTGTTTTCCAATGTGTTAAATGAACTACTGTCAATAACAGTTCATATGGATCACTAAACGCCGCGCGGTTTAAAACTTCTGATCAGTAGTATTCTCCATCTTGACAAAGTCTTTTGCCGCAATCTGATATCGGTTGGTTGACCATACGTTCGTGATCCATTATACCGTGTCCGTCTGCAGCGAAAAATAACGTAAATCATTACTATTTCGAACACTATCTACCCAATTCCTCTCTGCTCTGATCGGGTAAACCAGCGATTAGTTAAACCGCGTTGCGCGCAGATTAACAGTATCAAGAGATTAAGCGCTTCACGTCTCCTAATCGTAATATACATTAATTAAATATTTTTTTATTACGCATATTTTGTAATTCATCGTTTTTATTATCTGACAATCCCGATCTGAACGGGCGGTGTTAATCTTCTTAACTTTTAAAATGTCGACAAATTGGACGACGCAAGAATGTGACCGAATAATTGTGGATGGATTTGAAAAATGCTGATCCGCTCTGAGGATGAGTTTTTGGTGCCAGCGATTTTTAATCATGTGAAATTGCTGTTCCACATCATAGATTACCGGCTATCCGCTATACAAACACTAGCTAATTGTTGGTTTTTAATATGGATGGCTTACAATATGGAGAGTTCTGAAATAAACACTGAGAAAAAAAGCTTGTTATAAGAACCCATATTGTGTATAATGCGGCAACTAGAGTTGTCAACTACAACGGGCGAGCCCGTTATCTCCCTGGAGTGAGGGCAGAAGATTTGGACAGAACAGTCCACCGTCAAGCTCCGCCACAAACCCGTAAGAGGCCAACGCCTTAACCGCGAGATAGCCAGGAGTGTTACCCAGCGGGCTTACACTCACGCCCTTACTTCCAATTGCGACCAGATTACTCCGGTCTCGCGATTGGTTACGAGTTCGAGGTCGCTTGCGCGGTCCTCTCCCTTACGAAGCGGTGAAACGGTGTATACCGAATCTATCGCGGACCACGGCATCCTTTGCCCGGCTGTTCAGCAGTCGCCGTAAGGTCCGCAACCACCCCTGCTCTATAGGAAACAGTACTGTCTCCAGACTCCCCCGACTGTTAGTCAGAGTGCGCAATCGATTGGCTTATGCCGCACGGAGCGCAGACCGTCCAGGAGCGCCAGAAGGTTGATTCCTAGGGGAAACTAACCCTAGGAAGGGTCTTCGTGGCCAACTCAGCAAGGGCCCCTTAGCTCCCTTGTATAATGCGGCAGTTAATAGTTCCTGTGCTGCATCATGGGCCATATTATGACCTGCTTGTTAGTTTTGATCGGCTTAACTCACTGTTTAACTCCCATCCCGTAGCCTCCTCGAAGATTGTCGAACCTGGAAATGACTCATCTCGGGGAAACGGAGTCCTTTCCAGGTTAGACACTCTTTGAGGAGGCTACCGGAACTACCAGATACCGTGTACCAGTTACCGGACCGGGGTTACGATGCTGGTGGATCGAATCCTGTAACTAAATGATGATTTTCGGGCGCTATTGATTACAGTTATGACTAACTCGTTGCAATGTTTTATAAAACATAAACATCTAAACGGTTATAAATACATACATATCATGTATAAAATATGTAAGTACATATTTAAAAGAATAAAACGTGTAAAACATATCAAAACAATACAAAAAAAACAGAATACATAAAATAATATAAAAACGAATTTACCGCGTGAAAATTATAATACCCGACGTTTCGGCGATGTCAAACAACCGCGACAGTCATCGATTTCATTCTTCTTCTTCTCTCGAAGTGCCTCTCCGTTACTGGAGGTTGGCCGTTAGCTCTGAAGACTTTTGACGGTCTTGCGCCATCCGGAAAAGCTGTTCCGTACTGGTGATCCTGGTCCACTCTCTGACATTGCACAACCACGACTTTTTCCTCCTTTCACGACGTCGTTTACCCTCAATTTTGCCCATCAATATCATTTGAAGCAGCTGATATATGTCATGCCGCAGCACGTGCCCCGGATATTCAATCTTGCGCTTTTTGACGGTGTGCAACAATTTTCGGGTCGTACCAGCGCGCTGAAGCACTTATTCGTTTCTAACTTTATGGGTCCAGCTTATACAGAGCATTCGACGGTAGCACCACATCTTAAAAGCTTCTAGCCGCCGTCTGGTGTCTTCTTTTATGGTCCACGCTTCGCTGCCGTACATAACCACTGGCCAGATGTGGCAATGCAGGATCCGAGTTCTAAGCCTTAGATTGATTTTCCGGCAACACAAGACTTTTCTCATTTTATTGAATAAATAAATAAAACAATAGATGACATTCTGACATGAGGAGCGCATTGCTCACATCTTGAAGAGTGAGATTGCTGTAAATATATCGAGATCTGACGTGATCGAAGATAGCGCATTTGTGTGCCGTAAGGCACGCGGGTAAGCAGACCCCACCGACTTGTTCGGTTCGCGAGGACGGCTCCACAAATAGAGTATGTGACCGAGCTCGATTTTAATTATTCGGGACAAATAGATGTGTCTCTTCGCTAGCATGCTAGGATTATAAACTGTGAGCATTGATATAAATATATGAAAAAAGATATCAAACATATACACAAAGACAGTTCGTGACACGACGAGTGCAAACAACATTTGCACAAAGACAAGCTTTATTCCTTGGTCCCAGGTTATATAATGACATAAAAGAGAAATGGAAACACCTAAAGAACATTCAACAGTTTAAATATAATATAAATAAATAGTTATTTAAATTAGGGAGGTCTAAATCCGAAAACTTGTCTTGTAAAGCGTAGGTATAATAATATATTATAATGGTTGATTCTAATGCTTATATTGTATACATATATCTAAAGTATTATGCATATAATCATAACATATCGTATGGTATTTACTATTTTTCGCAATATTGTTATAATCGTTTTTATATAATTGTATTCTAATATAAATATGTTTATACTATAATATATTTATCATTTATTATAATCGAATTTAGGTATCTATGTACTTACCATATTATAACATAAATATGATTAGGTATATAAATTGTAATATTTATACAGATTATATTATATTATATGTTAAATTTTAATTAGGTACATTTTCTACTTCTAAAAATAAAACGTTAGTCAATTTAGTTCTTTATAAATAAAATCGCTAATTTTAATTGTCTACTCTGACCCGCCTAGATACAGGACAGTATAGTCCTAGTTAGGTGGGCACTGACCATTTGCTACATTTGCGTGTCATTTTTTTTCGAGTTACTTTATAACATTGTTAATATGTGGATATATGTATAAAAAAATATGAATATAGTACTAAATAAATAAATAAATAAATAAATTTCAGAGAACCTGAAGGCTGACATGGAACTCTCCAGTGTCAAGGCCTCAGCCCACCACACAATCGTCAAACCACTTTAAAAACACAAAATTTCGTCAATAATACAGTAACTTATTACAAATACCGGCATCGGTAATGAATATTAATAATCCCTAATGATAGTGGTCATCGTAAAAGAGGCGACATGTGTGCGACAACAATGCCAAAGAAAGCCGCTGCTCAGTTCTCAGTCGGGGCAGTATAATTCAACCATTATATTCCGTGGTCGACCGGCAGCCCAACATTGTTTAATTTATTTATTATTTTTACGTAACTGTATATCAATTTTATTGGGATATCTAATTTTGTGAATATTTCTTGTAGTCGATACCGCACAGTGTGGTGTGGCCTCATGAGAGAAGCAGTAGTAGTTAGAATATTCAACGAAAAGGAGTAAAACAAAATTTGTATAGAAGTGAGAATAGAAAACTTTGTCGACGATACAAATCTACCGTCCAGCAAAAACCACGAACCCGCTAGAGACAAACGCATTACGACGAGGCACTAAGAAGGTAACCCAAAGGAGGCACCTTGGCTATAAGTTTAGGCCAAATTTCTCCGGCCTCCTGACTGGTTACGGGTTCGAGGTAACTTTCGTGATCCCCTCCCTTACGTATCGGTGATTCTGTGCCTACCGATTCTATTGCGGACCACGGCATTCTTTGCCCGGCTCTTCACCCGGTATCGGGTAGCCGATTGGTCGTTTCAAGAGCCGTTACCGTAAGGTTAACAACTAGTAACAACATATTCTAGTAATAGTTCGATTTTAATTTATTTAATACTATTAAATTTTGATAATAATCGCGTAAGAAAATAATGTACAGTAGGAAACACTAGTTCGGGATAATAATCGCGTAAGGAAATAATGTACAGTAGGAAACACTAGTTCGGCCAGTGAAACATTTAATTAATATGATAATAAGACATAATTAATGTAGCGTTGCATGTTTCTCGATGATTAAATAAATAAATAAATCCATCAATGAAGAAAGTGGGATCATACTATGCTATATGATCTTCCGATATATGATTATACAATTTAGGGATCATACAATTCTGAGGATAAATTGATTTAAATACTGAAACCATTGGCTCTAATGAAAGGAATTAGGAAACTATGAGAGTTCGGAACATATTAGATAAAGGCCATGATAACAGTATTTTTACTCCATTTCATATCAGAGAGTTGAAATACTCCTGGGAATATACTCAGTAATAGCTGCGAAGTCCATCCCAAGAGAATCGTAACATTGGAAGCGTCTCGGTTGCACCTGCTTCTGGATAGATATTTACAGAAGATAAAGGGGCATTTTTTAAATATTTCAGAACGTCTATCGGGTATAGCGAATGAGTGAAAATAAAAATAGGAACATTATTTTCAGTGTTCGGAGATAATCATGCGCGATCTCATCCCATGAAATATTCATTGCGGTCATTTATTACTGTCGCGCGGGATATTTCGGCGGATATCAGTAATAAATTAGTCATCAATAAAAATATTGTTAGAGGATAGGACATTTGTGGTTTGTCGACTACAACGGGCGAACCCGTTACCCCAGGAACTTTTAACGATAATGATCATTCTATCTCCCGTGAGGTGAGCGTAGAAGTCATCGTGTATGATAGAAATATACCGTCCAGCAATAACCACGAACCCGCCAGAGATCAACGTCTTACGGCGAGGCACCTCGCCCCCTGACGAGTTTAAGCCAGACTTCTTCGGCCTCCCGACTGGTTACATGTTCGAGTTCGCTTGCGCGGTCCTCTACCTTACATAGCGGTGATTCGGTGTCTACCAAATCTATCACGGACCACGGTGTCCTTTGACCGACTCTTCACTCGGTATCGGGTAGCCGATTGGTCGTTTCAAGAGCAGTTGCCGTAAGGTTAACAACTGCCCCCGCTCTATAGGAAACAATACAGTATCCAGACTCCCCGGCTATCAGTCGGAATGCACAGTCGATGGGCTGACGCCGCACGGTGCCCAAACAGTCCAGGAGCGCCCGAAGGTTGAATTCTAGGGGAACTGGCCAGCAGGGAAAACTGCGTGGAGGCTGCTGTATGGGTGTTGACCCGTGAGTTTCGCCGATCCTACACACATGGGTCTTAGTGGCCTAACTACAACAGGGCCCATTGGCTCCCAGAGGATAGAACAATCCAAAATGAAAAACATTCCCATGAGCAAGAATCTGAATATCGCTTTACGAATGATGAATAGACGCTGGTTTGGAAGCGTGGTCATGGTAGAATCCTGTAATAAGATTAAAGCCGTTTTCATACAATATATAGTGCGCGTGATAACCGCGCACTCAACAACAGCAGACGATGTAGTAGGGTAGGGAGTAGGCGACAACTCTATGATATCGCACCGCCCGGTTCCTAACGGTTCCGTGTAGTTTGAACCTGATGGCCTGCCTGTGTTTTCTTAGGTCGGCTTAACTTAAAAGGCTCAGTTTCCATCCGGTAGCCTTCTCGAAGAGGGACCTGGAAAGGGATAACACTTCCCAGTGCCTCGCGATAAGGCGTTCATACTTCAAGGCACTTTTGTACATGAAAGTATGTATTATCTTAACTATACAGACCAATTTCATAACATCTTCAGAAATACTACTCTTCTGCACTTTATTTATTATACGAGTAGGACACAACTTCGCCGGAAAACTCTCCTCTAGCAGGAGGCGTCCTCATAAATAAATAGCGTCTGCCCGGTTCATTGTATAATCAACATACTGCACTCCGACGAGCGAGGCGCCCGGGAAAATACTCCTTCCTTTCGCGTACGAGGAAACCATTTTTCTTTGGCATTATAATCCGTCGCATTCGCGCTCGTATATATATATATATATATATACATATATATATATATATATATATATATATATATATATATATATATATATATATATATATATAGGTATATATATATATATATATATATATATATATATATATATATATATATATATATATATATATATATATATATATATATATATATATATATATATATATATATATATATATATATATATATATATATATATATATATATATATATATATATATATATATATATATATATATATATATATATATATATATATATATATATATATATATATATATATATATATATATATATATATATATATATATATATATATTCGAGAAATGCGACGCAAACTCTTCGGCCGATTTCATTCGCTGAATAGGCTGAAAAATATCCTCCCGGAGGAGAGCAAGATTACGATTTGTCAGTCTGCTCTCCTCCCCCTTCTGGATTATGGAGATGTCGCATTTCTCGACCTCACAGAGGAGTTATCCACCAAAGTTGAGCGTCTCCAAAATGTTTGCATTCGGTATATCATGGCCTCAGAAAATTTGACCACATCACGGAGTACAGAGAGAAGCTTCACTGGTTGTCGACCCGGGAGAAAAGAGACATGCGAGTTCTCTGTATGCTTTTCAAGATCTTGGATGGCGTCGCTCCCAATTATCTTACCGGCAGATTTACTGCACTATCGGCTCATGAACGCCCTCTGAGATCAAAAAACAACCTGCTACTCTCTATCCCTAGTCACAGCAGTGACTTCTTCTCATTCTCTTTCACCGGGCATGGAGCTCGTCTTTGGAATGCTTTGCCGAAAAATGTGAGAACCGCGCCAAGCATAACAACTTTTAACAACAGACTCAGAGAGCATTTGAAATCCTCCAGATAAATTCCCTTTCCCTTCCCATCCCCCTCCTTTTAAAACTTTAGCGTCCTTATAGGTGTTAGATTATTTTGATGTGGCAAATCTGTGCCCACAAAGAGTAAAGTATATACTTTTTTCTATCCTCCTCTATTTTATTTGTCATACTCTTTATATAGGTTAAGTTATGTAGTCTACTCGCAAATAATGTTCTTACAATAGTATAGGTTAGCTCTAAAATATTGCCTGCAGGCAATAAGCTCGCCTTTTCTTAAGAATAAAGAGTTTTATTATTATTATTATTATTATATATATATATATATATATATATATATATATATATATATATATATATATATATATATATATATATATATATATATATATATATATATATATATATATATATATATATATATATATATATATATATATATATATATATATATATATATATATATATTTATATATATATATATATAAAAAAGTCATAAGTCTCCTTTCATTTATTTTTTATGTTAATTTATTTAGTAATAATACATAATTTCAATTTGAAAATTATAATTTACACTTATACTAATCAAATATTATATATATATATATATATATATATATATATATATATATATATATATATATATATATATATATATATATATATATATATATATATATATATATATATATATATATATATATATATATATATATATATATATATATATATATATATATATATATATATATATATATATATATACTTTTTAAATGAAAATTTTGTATTTTTATACACTTTAGGATTTTTGGTTAGTAAAAGGGATAGACTTGAGTACCTTAGCCGAACGTTTCGGAACCCGTGGCTCCTTCCTCAGCGGCGAGAAGAATACTGGCATCCGCTGCTGTCACCAACGGCTACCCCCTTTTCTTCTGTGGTACTAGGAGAATGGTGATTTGGCGGGATGATAATGTGAATTTACATTAAAATGGTTTAATTTTGAATAAGAAAAAAAAATACATATTTTTAAAAATTTTATTTAAAAAATATATAAAAAATAGTTGTAGTGCATGTCGTGCATGTGTGTTAAAAGTGTTTGAACTACATATGTGTGGGGAGGTGAGTGTGTGTGAGTATGTGTGTTGGATTGTGTCGGTGTGTGTGTGTGTGTATGCGATGAATATGTTAATTTCTTTTATATATATATATATATATATATATATATATATATATATATATATATATATATATATATATATATATATATATATATATATATATATATATATATATATATATATATATATATATATATATATATATATATATATATATATATATATATATATATAAATTATTATAGTGTGTGTGTGTGTATGTGAACGTATGACAAAAATATGAGATATTTTCGTTATAACGAAACAGCAATTCGTTTTCTAACTATGTTAGGGTCCTAGCACGAGTTATTTCTTTCAATTTGTCGTAGGTGGTTGACATTCCGTCATAAAACAACCCTTAAGTACATTTCTCGACGCTATTTTGTCTCACTCGTGGTGTTGCCTCTCCCCTCCGCTACTGTTTGGCCGCGTCATTATTTTATTTATCGATTTGTCATACAATCGACTGAGGAAATTCGCTTGATTTGATCGAGTGCTTGCCTCCCCTTCGCTATAGAGGCCGCTCGGAGCTGTTTTCTAAAATTATTTTGATTATACATTTAATAAAATATTTGTATAGAGGTGAGCATTTAGTAAATCGCGCCAATATACTTATGTATCACTGAGACTCTAATTTTATTATAATAAATAAACAAAATAATAAAAAAACACATATTTATTTTACATAATACATTTGAATAACGAAAACTTTAGGATGTAAGACTAATAATAATAATTAAACGCTTTATTTGCTTAATTAAAAAGGCGAGCTTATTGCTTAAAAGCAATATATTACAGCTAACCTTAACCTAGTGGAATAAAATGTTATGCGGTAAAAATAAACAAATAAATTAAATTTATGAACATTTAAATTCAGCAGGATAAAACAATAAATCTAAGAAAAAACAAACAATAAACCTATAATGATGCAGGGGACGCAATAGGGAGGAAAATAGACAAAAGTTTATGAGCGTGGGTTCCTACGTTTAAAGCAAAACAAACTGGGTGCTTTTCTTATACGTGTGGGAAACAAAAAAGTTTAGTATAATGTTTTTTGCAATTATCACATTTGGTTGTTGTTTTGCTGCCGTTAGATCTTCAACATTTATAACTTCGAACGTTGGAAGGATTTGTGCTACCACCAGATGATGAAATTATGGTGTCATCATTGAGTCACTTTTCAGGGACCGTGGCAAAATGGATACTTCAGTATTAGTCGCGCGGGGTCCGCTGGACCCAAGCACCTCGCCGTGGCACGTGTGTTTTATTTTGTTTAAATTAAGTTTTATTTTGAATCCTTTTTTTTATTAAATTACGAATTTATTTCTGAAAAACGTCATTATTTCTGATATACAAAATGAGCATCCGTCGGACAAAGAATACGCTAAGCTTTTAGTTCGGTTCCTGGCTATGCTACCTTTATCCGTTCGGATAAAATAACGGAATTGCACTTCAATTCTGTCGATCGGATACAATAACAAGACACACACTCATACACATATTACATGCACACTGACATTAAACACATCGTAGTAGGGTTGGTTGTAAGAGATTGTCGTATGACAATAAACCCGCCCATTGTCAAAATTGACAATAAAGAGTAGAAATAAACGATCGAAAATATTCACAATTTGATGTCTATGTTACACTTTCATTTCTGAAAACAGTATTTCGACCAACTCTATTATTTCCATTCATTCTCTTTACCCTTTCATTGGAGTAAGCAGAGGCAGGGAAGGAAGGGGTTTGTATTATGTATTCCCTCTCACTCGGTATTCATAGACTGTGGCCTTCAAGATCGAAGTGGCTTAGGTACATACATACATACCTTTACTGTGCCACTTACAACGGCCCTTAATATTCCTTTTTTCTTCAAACGATCAGGTACCCACTAATAAATATGGGAGCAGTTCAAAGTGTGTTCGAAATAGATAATTATTATTATTTAAAAGAAGAGTTAACTACATAATGGTGTTGATTTATTTATATATTTTATATAAACATATATACGATATATATATATATATATATATATATATACCTATATATATATATATATATATATATATATATATATATATATATATATATATATATATATATATATATATATATATATATATATATATATATATATATATATATATATATATATATATATATATATATATATATATATATATATATATATATATATATATATATGATAAGGTTTGTAAGGAAATCCGTTTATAGGATGATATTTTCATTTAAAATAAAATTAGTAAAAGCTACTTAAAAAGTAGCGAAGGAAATCCCAGCTTGTATTGGGAAATGCTTATATGTTTGAATGAGATATACTTACGGATGTGCACGACTTTCGACGGTGCAATGTAAGTTTAAAAGTCCTTTTGCAGTCGACTAACGATCACTATTCATCCATATATCTCATAAATATGGCTTATCCTTATGCAACACAAAATGCCTTCAATTGAGACGAATTAAGCGAAAAAATAAAAAATTAAACTATTGATCACTTCGGCAAAGCCGTTTTCTAAATGAAAGTGACATTACGAAATAATTCAAATTTCGAATGCTACCAACATTTAAAATATGATACAATTGGCTGAGTTTGTTATCAACGAGCCATTAAATAATAAAACCTCCATATGCTCAATGAAATGAAAGAAGAAACTTCAATCTTAATTTCTGGCAGAGGAGTTTATAATAAAGATTGTATATTGTTATCAAAATAGGGTAAACCTATATAAAATTGTATAATATTAAAAAATTGTAAAGAAATATTGCAGAAAACAGTATAATATTGTTATATTTGATAAGGTTTGTAAAGAAATCCGTTTATAGGATGATGTTTTTATTTAAAATAAAATTAGTAAAAGCTACTTAAAAAGTAGCGAAGGAAATCCCAGCTTGTATTGGGAAATGCTTATGTTTGAATGAGAAATACTTACGAATGTGCACGACTTTCGACGGTGCAATGTAAGTTTAAAAGTCCGACGTGACGTCGACTGTACGGTATGCGTCACGGCGAGTTCACACCGGACGGGAAACCGTTTTGTACCATAATGCGTATAGTTCGGCCCAAAACTCTTTGTCTCTATTAAAAGGGACGCTTACCGAGAGGATGAAACTAGTTTCGCAACTCTACCTGTCAGATACGACAATAGTTGAAATGTCATAATATACTTATACCGCGAAGTTATATTAATTTTGGTTGAAGTATGGGAGAAATATTCGGAAACAGCCAGAAACTGCCAGAAAACATAATAAAAAAAACACCGGAAACCATGAAAAACTGGTTCGGCGAACATAAACCAGCACACAGGTGCGAAAACAAAACAACAAAAAAAGCGGTTTTTGCTACACCCTACAAACAAATCGGTCTTAAAATCAACTTTTCAAATACGAAAGTTGTAAAAAATGTCTCCAGTAGTAACCATTCATTATTTACATCCCTGGGGTTTTAGTTATACAATAGATATTATGTTTCCCGCGTAATCTAAAGGAAGAAGCATACGCTAAATAGCGGATGACGTCACGTGTCATGAAATCTACAAAGCGGCAATTGCTTGTCTTCGGAAATGCTCGTAAAACGAAGAGCATCTTTCTTTGATCGCAAGTTTATGTCGTGTATCTTCAATGGATTCAGGTCACCGTAATTTCGAATCGACTTCAGTGGATAGTGACATGAACTAGTTATTTGTCTGGTGTGAATCAAAGAGACAACCGAGTGATTCTTTGCAGTAGGTAATGAATATACAAAAACCTGAACGCTTCAAAAAAGTATTTTCAGTAATAGATTAGTAGCGTCAACGGGTTAGGTATGTTAAGATTTAGTTTGACTATGGCGACTCTTTCTATAGTCCGTGTATGTATAGAAAAACGGGTGAAGACAGCAAAGGAATCTAGCAAAGGCATTCTGAAGAATATTTGTGCTAGATTGTACTTCACTATACCTACCTCCTCGATATTAATGAAATAAATAAATTAATAAAATTATTAAATTGTTAAATTATTTATTTGCATCTATCAATACAAACAATGAAATACTCGTATATTAAAAGAGAATAAAAAACACGACTGCCGTTATAAAAAGTGAACCGCTGCATTTATAATTATTTTTATTACGATTTTTTTTTAAATATTGTGATACATACATATTTTTGTAATGTACCCAATCTGGCCTTTCATTTGAGACTAAACACGATATATTTATGTTAATTTATTGACATTTAGAGATTTGAAATTTTTTACATATATTTAACTAATATTTGGATAGGTACCCTATGATGCTCAGGATGACATAACGGTTCTATCGATACCACATATTTCTAAATCAGTTGGTGCGTTAAGTTATGGTGGGATAAAGAAACGGAAAACATACATAAATAAATCCTAAACACATAACACTTCTTATTTAATAGTAAAAATAGACAAAAAACACAAGGTTTCAAATTGAAACTGAAAATAGACATAGACTATAAATTTAATAAAACTTCAAACGCTGAAAATTAGGGGTAACCTCAAGATATCTCTTAACCTGCTTTTCAGGACACACTGATTGGTAAAGGACACCACTATTTAATGAAATTAAGGCGACATGAGAAAATATCCGAAATGGGCGGACACGCGAAAAAATAGGCGGAGTCCATTTTGTAGGGTTTTACCAATATAAATTCAGCGTTGACGAAGCTTGAGGCAGAGATTTCACTTCCGCTCGCGCCGGCGACCAGGCACACACTAAACTTTATATCGCAGCGCTAGCACAGAATAACTATACCCCGTGGTGGTATAATGGTGTTAATGGCAAAGCATATTTAGAGTAACTGTCAGAGCGCTCTGACATTTTAATTAATTGTAATTAATTTAGGGCCTAAATAAAAAATGTGTCTAAGCGCGACCCTAGAGTTACCGCTTACATTGTAGGAGTAATCGCGCCTGAAAGATTTCAAAGTCAGTTTAAAGCCTTAATGTCCAAAGCAATGAGCAACTTTTTTGAGTCCAAATTTTCAATTGGTTTCTTATTGAGGGATTCGCTTTGAAACTTTTTAAAATTAATGCTTATATTTTTCAAAAAAACACTTAAAACTAAAATTCTTTAGATATGGTCGTTCGCCTTAAAATCGACTATATCAAAAAATCTTACATATAAAAATGAATCGCCGTGCGTTAGTCTCGCAAGATCTCGAAAATGACTCGACCGATTTGAATTATTATTTTTTTGTTTTGTTTGCCTTGATTCAGAGGTGGTTTACAAAAAAAAAGAAATTTAGGAAAAATTAAAAGAAACAACTGAAAATCGAAAAAATCGAAATTGGTTATTTTGGGATATGGGCCACTTTCAATAGATGACGTTCGCGGCGATTCTATTGATTGACAGCTGCGCTATCTATAACGGTTATTCATTCCGTGCGATTGTATAAAATTTCAAAAAGTCGAAAAGTCGAAAAAGTCGAAAAAGTCAAACGAGTCGAAAAAGTCGGAAAAGTCGAAAAAGTCGAAAAAGCTTTTATATTTCAGTATACATATTAAATACATTAAATTTATTATAATTACAAACAAACGAAACTCAAACCGTACACGATTCGGCCATATTATAGATTTCAAAGAATTGGATTTTGAAGGTTGATTAGGATCAATAAACGCTTATGAAGAGTTACAATAAAATCAATTTTAGATGGTACGAAGTTCACAGGGTCATCTAGTAACATATAAAAGTCGACAATAAAACATCACGATATTTAATATAAACAAATTCAAAAATATCTAAAAATCTTTATCTTCTAAAAATCTTGTAGTGGTCCTTCAATATACCAATTGATCTCGATTTTTCTCGGGATCTCGGGATTTCTAAAATTTGTTGTTTTGTGTGTTGGGAATGATGGCAAGTTGTTCACGCGCCCGTATTGTTAAATATGATGTTAAATAAAATCGGTGTAAAGAGAAATTTCATTTTTACTAATCCGAAACATTACTCAAACAATACTAAAGAGTTGCAATAATGTCGACCCCTATTCTTCGATAAACTCTCTTCTATTCAGTTGCGTGATATATTGAGAAGTAGCAAGAATTATTGCGCCAAGAGGGGTTGGTATGCAGGAAACGGCCTTGTTTATTTATGGCTGTTTATCAATGGGACGATTTTCCCCTTATTCTCTGCGGTCTCTTTGCCTGATCGAGCGTTTGTTTATTCAAGAATTATACGTTCTTAGTCTATGATCACAATTTACAGAGATGTTTGCGATTTTCTTCTTCTTTTAGTGTATTTGAAATCTCGGTTGAATTATGCCGCCTAATCTTACATTGTAAGGTACCTACTAGCATTAATTATATAGGGTATTATATTGCTCAGTAGCGTACTACGTTGTGGCAGCTAGGATTTTACTATGAAACGCAATATGTAGAAGGGCACTCATAGTTCGAAACATTGATTAATCTTCTCTTATGTCAGCAGCCCAATAAATGTCATTCTAATAATGCCTATACGGTATCCCATCTCAAATTTAGGCAATAATATAATAACTTTCGTATTTATAGTTCGCGTGCGTAATAGACTCGAAAAATATTTAGTGTATTTCATAGGGTGTACTTTGATACTTATTTTTATGTATAGCAATACAGTATTGCATTAAAATTATTCATTAAAATGTTGCATAATTACATACATATTTCTTATATTAATATACAAAATGAGTTAATTATGACCATTTAACAGCGTTTTTTTAACTCTTTCATCGGGCAAAACTACATTGCTCGAAGCACAATATAAAAGAAGTTATAGCACCTACTTTCTCACTAGTTATATATTGTTGAGATGAGCAAAACTACATATATTATGTGTAACTTATGTACTTTTCTCAACTATTGATAGGTTATAGTAGCATAAGTTAATTATCTCTTTATTGATACATATTATTTTAAAATTACACATATAGTTTAAGAGAGAACACATCTTTTATTCCATGTGCCAATTTTAGTCATGTTATATAAAAAATTAACATAGATTAACAGATTTGAAATTGTCATAAATTTCAAAATGCTCTACTGGGAAAATGTTATTTCTGACTTATGTAGTTTTGCCTAATTGGCACAGAATTAACAGCTAATTTTAACTCGGACCACACTCGTCGCCACACGCTGAGCAAACCGCCCAGTAGCGCCCGAGGTCCTCCCCCAGAGGATCCGATCCCACCTGTCCGCGGCACAGCCGTCACAGTGCAAAACAGGGTGCTTTCAAGGTTTGTCCCTCTTCGAGGAGGCAACCGGAAGGGAGTTAAACCGTGAGTTGAGCCGATCCAAGGTCATATGGAACACGGAACTGTTGGTTGCACGATACTGCATGGCGCACGGAACTGTTTGCTGTCCAAGATAGCTTCCGTTAGCTATACCAACGGACCGTGCAACATCTATCCACTTCGCTCTAAAGGGGTATGCTGTATAAAAATCGAAAAACTCTATCATTCCGCCATCTATTCGAGTGTACGCCGCGAAAACACGAAACATACTTAAGAGGAGTGAGATAAAGGAAACACCCCTGTTAATAATTCAGCGGCGGAACGAGTCGGGCAGGGGAAGCCGGGCAGGTTCCGGGGGTGGGTCGTTGCGGGGTGAGACGTTTTTATTATCGCTATTATGTTAGCAATTGGTCGGGCGGTGGGGAGAGCAGGGCTGACAGCTCCAAGACGGATGCTGATCGATGGCTGCGGGAGGTCGCGGTAACTGTCTGGTCCTCCAGATACAGCGATCTATAACCTACCTCTGATACTCTAAGAGTATTAAATAAAAGAACAACAATATTATGTCGTCAAAATTTATTTTCTCGCCTTCAAAGTAGGCCCCATCGCTTGCGATACAATGACGCCATCGCTTGACCCAGTCCTCCATACATTTTTCGTAGGAGATGCTCCTTCAGCGCATTTTTAAAGCGCATTCCATGAGAGGTAGTAGGGAGGCGAAGTTAAATAAAGTCGTTAAATAACGATTTTCGTAGGACTGAGTCGTATTATACCAACAAGTAGGACCATCTTATTCAGTGGTGCTTCCTGAGTAGGAAAAATGACGTTGTCACTTTCTCAACCAGTGGATTGAGAAGCTATGACGTCACAAAGATGGCGGCTCTTGGATCAGATTTTATTGATTTACTCCATAACCACTTAAATGACAGTAAGTTAACTCTCCCACTCTCCCTACTAGGACAGTACTAGTACTAGGAGAGTACTAGTACTAGGAGAGTACTAGTACTGGGAGAGCGCGGGGTGTTGAGCGGTCGCGGGCGGCGCAATCCGCCCTCTTTGCCAGCTCCCGATTCTTTAGAGAGAGTAGACGGTATAAAGATTTATTATTAAGATTCAGACAGCATTTCATGGATATACAAAAACTCTCTGAGTCTGCTAAAAATGCGATTTTGTTGAATTAAATTTTGTTTTTATCTAGACAGGTTGTATACAAATCGTTTCTGCTATACCCTTTGTACCTACCGCAAAAATCCATTCTTACTGGACTATATTAGCTATGAACCAACGTATCGTCAAACAAACAAACAACCTCGCTGATATTTTTCATAATTAGACCGTATTGTGATTCGTCCCTTGGGCCAGGTCCATAATGTCGTATCAATGATGTAATTACCCGGGAGTTTTCCCCCCGGACTTTGATTTGACGCGCACAATGCGTGTCATTAATGGCGAGGACGCCCCCCACCCCCTCCGGGGTGAAAGATCTGCCCCCGCCCCCCGAGGGAGCGACCTAAGAAAACACAATAGGGTCGTATCTGCATATGACATCGGCGAAAGGGCCGGGAAAGGGGGGGGGGGGGGGGTTGATACGATACACTCTCGTAACTTTGTGACATTTTCGGATTAGCAATTTGCGAGTTCTTGTAGGAGTGAAAAAAAAATGGCAAGGGGATGCCTCGTGATTGCCTTGAAGTTGCTTGAGAAAGTTACAAAGACGGACGTGTACGTGTACATAATAATACTGTAGCCTGCTACTATTCATAATCAATCCATAACTTTAAAGACTCTGTTTTTTTTAACACCGTTAAAATGATTCGTTTATTTTGTATAATGAAATTATTTTCACAATAGCACGGTCTTTGGTTTAAACGTGAAAAATCTACGCCATTGTCACCAAAATCACTTTTAGCAATAGCAATAATAATGTTATCTCTTATTTGCATTCACCGCGCTCGCCGTTTCAACTTTGCAATGCTCCCGAAACCGTCTCGCTCACTCGGCGTCAGATATTCAGGTAAAAGTTTGTGGCCCAGATACTCCTATTTTCAAAAGAATCTTAATTTACTTTTGGCTGTTGCGCGGGCTGCGGATGACATTTTGAATTTTAAGAATATTCCACACTTATTTCAAGTATTTTACTAAGAATCATTGTCAAAAATACACTTACTATAACTTAATTCAATCGCCCATGACAAACTGTATACACACACCCGAATTACCTCGCTGGTGTCTCTACGAAGGTATTAAAATAGTAGTTACTAACCACCCTATCTATACGAACGTACATGATACGTCCGGTGTAGAAAAATTGATATAGATATCGTCAAATATAAAAATGTGTATAAAAATATATAAAAAATGTATATGTATTACAAACCGCATATATAATAAGTATTGTTGTTGAGAAATGTAATGAAAAAAAACAAGGGTTTACCTACATTTTAAATAATAACCCAAAGGTAGGGCGGTTAATGTGAGTCAATGTTTACGTTTTTGTTATCATCCAAATTTCTATCCCCTGATTTTACAGACGTTTCACTTCAGAAACGCCAAATATCATTTCGCCTTAATTTAGGATTTCTTTTACCACTTCACAGACAATACGACCGCCATCCTTTGTTCGCCTTATCCTAGACTCGACACTACACCATGATTATTCGACCCTCATTGCTCGATAATGCTCTAAATCTTTTCTTACCAACGGACACCGACTGCTCGTTGCATTGTATAGAGTACAATGGAAATACGAGCATTTTGATATCACAGGTAGATGTATTGTACTCCGAATACTCTTGAGCATTTTCTTTCATTTTCTTGACATAAACTCTTCAAGTCCACTCGTCGCTTTAGAAGTATTTGAAGAATATGTTCCTATAATAGACCTAGCCCTTAATCCTTTCTGCGAATAAAAAAGTTGGAATTCAGCTCAAGCAAAATAGAATTGTGTTGAAGAATTTCACTTCATCATTGCATTAGGGAGCTAATGTGCTCTGTTGCAGTAAGGCTACAAAGACCCATGTGTTAGGTCAGGGGTGCGAACCCGGATAGGACTATGGCCTGCGGGCCAGTATCCCCCCACTCAGGGACGGTTTGTGCAACGTGCGGCATCAGCCAATCGATTGTGCATTCCGACTGATAGTCGGGGGAGTCTGGAAACGGATTTTTTTTCCTATATAGAGCGGGGGTAGTAATAACCTTACGGCAATTGCTCTTGAAACGACTAATCGGCTACCCAATACAGGGTGAAACGCCGGGCAAAGGATGCCATGGTCCGCGATAGATTTGGTAAACACCGAATCACCGCTATTAAGGGAGAGGACCGCGTAAGCGACCTCGAATCCGTAACCAGTCAGGAGACCGGAGTAATATGGTTGCAACTAGAAGTACGTGCGCAAGTGTCGGCCCGCTGGGTGGTTAACCTGGTTATCTCGCGGTAAGGCGTTGGGGTCTTGCGGGCGATTGGCGTAACTAGACAGTGGATTGTTTTCGTCCCAAGTATTCTACGCTCACCTCCCGGGAGACAGAACGATTAAATATCGTTAAAACTTCCTGAGGTGACGGGTTCGCCCGTCGTGGTTATTAGCCGGCTGGGGCTTTCTTCGTCTTTTTTCCGCATGTGCAGATAGTATTCGAACCGCTCATTTCCGGCCGAGTTATTCCCCTGAATCCGGGATCTTCTGTTTCC
Source organism: Micropterix aruncella (assembly GCA_944548615.1). Lineage (NCBI taxonomy): Eukaryota > Metazoa > Arthropoda > Insecta > Lepidoptera > Micropterigidae > Micropterix > Micropterix aruncella. Next base: position 10,049,047 of record OX155970.1, read on the forward strand.
AACCGCCTCCGACTAGCGGCGGCAAAAGCTCACAGCGGCACTGACAGGGTAAGCCCCTCTTCGAGGAGGCTACCAGATAGGACTCGAACCGTGAGCTGGGCAGGCCAGATGTCAGAGAGCTTGGCCAATACCACCCAAGCTGCATGGAACCATTCAATACGAAACAGACGGGACGAAACGGTACACTAATTGCATTGTATTGTCGCAGTTCTGACAGTCCAGTTTCTTTGGGATTGCCCCGTAGCTTTCCGTATACTTAGTTGAGATCGCAAAAGAAGTCGCAAAAGAGATCAACATATGTTCTTTTTTTCCGGACGAAGCCAGGGTTTGGACTGATATTCTAGGACTTCTAAGTCGACTGGGGATACTCCTGCTATCACCGGTAATGCCAAGGTTGATGTTGTTTTATAAGCGCTAAACATTGCAATTAGGGAGATTCTCTGGTCAAAAAAAAACTCGATAAAATATATAATACGGCATTTATAAATCTACAGTATTACTGCGTCCCTATCATAAGTACTGCAGTGGAATCTCAAGCTGTTTTAGATTTCGCGTCGTCGCGTCGGCGCATTGGAGCGATTAAGTGTGGAATGATAGTAATTTGCCGTAGCGGCGAAGAATACAAAGTCGTGAAAGGGAGGTGAGGGTGGCTGCCGGACTACGGCAATCGAGACAGTCAACGGGGGTGACTATGGTGAGGGGTCGGTAACACTGAACTCGAATATGATCAAATTGCGTAAAAACAAATAAATATATAAAAAGGAATAAAAAACACGACTGTCGTTAAAAAAGTGATATTTTTAAGCTATTGCATAGCTTTTATCGCAGGCCTAGGCCAGCGCGGCGACCGAATGAAGAAATTTCTTAACAAAAATTAATGATTTTAAACTAATAATTACGTCTAAACGAGTACTGCTTACGATTCGAAAAAAATATAAGTTAAACAAGAACATTTTCCTAACATTCTTAGCTTTGAATTATGTTACATAGTGTAATTAATTTGTGTGTAACATAGTGGCTTATATTACATAGTGTAATTAATTTGTGAAATTAGGTCTAACCGAACACAAAAACGACTACTACGCAAATAATATCAGGCGTATTATTATGAAACCTGCACCATTTGAAAGATAATTTAATTATGTATCTTTTTATCTACGATTTTTTTTCGAATAATCCGTTTTTTTTTGCTTTATCGAATAAAAAAATCGTGCGCGGCGCTCTATCAAAAGACGTTTAAATTATTCCGAATCATTTGCTACCGCAGCCGCAATGATTCGGAATAATTTCAACGTTTTCCGATAGACCGCAGTTATCTGATATCAGAAAAATAAAATAAATACAATAAATAAATAATTATAATTGCATAAGTTGTTAAAAATGCTATGCAATAGCTTTACCGCGGCAGTCCCCGAGTGCCACACGTATTTTTTTTAAATGAAATATTTGGGGCTTATGTATTTATTCATATAGATACATATATATATTCGGAATGTACTCAATCAGACCTTTCATTTGACACTAAACAGGATATATTTATATCAATTTATTGGCATTTGAAGATTTGGACAATTAGAATACTATTTACTTTATATATGGACAGGAAAGTATTCTATCAATACCACATACTTCTAAATCGGTTCGAGAGTTTGAAAATTATGGTGGAATAAAGAAACGGAACACATACATACATAAACCCTGAACACATTACACTTCTTTTTTGTTGGTCATCTAATAATGAGGTAACCGCTAAAATATGGAAGTCGTCAAGGGTCAAAGTGTGTAAGGTTGGAAGTTGACAAGTAGGTACTTATATACATAATTAGATTGCTTAGTGGAAATTTACAAAAAATAACAATAATATAACATTATCTTTAGTCGCCGCCTGAACATTTCGATTTCATCCATTTTATTGAATGAATTGATATATTTTATTTAATAATTTGAATGTAGATAAATAATAGTTTTTTTATTTATTTACTTATGTTATTTATTACATTTTACATATCGTATATTTTAAATGAAATTACATAAGGAAACAATATTGACTTTTATACTAAAATAAAGAGACAAATGAATTCATCCCAACCCCATGCAACTCGAGTGCCCTCACACATCTAACTAGGCTTACGCCTGTACCTAGATGTGCAATTTACCGCTTGATTTAGATTGCGACCTGACATATTAAAAACAAAGTTTATTACTAATGACTAGAAATTATATGTAGATATAAAGAAAATTACAAAATATATTTACTATTTAATAATGTTTTTTTTATTTATTTTATTTATTCGGAATTTAAATTCTAAGTGTCAACATATATTTTGAAATTTTCTCAACATTAAATAATAATTAAATAATAAATTTAGTGAATATAGTGTAATTCGGCGATTAAGTAACCCGACCAGGTTGCTACAAGGTAACCCGACCAGGTTGCCACAAGCCAATATAGGAAATGGGAATATTTTCCTGAAGGTGTGGAGCTCGCCAAGACGTGTGGCCGACGTGGCGGGTATCGGGCTAAATACCTCAAATCATGATGAACAGTACAACCTTATGACATCAAGGAGACAACTTGCGGTGTCAACTACAACGGGCGAGCCCGTCACCACAGGATGTTTTAACGATTTTCTCGTTCTATCGCCCTGCAGTGAACGTAGAAGACTTTGGACAGAACAAATCCAACGTCCAGCTACGTCACAACCCGCAAGAAGCCAACGCCTTACCGCGAGATAGCCAGTGTTACCTGGCGGGCCGACCCTCGCGCCCTTGCTTCCAATTGTGACCAGATTTCTCCGGTCTCTCGATTGGTTCCGAGTTCGAGGTCGCTTGCGCGGTCCTCTCCCTTACGAAGCGGTGAAACGGTGTGCACCGAATCTATCGCGGACCAAGGCGTCCTTTGCCCGACTCTGAACCGGGATCGGATGGCCAATGGTCATTTCAAGAGCAGTCGCCGTAAGGTAGACAACCACCCCCGCTCTATAGGAAACAATACAGTTCCCAGACTCCCTCGATTGTTAGTCGGAGAGCACAGTCGATTGGCTTGCGCCGCTCGGTGCGCAGACCTTCCAGGAGCGCCAGACGTTTGATTCCCAGGGGAGACTGGTTGACCCAGTGTCCTACCCAGGTTCGCACCCCATGCGTGGAGGCCATCGGATGGGTGTTGACCCGTGAGTGTGACCGACCCTGAACACATGGGTCATCGTGGCCACCTCATCATGGGCCCATTAGCTCCCGACATCAAGGAGACAGCTGGACCTGTCTGGATGAGGGAAACGGACAACCGATCCGGATGGAGAGTGATTGGAGAGGCGTATGCCCAACGGTGGGCGAATGCGCGCCGATGAAGAAGAAGAAAGAAGAAGAATGTTTTTTTATTGAAATAATCCAAGATGTTACAAACGTATTGAAATCGTGTTTTAACTAACTCAAGATTATCAAACATTATCAATGAATTAAACATTGTAATTATTTAGTTTTGGTTGTTTTAAGTATAAAAAGAACCCGGTCTGTAACTCCCACGAGTATCTATATTATACCCTAAGATGCTATAAAAAGCGCCCATTCGTTTCCTAAGGTTTTTGCACTTTAAACAAAATTGATACTCTCCGCTCTTGTATCCGAGTAATTTTGATCAAACAGCAACGATATAAAAATTAAAAAAACAGCTTGGTTGGAAAATGTAACCGAAAGTGCACTTGAGCGAATTTTGAAAAGGTATTATTGTTTACATCTTTGTTTCGGAAATTATTTATTCTCATTTAATAGTATTTTTTTCTCATTCTGCATTAAGTAATATCCGTTTTGATGAATTAATTTCCTCAGTTACTCTATATAGTAGATATTTAATAAAAGTTCCAATGTTCGCAATGATAACCTCGTTTATGTGGGATTCCAAACCAAGGCTATCTAAGATTCATTTCTGTATTTTATATTATTTTATAATAATAATAATAATAATAATAATAATAAAACTCTTGATTCTTAAGAAAAGGCGAGCTTATTTTATAATAAGTTTAGATTGTATTATTGTTCATAAAATTCGACATATGAAGACGACAAATATAAATACTGAGAGTAATAATGAGTTGAAATTTTGAAACATTTCAATAAAAATCCAAAAAATTACCTTTTAAATATCGAACTTTAAAAAACTTTGATGGAAAGTCTTATCTTATCTATATTAGAATAAATATTATTACTGTACCTATATAATTATAGTCGACCTCAACTACAATAAGAAAGAATCAAAAAGGTATATACGCAAAAACTACTAACTAGGGTAGATTATCATATTTTACATTTCTGTAAGTGTTTCTGTGCGCAAGTTATTTTAAAATCAAATTTAAATCTATAATAATATTAGATTACCTATTATCTCTATAATAAAATATATTACAATAACATATATTAATAAATATATATTCTTTTTCCCACTTATAATATTCGCATTCGTAGTAATTATTTCAGTAATAGGAATATTTTATTTTATGCATACGTATTTATTAATAATATTTAATAATAATAACTACATATAGGATTTATTGGGTGTTTTAAAAAACCATATATTACTTGTAAATTTTCGCAAGAACCAAAAAAGTGAGGCAAAGGAACGTATATATAATATATGAGTAGTATTATAAACTCTTTCTCTGAACGTCTGCACTGTGGCTGTAGCCTAGTCCCTAAGACAGTAGTCAGGACGGGAGGTCCGTTACGTGACTTCCTTGCTACCGAAAATTCCATTCGGACTGTATCGAATTACGGAGTTATTACGTGTAATATTGTCATCCCTTTCCCACAGCACGCGGCGGACAATTTGCTCATCTCTTCATGTATAAGTAACTTCATTATTTGTATATATGTGTGTCTTATATTCGGTGGGATAATCGCGAATGTATGTATGATATTAGTCGCGAATTTTATTATACGCAGTGCCGGATTAAACCATGTAGATCTTATTTGGTATTCGTATTTAAATATTGGTCGATTACAAAAAAAAGGAGTATTCAATTTCGATAAAGAAGTAGTTACTGTATACTTTCGTATGAGGGTAGAAATATTGTCTGTCAGTAAAACAGTATCATTTCATGATCTTTTTGACGTTAACATCAATGCTTTGTAGACTTAGTGATATATAAAAACTAGAGATAATGTCTTACTTTCCTGATTGCTCTTCCTTTAGCTGCCACCTTCGATAGGGCACGTCTACTTTGATTCTTACTTCCACCTTAAATGTCCTCAAATATCGTATGTCTCTGCAAATTTATCAAAAGTGTTCTCGTAGTCGATGTAGCAGATATGTATTCAGTAATCAGTATTCAATTTATTCATTCAGAATATACAATAAAATCATTAATTATCAGTTAAAGCTAATTATCGCATATTAGAATTCGTCAGTTTCTAGTAATATATTAATATATTATGTTCTATCAGCGAAGAGTGTGTGAATTTTCGGATGCCTTTTGCATCAGGGCGAGTCCCCAGTGGACTGTAATAATATATTTAACTCACCCTCTTTCGTGGTTTACAGCATCCTTTATTTCAGCCAGGTTGGCCTCGGCAGTGAAGCTTCCTCGATTTTCCGGCTGCTGACTGACGACACTTTAACTTCTACGGCTTCCCGGCAATTAAAGCACATTTATTTTTCTAACTTGTATATTCAGAACTTATTTATTATTATTTACGGGCCCATTGCCCTATGATAACTCGCGATTACATTTATCGCGGTGACGTCGGTTTATAACACCCGAAAAGGTGCCCGTCCGTCTCCGACCTTTTTTGGCAACTAACTAAAAATGGCATCCTTCGCTTTCCTCACTGTTTACAATAAAAATCCTTCCGCCCCTTAAACGCCATGTCTATGCTTTTACTGGCCGGAACGATTTCACACCTTCTCTTATTGGTCAAAGGATCTAAAGGGAAACGCCTCTTTCCAAAATGGTATGCCAATATACTCATAGATAGCAGTGCACGTAAATACATTACTAAATGTTTAATTATGTCTACTTATAACTAACAACTCAAATACGGTGATATGGTGATTTAGGGATGCTTCTGTATCATAGATTAAAGTTGATTACCATATCACCCTAATTACAAAATTAATTAATCTAATCACCCCAATTTACTAGGTACTCTAATTAGACGCATAAATGTTTACTAATTTTCATATCGGACCTGAACATTTTATTATGTTAGTATGCTTACTTAGTAATTTATGTTATCTTATACTAACAATCAAGCTTACATTAATTAGCTAAATAATACTAAGGTGTCAAGCTATTTTCCTCGCAGACCGTTTGATAACCTTATCCTATATTATAATATAATTATCGTAGATCAATTATCTGATAACTAAATTAATCATAAGGTTTAGGACGCGCCTATAGCGGCCGCATTATTGTCTCTTTTTAAAAGCTCCATTTGGGGAAGGTCCCGCTCGTATTTTTCTTTTAAGTCATAAACAATTAACGGCGAAATAACGTTGTTACTTGGGGCGACGACATCTATTGTCTTCCTAAACGGGCAAGGGGTAATAACTGGGTTTTTTGAAATGTTATAGTCCTTTCAGAGAAAGCGAGGTCGTCTTTATGACAGGGTGCATTTCAGATTTACTTCTTCGAAAAGTTAACCCGTACGTGAACAATGGTGCAATAGTGTTGTAAAACCGACAAGCAACGCCTATTGTCTCTGTGCCAGGAAGGCAAGGGGTGAGTGCGGATTTCTGTGAAAAGACATATTATATCCCCCTTTAAAGTGCAGGCGGCATTGTTCGCGAATCCGGGATACCAATAAAACGCTTTCCAAATCTTTGCTGCCTCACTGAGCGGACAGCGTTGTAAATAATTATTTTTTAACCTAACATTTCCCCCCCAGTGACAGACAGTGTCACTTTTGCCTATTAATTATTTGTAAGGGTGGTATGTTGCCTTCTACCTATCATTTTTAATGTTATAACTAAGTTTAAAGGGACTTTTTTATTATTAATCTACTTTTTAACTATTCTACGATGAGTCGAGCGATCTTACCGATGGAACGTCGATACAATCGATTATTTGCTCTCACATCTAACACGCGTACATTTCCTTTCTTATCGGGATACACCTTTTCGATTATACCCCTTGGCCAGTGACCGCGACTTATAGACGGGTCAATAATCAACACCAGGTCTCCTTCTTTTAGGGGCTCCGTAGTTTCTTTCCATTTCGGTCGCGATGCCAATGTTGGTAATATTTCCCGTACCCAACGCCTCCAAAAGGCGTCCGCTAGATATTGGCTATGCCGCCATTGCTTTTTACTGCACAGATCCTGGGGGCTGAATTGACCTGCTGACTGGTCACCGTAAGTGTATCCTAGCAAGAAGTTTAGAGGGGTCAATGGTTCGGCGTCGCGGGAATCTAACGAAAGGTGGGTCAAAGGTCGAGAATTAATGACCGCCTCGGCTTCCGTTAATAAGGTCGCCAATGTCTCGAGACGGGGCGCCTGTTCCTTTAAAACGGCTTTCAAAGCGTTTTTTACTGCTTTCACCATTATTTCCCAAGCACCGCCCTGGCTAGGACTGGCTGGCGGAATAAAACGCCAGGTAATATTTTTATTACTTAAATTATTTTTAATTGCCTCGTTGTCTAAACCGCTCATCGCCTGGCGAAGTTCAGCACAACTACCTTTCATATTGGTTGCATTGTCTGAGTATATTACTCGCGGCTTTCCGCGCCTGCTAATAAAACGCCTAATAGCCTGTATCATAGAATCCGTGGACAAGAATTCCAAAACTTCAATATGCACCGCTCTCACTGACAAGCACGTAAATAGTACACCGTATCGGTGTTCTTTTCGCCTACCAATTGTCACCGCCATCGGCCCAAATACGTCTAATCCGACGCAGCTAAAAGGTCTAGTATGGTGTTCTAAACGTTCCGCCGGAAGGTCTCCCATCAATGCGGTCACCGGCTTGGCCTTTTTTATTTGACAGTATAAGCAACGAAATAACTCCCTTTTAACACTACGGCGCGGATTTATAACCCAAAAACGCTGACGCAATGTCGCCAGCACACTCTCAACACCTGCATGTAAATTTTCGTCATGCCTTTTCTTTATCAATAGTTGGGTAAATTGATCTTTGCCTTCTATAATCATAGGATACATGGTATCATAAGGCACACCAAGCGCCGCGCCGATACGACCGCCCATTCTAATGAAACCTGTCCCATCTAGGATCGCATTTAAACCTTTCAGTCTACTTCCTGCCGGTAGTTTTTTGTTGTTTTTTAAGCAAAAAATGTCGCGGCCAAAACAGCGCCGTTGAGAATCTTTAATTAATTCTTTCTCGGCTGCGGATATATCGCAAGCAGATATATCGCGATTTTGGCATTTTCTCCGGCATAGGTTAGCGAATTTTTGTACATATGCCATCGTTCTAATCAACCGTTGATAATTGGAGAAGCGTTCCATGTCGATAAGTCCTTTATCCGTTTCATGGATATGAAGTGTCACCGCCGGTCGATATTCTAAACCCGCTCTTTCCTCTTCCCGTAATTCATCTGGAATTTCCGCCGGCCAGAACTCGCGCCCTTGTTGTAGAAAGCTAGGACCTGTGAACCATCTGCTTATTGGAGACATATCAACGGGTGCGCGTAATCGCGTCGCATCATCCGCTGGGTTTAATTTGCCACTTAACCATCGCCACTCCTCGGCTTGGCTTAATTCGTCAATTACTCCCAAGCGGTTCGATACGAATTGTTGATATTCGTCACTTCGAGATCTTAACCACCATAATACGTTTCTGGAATCTGTCCAAAACACCTGTTCGTGGATCTCTATCGAGTGATCTTGTCTAATTTTATGACATAATTGAGCCCCTAACAAGCCCGCCGTAAGTTCTAAACGAGGTATACTTAAATTCTTTAAAGGCGCAACTCGCGTTCTACTTCCTATCAAAGTCACCATAGGTGTCGTGTCGCCTCTTATTACCCTCAGATAAGCGGAAGCACACATCGCTTCGGCGCTTGAGTCGCAAAAAATGTGTAATTCTCGCCTCTCCCCCTCTATTTTTGAGGTCTGATAGTAGCGAGGAATTTTGACATCGGCCGGCCTCTGTAAAAATACTAACCACTCCTGCCATGCTTTCTCTATCGAGCTATCTACAGCTTGATCCCATTTTATCTTGCTTTTCCATACTAATTGCATTATGATTTTCGCCCGTACGGTCAATGTCGCGAGAAATCCCTGTGGGTCGTAAACGCTCATAATAACCCTCAATATTTCTCTTTTTGTCGGCGTTTTAGTGCCCGCGATTAATGCGCTATCCACTTTATGCATGCGTAAATCGAACGATAGTTCGTCGGTTTCGGAAATCCAATGCAATCCTAACAATCGTTGCACACCTAGTTCACTCCTTTCGATAGGTACATTTTGTTTTGCTATTTTATCCTCCGAAACCTCTGACAACACCCTGCTGTCATTGGTAGCCCAATTAGTTAGATGAAACCCTCCTTGAGTGTGTATATAATTTATTTCCCGAATTAAACGTTGAGCATCTCCCACTGTGTCCGCTCCAAATAAAAGATCATCGCAGTAATGATTTTGCTTAATGGCTTTTGCGGCTTCTGGATACTGGTCTGCGAAACGTTCGGCATTAAGATTACGCACATAATGAGAACTGCACGGAGATGACTTCGAACCGAATAGGAGGGAGGACATACGATAAGTTTGTGGTTCCCTATCGCGGTTCTTACCTCGCCATAAGAAAAGCTGCTTGAAGCTGTCTTCTTCTTGAATTTTAATGCGCAAGAAAAAATCTTTTATGTCGGCAGAAAATGCAATGGGGTTTTCTCTAAACTTAAAAAGTATTCCTATGATAGAATTATATAGGTCAGGTCCTGCGACAAGGCAACTATTGAGTGACGTTCCATGGCATGTAGCAGCTCCGTCGAAAACTACCCTTAACTTTCCCGGTTTGGCGGGATTTTCTACCCCAAAATGCGGTAAATACCATATATTTCCCATTGAGCTTAGAATGTCTTTCGGCACTTCCTGTGCGTAGCCCTCCGTCAGATAGCGCTCGATTTGCTTGCAATAAGCGTCGGCGAAAACTTTATCTTTATCCATTTTAATTTCTACTGATCGTAACCGTTTAAACGCCATGCTACGGTTTGGTGGCATAATAATTCCCTCTTGACGCCATAGTAAACCAGTGGTCCAAATATTGTCTTTTATAACGGTTGTAGTTCGCAACAGCTCTTCTGCGCGAACAATTTCGGGGTTGACTCTCTGTTTTTCTGGCCATTCTTCCTGGCGACGTAAACTTTCAGTGAGCAGATCTTCCAGGTGGTCGTCATGCCGGTTCGTGATACAGAAACTGTGCTCTCGGTTGTCGAAGTTCCCGCTGTCCAATTCCCCCACGGCCACCCATCCTAAGCGTGTCCGTGAAGCTGATATCCCGTTACTAATTGTGGAGAGTCCTCGAGATATAATAAGCTGCCAGCAATTAGCACCTATTAATAATTGCGGTTGGACTTCGGTTACCTCGCGCGCTATGGTATTTATATACTTTCGTCCGGTTATCTCGTCACGGGGTATACTTTTTAACAATGGGAGTTTGAGATTATTTATGCTGTATGCTTGCATTTCGTAAGACTTGCTTTCTTCCTCTCCTCTAATTCGAAATGTAACGGTTTTAGCATTTTGAGATGTGGCGGTCATTTCGTTTACACCATGGATTTCCAATGGTTTAGATGGCCCGTCTAAACCAAGTTCGTTAGCCACCGCCTGATCCAATAAAGATACAGTTGAACCCTCGTCTGCCAGACCGTATATGGTTTTAGTTCCTTTCGGACCCGTGATAACTACCGGTAAAACTTTTAAAAGAATATTATTTCTCTTAATCGTATGGGCGACTATATTTTCCTGGTTGTCATTATTCGCGCGAGCAACACTTCTATCTACTTCGTTTGGTTTTTTATTTTCTAAACTAGCGTTCGATAATAGAAAATGATATTTCGCGCGCTGGTTCTTGCGATAAGCTGGACAAGAGCGACTACCATGCGATTTTGATAAACATTTAAAACATCTCTTCATCTCTCTAATCAAAGCCCAGCGTTCGTCTAATGACAGTTTTTTAAAACTCTCGCATTTTGACAAATAATGATTTTCATCGCATTTAATGCATTTCACCGATTCCGGCGTTTTATCGCGAGCATTAAAAACGTATTCTTTTTTATGGTTTGCATTTCCCTTTAGCTTATTTTCGCGGCTGTGGCCTTGATATTTTTTAATATCTGCCCCGGCGATCCCGGCATCTTTCGAGCTAATCGCTAATGACTCTAACCATTTCGAAAAATAAACAATTACCGGTTCGTCTGACGTTTGCCTATTTTTATCGGCCAACCAAGTGGTTAAAAGGTTTTTCGGTAATTTGCCGATTAGATTGGATAACAGATCGGGATTAAGTAAATGATCGTTTCGCTCTAACGATTGGAGCGTGGCGATTAAGTTTTTAATTTTGCATGCAAATTTTGTCAAAGCTTCATGATCTATGTCCTCGCTCAGGTTACTCATCCTACGTACCTCACTTATGGTGCGGTTTATAACAGCATTAGGATTTCCAAACAAGGTTTCCAGAGTTTTTACTATTTCTGATACTTGATTGGGGAATAATAACAGACCTGATACGGCATCTCTCGCTTTTCCTCTGAGTGCTTTTTGGAGGCGTAATAAATTTTGAGCGTCTGTCAGCTTTCCCACAGTGGTAGACTGTTCAAAAATGGCTTTAAACGCGATAAACTCTATAGGATCCCCTGAATATACTGGTAAATGGTTATCATAAAACGGTCTGGAAGAAACATTAGCAATAACTTGACAAACCTGCTCTAATAACTGTTTATCGCCGCTGTCTCCACTTGAAGAGGCGCCCGCTTTGGCAACCGGATGCGGCGCCGCGACGCCCGTGCCGTCTCCAGCTGTCTGCGCTGGCTGCGTGCTCGTGGCTGGAGTTGCCTGCGCGCTTGTAGCGCGCGCGTCAGGCGCAATCCCATTTCCTCGCGAACACAGCACTAGGTTTTCACTCACTTTTCCGTGTATTTGCCGCACTGATTGTTCGATGTTTTCTTCGACGATTTCCGTTGCGGCGACTCGTTCCGGGCCGGGTGGCATGTCTTGTCTCGATTCTCCGGTGCATTCGCGAAAATTATTTTCCGCCCACGCAGAAGTTCGTTCGGCGACTGATTCCGCTCTGCTGGAGAGCTGGCGATTTTGCCAGCTTTCGGCGGTGGATTCATGAAAAGATTCTGACACAACTTCCAGAATTCTACGTGCGTGATCTCCTTCCGCTTCCAGCACTTGTTCTTGTTCCGCTAAGTCCGCTTGAGTCGCTTGTAATGCTGCTGCCGCGCCCGCTGCTCTTTTTCTTTCTTCCGCCTTGGCGATTTCTTCCTTTGCTGCCGCCGCCGCGATTAATTTAGTTTTTTCTGCCTTAATCTTCGCCGCGGCTCTCGTTACACGTAGAATTTCTTCAGAGGCTTCTTTAACCTCCTGTAGACGCTCGCTCCTTCGGCTTATTGCCGACGATGCTGTAGAGTTGGGCCTGATTGGCTGTCTCTTGGATGCTGTAGACATTTTAATTCTTCGTTGATCAACACAGATTCTTCAAATTGTCAATTTTTCTGTCACTTATTGGACTTGGTGATCTCGATCCGGCTCGAAGGACCAATTATGTTCTATCAGCGAAGAGTGTGTGAATTTTCGGATGCCTTTTGCATCAGGGCGAGTCCCCAGTGGACTGTAATAATATATTTAACTCACCCTCTTTCGTGGTTTACAGCATCCTTTATTTCAGCCAGGTTGGCCTCGGCAGTGAAGCTTCCTCGATTTTCCGGCTGCTGACTGACGACACTTTAACTTCTACGGCTTCCCGGCAATTAAAGCACATTTATTTTTCTAACTTGTATATTCAGAACTTATTTATTATTATTTACGGGCCCATTGCCCTATGATAACTCGCGATTACATTTATCGCGGTGACGTCGGTTTATAACACCCGAAAAGGTGCCCGTCCGTCTCCGACCTTTTTTGGCAACTAACTAAAAATGGCATCCTTCGCTTTCCTCACTGTTTACAATAAAAATCCTTCCGCCCCTTAAACGCCATGTCTATGCTTTTACTGGCCGGAACGATTTCACACCTTCTCTTATTGGTCAAAGGATCTAAAGGGAAACGCCTCTTTCCAAAATGGTATGCCAATATACTCATAGATAGCAGTGCACGTAAATACATTACTAAATGTTTAATTATGTCTACTTATAACTAACAACTCAAATACGGTGATATGGTGATTTAGGGATGCTTCTGTATCATAGATTAAAGTTGATTACCATATCACCCTAATTACAAAATTAATTAATCTAATCACCCCAATTTACTAGGTACTCTAATTAGACGCATAAATGTTTACTAATTTTCATATCGGACCTGAACATTTTATTATGTTAGTATGCTTACTTAGTAATTTATGTTATCTTATACTAACAATCAAGCTTACATTAATTAGCTAAATAATACTAAGGTGTCAAGCTATTTTCCTCGCAGACCGTTTGATAACCTTATCCTATATTATAATATAATTATCGTAGATCAATTATCTGATAACTAAATTAATCATAAGGTTTAGGACGCGCCTATAGCGGCCGCATTATTGTCTCTTTTTAAAAGCTCCATTTGGGGAAGGTCCCGCTCGTATTTTTCTTTTAAGTCATAAACAATTAACGGCGAAATAACGTTGTTACTTGGGGCGACGACATCTATTGTCTTCCTAAACGGGCAAGGGGTAATAACTGGGTTTTTTGAAATGTTATAGTCCTTTCAGAGAAAGCGAGGTCGTCTTTATGACAGGGTGCATTTCAGATTTACTTCTTCGAAAAGTTAACCCGTACGTGAACAATGGTGCAATAGTGTTGTAAAACCGACAAGCAACGCCTATTGTCTCTGTGCCAGGAAGGCAAGGGGTGAGTGCGGATTTCTGTGAAAAGACATATTATATCCCCCTTTAAAGTGCAGGCGGCATTGTTCGCGAATCCGGGATACCAATAAAACGCTTTCCAAATCTTTGCTGCCTCACTGAGCGGACAGCGTTGTAAATAATTATTTTTTAACCTAACATATGTAGATATAAAACTATTAAAGCAGAAATATTAATTAATTTAACAATAGCGTTGACTAAAGTCGGCTTTACTCGGCAGACAAATAAAATTAAAAAAATAGAGCTGAATCCATGTACATGGGTATACAAATAAAATAAATAATTATTATAAGAATATTAATAGTCATCTTAGGCACTCTATACAAAAAATAATCACACAATAGAAAGTATTAAAACAAAATTGTAAAAAAAAACAACGTATGTATGTATATGGTCAGGTATGTTACGGTAAACATTGTAATCGACATATTAAATATTAAATTCATAATATTATTATTAAACAATAAAAACTAAAATGAGGTACCTGAAAGTTACATATTAATGTTATTCCCATTTGGAAGAATTGGCATGCTCAAAAAAATCACCCAGCTTATTGAAAGCATGTGTGGATTGCAGCTTTTGTTTAATTAATCTTTTAAACGCCTTTGTTTCCATCTTTCTTGTAGAGAGTGGTAGCTGGTTAAAGAGCTTATAGCTCAAATATCCAAAGGACTTTTGTGTCTGCGTAAGGCGCACTTTAGGCAGGATAACATCATCACGTCTGCGTGTATTGTGGGAGTGCATATTCCCGTTTACCCCTTGTTCGTTAATATTAGATTCAGCATATAGTAGACATTTTAAAACATATTCAGACGTAAAAGTCAGTAGTATGGTTCGCAGTGTGTGTCACGGGATACCTACTCCTGCAATTGCTCTCAGTGCACTTTTCTGTTATTTATTTAAGTAAAGTAACTGAATAACCTTATAACTAGATACAGAATTCTTTAAAAAAATATATTCTTATGCCGATTATAACTTACGCCATGAGAAATAATTTATAATATATTTGTTAGGCTATATGTATATATTATTATTTAATATATATTCATATTTTAAACTATTAGTATACATGATATTAAAAGGAATATTGAAACTTCCATCGCATATTGACGAATTATAAATACAAATGTATATATATTTAGATATATGAATAGTATATACTGTTATAATGGTATAAGAAAACAAAATATATTAATATTTATATTTTTTCTTTAGTTGAGAGAAAACGGATTCCCACCGCGCGGAATGAGTAGATTATTCTCCCGACTTTGTAGACAGAAAATGTAAATTTTCCAATATATATATATATATATATATATATATATATATATATATATATATATATATATATATATATATATATATATATATATATATATATATATATATATATATATATATATATATATATATATATATATATATATATATATATATATATATATATATATATATATATATATATATATATATATATATATATATATATACATTTCGTTCATGATCTTAAAAGCAATAGATTATTTCTTGTATACAGAAAAAGGCATCCGTCGGACACATTCCTAAATTTAAAACAATTCGCAATTCTGCCACCCACTGTACTTATTTGTATGCTATAATTCCAGTGGGGTGTAACTGTAAAGGCCGTCAGAAGTCGTAGACGACGAGAGGACAATAGGAGCGAGCGCAGAGCTCTGGCCCTCATCAGACCCTCTTGTTCTTGGGAGGAAACGATTTCGCGAGCGGACCCTGTTATTATTTTGACCAGAGTTTATGCAGACGGGCGAGTTTATTGTGACACGTACAAATTGGAGCATTGTTTCAATAAATTTTCAGAATTTATTCGGAAAATTACCTTCAAAACATTATAATATACTATAGTAGAGCGGTTGGAACTGTGGAGCTCGGGAATATCTGGCGCTCTATGGGAAATCAGATGTTTTTATTTCAACTTCGTTCACACAGAAAATATGCATTCCAACATTCTGTGAAAAAATACGAACTGAAAAAGAGCGGCGTTATCCTTTTTCTTTATTTAATTTATTTTTTTCCTAAATTAATATGCATTTCTACACATGCTATGTAATTCTAAGGCCAATAAAAAGAGTCAAAATTAATCTAGACATATTGCTACAGCGCAAAAAAAAATATGAAAAAATACTGTTTGTGCGTATGACGGATAGAGAAGCCTCATTATGAATTTAATAGATATTTTTAACTAATTACATGAAATAAATTGCTTAGATATAGGTACATAATACTGACAAAATAAAAAAATATTTCAACGTAAATACACTGCCTTACATAATTATGTTACATTATAACTTATCTAATTTTTACCTGATTTGCAAAGCAATCGTGAGTTATCAATTTTGTCTCAGTATTGCTGAATAAAATCAATCCTGAGCTATTAAACTACGAGGTGTATATGTTGCACTGTATACAGCTCGTTTTTTATTCGTAAAATCGACTTTTTGGTAGTTATCTCACTGTTGCTTTGGCATGGCGATATTGCACCAAATTTTCAACCGCCCCATCCCGATACAGCGTGTTTGAAAATTCGCGATTCGCAAATTAAACCGGTTATTCGACGTTGTCGGGGGCCTGCGAGATTCAACACTTTGTTTGCGGGGTGATTCAATAAGCCGTCGATGAAATCCCCAAATTGAATTGTTTCCGAACGGTTGGGGGTGACGAAGGCGCCGGGGCGCTCGCCCCCTTTAACGCGCGGGGGGTTACGACCGGGCGACGCGACGCGACGACAGGGCAACAATTGTCGACTCGAAGGAAGCGAGAACGGCCCCTTAAATAGTCAGACAGCTCGGTGCAGCGGTGAGTTGTTACCTACAACGGGCGAACCCGTCACCCCAGGAAGGTAAAACGATATTGATCGTTCTTTCAACCTGCGATGAGCATAGAGACTTGGGACGACGACAACAACTAGAGTTGTCGACTACAGCGGGCGAGCCCGTCACCTCAGGAAGTTGTAACGATTAGTCGTTCTATCTCCCTGGAGTGAGCGCAGAAGACTTGGACAAAACAGTCCACCGTCTAGCTCCGCCACAAACCCGTAAGAGGCCAACGCCTTGCGGGGTAAAAATTCAGCCGTCACTTCTGCGTGTGATAATTTATATTGGATTTCATATCCAATATTGGATCGCTCACATTCCGCCGCGGGTAGGCTTGCATCCAATGATGGACGGGTCACATCAGTCGGATTAACCGCGAGATAGCCAGGAGTGTTACCCAGCGGGCTTACACTCACGCCCTTACTTCCAATTGCGACCAGATTACTCCAGTCTCTCGATTGGTTACGAGTTCGATGTTGCTTGTACGGTCCTAACCCTTACGAAGCGGTGAAACGGTATATACCGAATCTATCGCGGACCACGGCATCCTTTGCCCGACTGGTCACCCAAGATCGGGTAGCCGAGGGTCGTTTCAAGAGCAGTCGCCGTAAGGTCCGCAACCACTCCCGCTCTATTGGAAACAGTACTGCTTCCAGACTCTCCCGACTGTTAGTCAGAGTGCGCAGTCGATTGGCTTACTTTTAACTAAATTCATTCCGATTTCAATAAGGCACAGTCAACAATTTGATTTTACCAATGGCAGGTATATAATATACGCCGGAGTAATTGAATTTCGCAATAGTTTTTTATTTGTTTTAAATGTCTGATATAATTTAGGTTATTGAAAATGATACACTACATATAATGAAATCTACACTGAGAAAATATTGGATTGATTTTTACATTACAATTTTGTTATTACGGTTTTATACAGAACTAGCTGACCCGTGCCCACTTCATAGGGCGGTAAAACTTTTTACTTGTGATGAAATTATGAGTGTGGTTTGGTTAGTACTGAGTGCTATGATTTATTTTCTGACTGCCAAAAGAAGGGTTATATTTTTACTGCATATATATGTATGTATTTGCATGCCAATTTGACTACATTACCGTTATTTGTGAGTGTCTTCTTGTGAGTGCCTCTTTATAATATTAGTATAGATAGTATAGATAGACGACACGGTCGCGGTTCCATACCTATGTCGTATTATCTCTTTAACTATATATGCAGTAAAAGGGAAAAGTCTTTAGTTTTAAACAATTGAGACGATAAATTTACTTGTATTGATAATAATTCATAATTGTTGATAATATGACCAATAAACATGACTTAACGATTTAAAATATTTTTTTATTTGAAAAACTACTTTTTGTGACTTAAATATAAAAGTTAGACATATGCTGTGGCTGACTTTTTTGTAGGCATTATCAAGCTCTACAACTTTTTTATAGAACTTAATCATATATCTCTCATCGTTAAGGCAGCGTTAGTTAGAAACGTTTTCGTTCGACCGTTTTTTCCGACCTACTTTGGAAATCCGACTACCACGAAAAAGTCTTTTCATTTTTCGGATTATTATATAGCCTATGACACTCACATATAACGTGGCTTTCTATTGGTAAAAGAATTTTCAAAATCGGTTTAGTAGATCCAGAGATTACTTCCTACAACCTCACAAACTTTTTATAATAAACTCTTTATAATATTAGTATAGATAACGATGTTTCAATCGTAATTTTGTTGATTTACAAGAAATTTTGTTGAAACTCCAATAATCGATTATTTTATATATCAATATTTTCCTTACGGTTTATTCGCATAAACCACACTTTTTGAAACATGCGTATGTCCGTGTATTACATCGTTTTTGTTTCTCAGTCTATATTCAAGGCATATAATCTTTTGGAAAATTCTGGAAAATGAAAAATAATCGGTAATCCGGCAGTGAGCTCTCCGTTTGTTACAAATACGATTTTGACGGCGTGATGAGTTTGGATTGGAAACTGCTGCGAATCAAATCATAACAGAATTTAATCATGTGAAGAGAACGTATTTGTTTGAGGGGCATCCATAAACCACGTAATATCGAACTGCTAAAATTTAGTATTCACATTTTAGTGTTTGTATTTAGTTGTTAATCAAAGTTAGAAAAATCTGTATTTTTAAGGGGTTATTTCCAAAAAATGGTGATCACCCCTTGATTAAATCGGATTTGTAAAACAGCTGTTATCGGGTTCTATCGATGGTAATCCTCACCCAAGCCATGCTATGATTAAATATTTATTTTTATTTATGGAAATGAGTTTGAAATAAGCGTAGCAAGGAATAAAATTGAACTTGAAAATTAATAAGCCCTCAGCAAGTCGTGGCCCGCTTATAGGTGATGATCCATCCCATGCCGCCCAACTAAGTGGTAGCTTGTTCCAAGGCAAACAATTTAAACATTGTAAAAAAGAAGGCCAAATATCATCAAAAAATATAAAAAAACACCACTGCCGTTATAGAAAGTGAACTATTGTATTTAGAATTATTTTTAATACGGTTTTTAATGAAATATTTGTCGTTTATGTATTTATTCATATAGGATAGATGTATATTTTCGGAATGTACTCAATCAGACCTTTCATTTGACAGTAAACACGATATATTTATGTTAATTTATTGACATTTGGACGTTTAGACCATTACATACTTGATATTTGGGCATTTAAGTCTTATGACACTCGGGATAACATAACTATTCTAACAGTATGACACATCTAAATCGGTTCAAGGGTTCAGAAGTTATGGTGGAATAAAGAAACGGAAAACATTCATAGATGAACCCTGAACACATTACACTACGTTTGTGTTGGGCAGTCGTGTAAAAGAAAAGCCAAATATCATACATGTTTAAAAAAAGAAAAACTAGTTTACAAAAGGTGAATTAAGAAATGATAGGTGAGGAAAACTAAAAAAAAACTAAAAAAAAATAACATTTTAATTGCAATCATATCAAAAACGAAAATAAATATATATATTATTTAAAAGGAAATACAAAAAATATTATTTTGGAATTGATACATAATGAAATTACAAATGAAAACCTATACTCATTAATAATTCCTATTATGATTCGACAGGCTCTTTCATTTGGTTTATGGTAGTGCCGAATTGACGTAGTAACCGCTCACGTCGTAAATTTGTTTGTTTCTACTCTAACCATAATTTTTATTATAGTCCTATGTGAATAATCAGTTATCTAACTGAATTACGAATTAAAAATATTACGAAATATTGTAAATATTATAATATTCGCCAATAGCTCTAAAGCAATAATTAGAAATGTAAATCGTTATTTTAAGATATAATTCCTTGAATATTTAACACATGCCACTTGTTTTTCTTTGCATAATTTAGCTTCATTGAAATTCTACAAATGACTGTGTTTTAAAATACATTTTTTTAAATATTTAATTGAAGGTCCATAGCTTGGGTAGGTACTTACAAACGATAACTATTAATTTATGAATATTTACCAAACCCATGCTTGTTTTGGATTGTGCCAAGCCGCTTGTTTATTTAACTACTAGCTGACCCGGCAAACTTCGTACCGCCTAACGGACAATGAATGTCGTGTTACAGATTAGCTGAACTTAATTTATGATTTTATGGAAGTAGTATAATGAATGCAAAATAAATATTAAGTTGACTACTTTATTAAGATAACACAAAAAGAAATATAAAAGTACAAAAATTAAGTATAGGTATCAATCGCGTGTCAGCATGACATGATTGAATTAAACTATATAATAAATGTGGTCCGAATATTGTGGATATATCTTGTCGATTCGAAACCTTTATTTAAATACTTTCTTTAATTTGAGGGGAGAGTTTACCGTATCAACGGGATGAACATTAAATGTTTAACAGATGAACATTTTGTATGGGAAAATGTTTTTTCTTTTATTTAATTTTTCGTTATTTTTCCAATGTTTTAATAGTTATTCTGCTATTCGGGACGCAGACAAATACAACAAATCAAAAACCATGAAAATCGGTCCAGCCGTTCTCGAGTTATAGGTGTTCGAACAAACCCGACTTTGTTTTAAATATTTAGATGTTTAGAGTTTTTTCAAATCTATTAAAGGTTAAGCTAGTAACTGTAAATTGAGATACCGACAGAAAAACATGTTTTTGGCCGAAATTAATTTAGATCTGCAGAAAATGTAGGTTATCGTCCAAACCGTGTATTATTATTATTTGAATATCCTTGTCACCAACAAGGATAAAAATGTACGAATATTGGCATGAACAGTAAGGAATTGCATTAATACTTCGTGCTCTGAATAATTCCTGTTTATTTGGTATGCTTCCATTTTGCTACCTCTTCGAGCGGTAATGGAATAACAAGAAGAAAGTGCCTTCTTGTACTGTACGTAGGTGGCTCTACATAAGAATTGCCTTTGTAGAGTCGGTGAATTCTTTATAGATTTAATATGGTTTAAAGCGTTTTTTTATTCCCATACGTTTTTAATATGTCGAAATAATCCATATTTATTTAGAATGTAGCAAAAATAGTCTAAAAAATTACCTTTGGGAAGCAATTTTTTTCCAGTTTTAAAATGGTAATTTTGAAACGAAATCCAGGACATATTTATTATAAAAGTTTTAGTGTGGGAGTGAGCTGACGCAATGATGAAACTAACTTTGAAACATGCTATAGATATGTCAGTGTTGTAAAGTCATACGCCTGCACAAAAAAAAAATGTTTATTTATAAGAAATTATTTATTTTTATTTTTATTTGTATTTTATTTTATTTTTGTTAAAGACGTACAGCATAAAAAAATAACATAAGCATAATACATATATAACAGTAGTAAAGCCAATGATGTTTTAAATTATTTGCTATATAAGGATTACAAAATATGCTAAACAATACAATATTTGGTGTGTATTTTTGTGATGGAAAGCGTGTATGTGTGCGTGTGTGTGTGTTTGTATGTGTGTGTTCGTGTATGTATGAGTGTGTGTGGGTGTGTGTATCTGTAGTTCGAATGTGCTTGTGAGTGTTTATATGTGCATGCTAATTCAATCCGATCTGATAATCAGCTTTTCACGTTTTTTGATGGTTAAATATATCAATATGGTTAAAGCATACATTGTATGCATGCATAACGCTCGGCAATAACGAATTGGAACCATAGTTAGTGTTGAACCTTGGTACGTAAAAAGTTAAATGAGCGCGCGCAAGTCGGGAAGGCGCTCGTATGCTTACCCTACTCAGGAGGTATGGACTGTCCAACGCAGTATGAATAATTTTATGTAGAATAGACATATCTGATACTACTCGCCGTCCTCTAACTAATGTCTCTAAACCATAGCGTTGCAGACCTTCAGCGCAGACAAGCCGTTGGAAAATAAGCGGAAATTTAGATGAAGTATAAATCGTTTTTGAATACGCTTAATCCTCAGCTTGTATGTAGCATACTGCGGAGACCATATATTAGATATTATGGATACAGATGTCAAGCAGCTTTTCTATATTTTATTTGCCCAGAAGTCAACAAAAACCACCCAAAAGTACGTTACCATTATGTTAACAAATCTGTTAAACTTCTAAATAAACTAATATTACAGACTAGTGCGATGGATGTTAACCATGACAGCTTGAGGATATAAAAAAAAAACATAGTAATACCAATATTATATAATGATTAAACGTACCCCAATTATTTTTATTTTTATCGTTGTTTCAGTTTTGTGTTATTATAATAATAATAATAAAACGCTTTATTCTCAAGAAAAGGCGAGATTATTGCCTGCAGGCAATATTTTAGAGCTAACCTATCAAATATTAGTAAGTAAATGTGTTTAGTGTTTATTTATTTTTTTGGTTTTATTACCCGAAATATTGCGTTTATGTCTTCATAACTTTTTTGTTTGTGACAGTAATAGCACAAAATAACTTTTGTTGTATTCTACAATGCACTGTTAATGCATACGTTGACTACATTTTTTAAATCGGTTTAATGTTTAGTGTGTGTGTTTAACCCTGACAAACTAGTATCTCTTGATATGACTGAATACTGACTGTTTTCTATTACATTTAACCTGTCATTTATTTATTTATTTGTTACAACTTGGAATAGAATTAACAATGAGATCGTACAGATATGATTTGTAACTATTTATATAAGCAATAAGAAAATGAACACAACCTATACGATCATTCTAGACGAATGCCCAACTAGACCGAACAGCCTGTATCTGGGCATACGAAATATACAGCCTTTGTTTTTGAGTAGTACTGACGTTTGAGTAATACTGACTAATAGACTACTTTCAATACTAACACTAAGATAATGGCATAAAATAGTACACATATAAATCCAAATATATATGATAAAGGGTTAGTTACATACATATATACATATATACACATATACACATACAAACATACATACATACATATATAATAACACACACACACATACATCTACATACACACATATTTTAAATTGTCAGTCTTTGTACGGGTATAAACATTAGAACGGGTATAAACTAGATTTTTTAAAATAAATCTATGTGGAAAATAGGTTTTAGTTTTTTTTAATAATGAGTAAAGAAATGTTTTTTTTATACATCTAAACATTTTTGAGGTTTTGGCTGCAAAGTCATTTTCTTTTTAATATTTGTATCAAATAATCATTTATTTAAAATAAAAATATATAGCACAATACAACACAAGTTATTTCGTTCAAATACTACTATAAACAAAAAAGTTATGGTGACTTAACCGCAAAGCTTCGGGTTTTAAAAAAACCGTGGCAATTAGGACATAGCATCTATGTGGGAAAGCTAGCAAATCACCTCCCCAATCCCTCAAAAAAATGTGTCGGTTTATCTGTCAAACAGCCTATATTCACATAATGTCATCTTACGCTATAACCTAAGATGCATCATTAATTCAGTTATCTATGTACATACTCCATATACCTAAATTGATTGGCTCCATGTAGGTAAGAAATTGCTGGCAACTACGGCGACGTTTCATTTATATAAGGAAATGGTCCTCTTCCGATTTCAATCTTTGAAGAACGGTCCAAGGCAGGAAGTTCAATATGTTTGACTTAAGGAAACCTTCACGCCCCCTACGTGAGAGACTCGATTCAATCCGCTCGACCTCTGGGTAGGTATATACATATACCTACACGTACAAACACGACAGACCTGTCTTATGGATGGTTTAATTAAAAGCTTGCTATTTCGCGTTATCATGATTGAGAGCAAGAGACATTGCAATGGAAATAGTTTATAAGTATGACTTCAGATTAATTCTCTTCAAATCTCATAGGTATATAATTATAGGGGGCCGGTATCCATGCTAATACGTGTTACCAGTGTTAACCTAGTACAATAAATAGAAATAAAATAGAAAAAATAGAAAAAAACAATAGAAAAAAAAATTACCACCTCCGTGAATGAAATGTATTTTTGATCTCTCTAAAATTATATATATTTTGATAGAATTTACACAAAATTACACATAGAGGAACATGGAACAATTACACTAATGGGAGTCATGACACGAAAATTTTAGAAATGAAGAGTGGCATCATTACATTATTTGAAAAACTTCTAATTATTATAAAATTTCGCCTGCGGCGCTAAATTACACTAAACAAGATTGCGGTCACAAATTACTACAACCCACTTAAATCAGCACCTAATGAGATACAATCCCACACCGAAGATATGTCCGTTCGAAAAAAATAAACGAATAAACGAAGAACTGTATAGCCTGTATAATGATGGGTATGTTGTGAAATTCCTGAAAATAAGAAGCTCAGGTGGTTAGGGTATGTGTGAAGGATGGAAAATTACCAGCCTTCAAACGTAATACTTGCTGAAAGCCTGAAGGGCATCCTAAAGTCGGATCATCAAAACTGTGATGGCTTGATTTTGTGCGGCTAAAGGCCTAAACGCACTTGGAGTGAAATAGCATTGCCCAAGTTAGGGTGGAATGGAAGACGATTCTTGACGACGCCAAGACTCGCCCGAATGAGTTGTAGCGCCCAATGAGGATGTTGATGATTTATTTTATTATGTATATCTTTTATTTAAGAATTAATTTTGATTTATTTTGAATTAATTTTGAATACCTACATTGATTTTGAAATCAAAAATAACTGGAATCGAATGTCAAAACCTTAACCTTATGCTTATATGGGTAGTTATAGGGTGGACAGGGCTCTAATGTTCCAACAAATTATTTAAAACTTTTAGTAAAATGCTCATAAAACAATTAGGTCCTCAAAAATATACAAAAATCTGAAATCCATTAAAAGATCGGCATTAAATGGAACGTAACATTCCGTTAGACAGAGAGTTACAAATACAATAGACTTACAACTAAAATAATGAGAAAAATTAAGGTATAAGAAATAGAAGTTATAAGAAAATTATAAAAAGTCATTAATCTTTAACATATGGTATGTAATATCAAATTAATATAATAATATCTAGTAGAATAACTAGAATTCATCGTTAATATATGTATAACGACAAAATTAAAGAATTTTTGGTAATTAGTTAAATGTTAAAATATAATAGACATATACGTATATTTAAAAATATATCTAAAATTGTGCACGTTTTATTACAATGTAATTTCTAACATTTGATGTATTAAATTAATATAACATTGAGGTTAGTAGGTCATGACTCGATAACCATTTCTTGACTTTATTTCTAAATACTCTAAATATCAAATCCATTTTTATTTCCATATTGATTAGATTGTAAAATCTCGGCGTAATGAAAGAGTAATGTCTTTGTCCAAATTATGTTTTCATCCTGGGTATTACTAAGCTTTTTTCTAAAACTTTTCTCGTTGTTCTTCGATTCTGAAGTATTCCGAAAGTTGAATTATTGTTCAAATATAGCTTTAAGAGGAAAGTTTTTGAAAAAAGTTAAAGTACAAGAACAATCAAGGACTTTAGCTTTTATATAAAGTTCATTGATGGGATGGCAGTATGGTCTGCGGAGGATAATTTTTAGTATAAATTTCTGTCCAGCATGCAATGGTTCTAGCAGGTTTTTGGCACATCCACCCCATCCAATCCAATACTCTTATAAAAACTTTATAATTTTAATCAATAATTGAAGATGATAAGAAATCTAAAGAAGATACACATTTGTAGACTAAAGTTGCAATTGATGAAACAATTATATTCATTCATACTCATTTATACTACAATTATATTAATTCATACTTATTCATACTGCAATTATATTCATTCAAACTAGTATGTGTGTCACAGATCTCCTCTATAGTCACAAGATAGCAGCATGTCAATGCAATGCCCTGCATTTATTGTTTACAATTTAAAAGATCAATGTCAGTTATTATAACTATTATAGTTCAACATTATTAATAAGTTATTATTAATCTCTGTCTGAATTCTATGTGAATCGAGTTCATGAGATCAATGTCGATCATTTAATAGGTTACGTAAACATATCGATAATAATGCAATTGTAGAAGAAAACACGTTGTCGTCCACTATGTATCTTAGTATTGTGTTAGATGGTGTCGAAGGATAGTTCTATATCTGGAGAGATGTGTTTGTAAAAAGTGGAGGATAATAGCACATATTTAAACACCACAACACAGGTCTGATCAAGCTATGCATCAAGATTGGGTTAACTACGACGAAAAAAATATCATGTATCATGAAAATGAGGCTTTGAACAAGTAAGATAGTGTTATTTTTCTATTCGCCGTTATATTATCTTCTTCTTGTTAGGTACCATGCCCGACATTGGGCGATCATTTGAGCAATCCCCACATTGCAGACAGTAATAAATAATCCTTCCGATGACATTACGTACCACTGTTCCAAATTTTTTGCCAAGTGTGGCGTCATCTCCCTGGCCTACGAATTTCCTCTGCATATATTCTTAGTCGCTCAAAATAGTGGGCTAAATAGAACAATCCATTGTTCACTTGTCTTCCGCACATATACTTGAAAAGCAGCTCGTCACATGCATACCATATAAAAATGAATTTACTACAAGTAATAGAGTTTCATATAGTGTTCTGTATGTCATGTTTCAAGCTATCTGATGTCCCCTTTCCGTCTTCTTTCGCAATATTTCAGACACATACCCACTAGCACTCAGACCCTTGAATATCTTGCAAATTGTCTCTAGGTCAGCTGTTGTTGCTTTAAGGTTCACAGTGTTTTAAACGGTCATTAATAAGGCTTATTGTTTCTTGGCCCAAACTTGATTGCAGATCGTTGAAAAGGCGAGCAATACATGTCAGTTCTTAGGCACATTTTAATCTTTCCTGGTCTACCCAAAAAATCAAAAAATCAAATCAAATTAAATTGTTTATTGTCTAAAAATCATAGTTATAAACACAAAATAACAAAACCTAATCAAACTAGATCGCACGAAACGTCCACACTAAGGTAGGCTCAGAAACGCTGACTTAAATACAAGTACCTACCTAATACTAAAATAAAATAATAAATTGAAAAATGTCATGAAACCAATTTAAAATATTCAAGACTACGATAATATAATTACAATATATTATCGGAGTATTTCAGAATATGTACTTTAGTGCCATATCAGTGGATGCATATGTTAACTTGGTAGCAATAAAACTTTTGTGGTCCAGGAGGTTATGTTTCAACATTTACTTTCGCTGTGATAGGTTCAGGTTGACGTGCTTTTCGCTACTTTAGAGCCTGCAAAATGAAACTGCATGATATTATACATCTGAGACAGTAAATTGACTGATGCAAGTGATAAAATCAAACGATATTATATGTTAAATATAGCCACGTACTGCAGTAACAGCTCTTGCAGGCGGCCTAGGTTTCGTTGATCGATCCACGTTTAACACTAATATTTCACTTATATTACATTACATTAAATTGCATAATATCACATTACATCACATTATATAACACGCACATTACATTTACATTAAATTTATGTAACATTTACATTATATTTATATTACATTTACATTGCATTTACATTGCAATTACACTACATTGAAATTACATTTACATTGCATTTACATTACATTTACAGTACATTTACTGCCTCACAATCCTAGATCCTCACCTAGATTCTTACTTTTCTATATTGCTAGTCTAGCGGTCGATTGTTTAACCATCTAGGTCAGGACTTCCCAACCGGTGGGGCGTGCCCACCCCCCCCCCCCGGGGGGGGCGTAGAGAGATCTTAGGGGGGGCATGAAGTGTTCGGATATTTTAATCTAATTACTTATCATTGTTTATTATTTTAAACACACAGATTTAGTCGCGCCACCTAGTTCCAATGGTCAATGTTCTGCAATTAGCAGAAGATGTTCAAGAAGAATTTCTGGAAATGAAGGCAGATTCGACAATGAAAGATGACTTTCACCTCTTGACTTAAGGAGAAATTTTGGATAAAACGCTTTCTCCTTAATCCAAAAGTTGCCACTCTTGCCTTGCGAATACTTCTGCCATTTTCTTACTTAGGTGAGACTTACTTATGTGAAACCGGATTTTCAGCATTAGTGTAAATTAAGACTAAGCAGCGAAATCGTCTCGCAGTCGATAATGATTTGATGATAGCTCTGTCAAAAACAGAACCTGGTATCGACCAACTGGTTCAAAAAATGCAGGCGCAAACATACCATTAATAAATAATAAATCGTGTGAAATAAATATCGTAAAAATAATTTGTGTTTTTTATGGAAGCAATGAAGAAAAATATAGGGGGGCATGATTTTTTTTATAATCCGGGGGGGCACCATGCAAAAAACGTTGGGGAACCCTGATCTAGGTGCTGCCAACCTTAAAAATAAGTGTCCCCTGATGTATTTGGTTTACCATTTCAGGAGCAATAGGTACTGATTGGGGTGGAGCAATCCATTCATTCATTCATGATATTATATTCTGAAAAAAATTTTGGCAGCTATTTGGTGAACGGCCAATGAAATTCAAGGTCGCCTATGCTTTTGGCCACACCACAGAATGATCAGACTGGTGAGGTCCCAAAAATATGATTTTGTCTCCTTTCCTTGCAGGCTTACGCTATTGATCTCCAACATTCTTCCAGGTTACGGTACTTGAAGTAATAGAAGACCGCGCAGTCAAAACCTTATTATTAATATCACGATTTTCTCGGTTGTTCACAGAAACATGTCATCTAAACGTAAGTCGCCACCAACAAAGCTACAAGAAGGCGTATCACTCCCATCACCGCCCAACGCCGTCTCAACGGCAGCCCAGCTGGACTCCCACCAGGACCTCCACCAGAACCTGCACCAGGATCGAGACATCAGCTTCCACGCCACCTTCGAGAGCGACAACGAGTTCGGCGACCAGTCCGCCACCGGGGACTTCTATAAACTGTCGCCGGCCAGCTCGAACCGCAGCCGCTCCGTGGTGGGCAGCGACGAGGAGCTGGAGAAGAGCAGCCTCGAAGACGAGGGGCCCCTGAAGAAGCAGCGGTTCGACAGGCAAATCGCAGACATGACCAACAACCTGCTGGTGCCAGCGGCTTTCTTAAGCCTGCATCAGGAGCACTTGCAAGGAAGACGGAGGTATGTATATCTATACTAATATTATAAAGAGGTAAAGTTTGTGAAGTTGTAGGATGTAATCTCTGGATCCACTCAACCGATTTTGAAAATCATTTACCAATAGAAAGCCACGTTATTTGTGAGTGTCATAGGCTATATATTAATCCGAAAAATGAAAAGACTTTTTCGTGGTAGTCGAATTTGCAAAGTAAGTCGGAGAATAAACGGTCGAACGAAAACGTTTCTAACTAACGCTGCCTTAACGATTAGATGTATATGATTAAGTTCTAGGGAAAAGTTGTAGAGCGGAATACGGCGGAATACGGCGGAATTAAAAATAACCCGGGTTGGTACACTGGCCGGTTTGCTAGCCAGGCGGAACTGAATTACCGCTAACATCAGGTAGAGGCTGCGCAAACGACTTCGAATTTGTGACTAGACTAGAGTCTTCTAGAGTCTCGAGTTTACTTTCTAGAGTCTTGCGGTGTGGCGTTGGACTCTTACGAGCTTGTTGACGTAGATAGGCGGTAAACTGTGTTGTCCCTAAGTCCCTGCGTTTACTCCATGGGAGAAAGAAAAATCTGATATCGTTATAACTTCCTGGGGTGGCGGGTTCGTCGTTGTAGGTGACAACTCACCAGTGTTCGCTGGCTATGTTATAATCTATTTTATTACCCCAGTAGGATGACCTAGTCAGAAGTCTTATGATTACTTGCTCTCAATCTTTTGTCCTCTTCTTCCCAGGGGTTCATCGGAGTGCAGTTCCCCGGGAGTGGACGTGAAGACAGGTCTCGGATTTGGCCTCTGTAACAACAACAACTCGACCCTGCTTAATCACAACAGCGCCCTGTCGCTGGTGCAGCCTCAGAAGAGGACTATGGATGATGTGCTAAAGAGGCTGACCTCAAAAATGAACAACAGCACCATTAAAGAGGAGAAGAGGCCAACACCTTCCACTACACCAGTTAAGCAGAATAGGTAAGTGCCTATATGACCATATCATTGATCTTAATAATGCCCCGAAGCTTGGGCCTCAGTGTCAGCTGATTTTGTGCTCGGTCTAACCCATGGTTCAGTTTCCATTCGAGAGCCTCCTCTAGAAGATAAAGGACTCCATCGGGCAAGTCCTGCACAGTGCACTCAGCAAAAGGAGTCAAGAAACGTATTTTCTAAGACATTAGAGTAGGGGGCGTAGATATTTAATGTGTGTCACCTAATGTCAACATGGCCCGTTAGCTGAGGTTGGATACCCTGGTGCCAGAAGCGGGAAAATGGCACCACCGTCTGCAATTGCTGCCACCAATCAAGTAGTAGCAGTAGTCCTTCCAAAACTAGTAAGCAGGAAGCGAAGGAACCCTACTTGCTGTCAGTGGTGACAAAGCGGGCAAAGAGCACTACCGGCTTCAATTGATAGCGCTATAGGTTAGCGCAAGTGACCTCGAGCTGCCACCAGTCTAGTAGTGACAGTAGTCCTTCCAAAACTAGTAAGCAATCGAAATTGGAGCTCTACTGGCTGTCAAGGCCCTTACTGGTAACAAGCGAGCAAAGGGCACCACGGGCTGCAACTCCTGACATTAGGCAGAGGCTTTCGCAAGTGACCTCGAGCTGTGACTAGTAGTAGGAGTAAACAGAAATGAGGAATATTCTGGATCCCAAAACGCTAAAAACTGTTTATCATGCTTTATGTGTATCGCTTATTACTTACGGCATAATTGGATGGAGTGGATGTGATAAAACCCTGCTAGAGCCATTGCAAGTTGCGCAGAAATTTATACTCAAAATTATTCTTTGCAGACCATATCACCATCCCAGCAATGAACTTTATGTGGAAGCTAAAGTATTTGACTGTAGGCAACTTTATTAAAAACTTCCCTCTAAAAGCTATTTTTAGACAATAATTCAAATTTAGGAATAATTCAGAACCGAAGACCAACAAGACAAGTTTTAGAAAATAGTTTAATAATACCCAGGATGAAAACATCATTTGGACAAAGACATTACTCTTTCATTACACCGAGATTTTACAATTTGATTAATATGGAAATAAAAATGAATTTAACATTTAGGGTATTCAAAAATAAAATAAAGGAATGGTTCTCGAGTCATGACAGACTAACCATACATCAAATGTTAGAAATTATAGTTTAATAAAACTTAAGTGCACAAATTATTATTATATTTTGAAATAGTATGTATGATGATTATATTTTAACATTCAACTAATTACCAATTCATTTTGTTGTTGTATATTGTTTTGACATTGAATTGTCCTTTTTTTACTAGGTATTTTATATTTCTTAACATATATTAAATATTACTTATTGAGTTTTTTTATTTTTTTTTTATGATAGATTTATCTTACTCTTTAGTTTTATGTCAATTCTGATTGTCTCACTCTATTTGATTGGTTTTTTTTTGAGGATCATATTTTAGGGCCATTTAGTTTTATGAGCATTTTAATAAAACTTTTACACAATTTATTGAATCCTGTCCATCCTAGAACGGGCTAGTCCCAGTTGAGGGACAGAGTCAGATAAGCGAAAGGTTAAGGTTTTGCCATTCGGTTCCTGTTATTTTTATAAGCAAAAACAATGTTTTATAGTAATTAATTTTTAAATAAATAAATAATAAAACTTACTCCTTTCAAAACTTAAACCTTCCAAAACTGGTAAACAGGAAGTGATGGAGCCTTACTAGCTGATAAGTCCCTCATTATTTAAGGTAGGACTTTTTAGTCCCAAAGACTTTGCTTTTTAGCTAAGGTTGTAAAAACGACAACGATCGTTATAAAACCCTGAGATGACGGGTTCGCTGCATCCGCTTTTAACCTTTCAGATTCGAGTTCATTTCATTACCTATTCCGTTACTCTTTATCCTTAACGAATCCGTTGTCTCTTAGTTCTATAAACGATCTATTCAGCTCTTTCACGCTTCTGTGTACGATTTTATAGATATTAATGCGAAAATACCCGTATTTTGACCTTTCGACATAAAGTTCTATAAGCCTGATTCATACCATCGAAGCAATGAATAGACGACGTAGGCAATCGCTGAATAATTTTGCATTTCATTTCTTATCACAATTAGATAACTGTATTCGCAACTAACAGTGATGGAATCGAATTTGATAACAATGCGAAATTGCAATTATAATTTAAATTACTTATTAATAAACTTAATCAGTTCATTCACATTATAATTAGTGGGAGAATCGACACGGGTTGATCAGAAATCATGCGATTGGAAAATGCGCAATTACTTGATTATTGAATTTCAATTTCATTATTTTTCCTTTCCTGGCCCATCAACCACCGAGGAAAGAAATTATTGTGAACACGCGAAAACAATCGAGATGAAGAAGGCAATATCCATTTTGATCCCACTGACGATTTCCTAGTGGAAGTCTGTGTGTGTATCAGGCAAGAGTTGAAAATATGTGTGTATATGTACATTCTTCCACGATAGCGCCCACACGCTTAATCCGATTGAGCTGAAATTTGATATGCAGGCATAATTTAGTCATGACAAGAGTTAAAAAAAAAGATTACAGTTGAAATCGGTCCACCAGGGCCGTCATATTTCAATCCCGAAATATTGGACTTATAGAATTTTAGTACACAGATAGAATAGAATAGAATAACTTTGTTGTGCTTTAAAAATACGTTGCTTAGTGTTAATTACACTGGTTGTATAAGGAAAATACAATTTATGCACAAATGGCGTACCTAGGTACTTATCGCTATCGCGGATAGAGATGCATTGTTGGGTCGAAACCATATTGTGAAATGTTGATTGGAATATCTCATATACAAGCTGCACTCATAATATTTAAATTCCGCCATACATTTTAATAAAATATCAACGCCGAGCCGCTCGAGGCTAACCGAAAAACGAACCGCTCCTCCTGAAGCGGTTGTGTATCCCTGTAACGTAACCCAAACGGTTTCGTCCGCCAGTCGAGAGAAGGCGCTCATCAATTTTACTTATAAAATTAATATTCCGATGAAATGTCTGGTGATGACACAACTATTTTTTTTTTCAATTTGCTTACTCATTTTATTACTTTGTAGTTTAAAATAAAGCTACCTATTTATTGGCGTACTTTTTGAACGTAGGAGCTTCTCATTAATTCAAGCTAGTGGTAGTAACGTTAGAGTGAGCAGTCGTAACAAACTGTGTGACGTCAGAGACCCAAGACTGGTTCGTGATGCTATCTGACCAAGCGGTGGCGAATTAAAAAAAATACCTTTGTAACGCATAAAGCTGATATGCACATCATAAGAATTATAATAATGAGTTTTAATATTTAACAGGGAGAAGAATACTATATCTAAATTATTTTTATTTTTTCTAAGCTCATTTAGAGATCTTTTGTGCATCAAGGAGATAGTGATATGGTTTAGCTTTGGAGATAAAAGGGTTTTGTCTTTGATTTTGGACTGCAATTTACGGCCTTCAGTGGGTATTCGTAGCAGGAGTGATGATGATTTAAAAAGAATAAAGGCCTCGCCAAACAGAACGCGTATTTAGCGCGCGTCAGAGCGCTACAGCGTAAATCCTGACGCCGCGTTATAGCGTCGAGTTGTGTTGTACTGTGACGGTATTATACTGTCAGAGCGCGGGCGCTGGCAGTACGCGGCGCTCTGGCGTCGCGCTAGAATGCTTTGACGCCGGGCGTTGTATTTGTTTACAAATTTCATTGAAAGCGTCCGACGTACCCGTGAAAATACAAGCATTATGACTGAAAAACTGATATAATATGTTCGGAGAGACCCCTGCCTATATAATACGAATGATAATTCATATACAAACATGGCGATAAAATAAAAATTGTGGGAAGAAATTGGAAAAGAAATTAATATGACTTATACATAAGTACTTTATGAGTCTGTTTATTGATTATTAAAATAAGATACAAATTTTTCACGAATTTCATGTAATTCTATAAACCAAAAACCAAAAAAATCAGTACTCGGCACATTTCTCACCTTGGCTTGGGTGGGATCTTTAACAACCTACTACCCTATTTACACGTCAATATACATCGTATATAGATATATCAATATTATTCTATTTACACTCTCCATGTACAGGTCTATATACATTTTATAAAGGCACCTATGTCAATATTTACACTATTATACTCAATATTTACAAGTGAATATATAATAGGTTTGTTATAACCTTGAAACCTGATCGTGTTCAAAGTCCATTACGTGACCTTTCTCACAAGTGCAAATCAGACTATGATACGATATTCCATCATGGAATGCCAGTTCCTGTCTTCCGGCTTCATCATCAGACCTTGAAACTTAATCGTGGTCAAAGTTCATTACATGACCTTTCTAACAAGTCCAAACGCGGCTTTGATACGATATTCCATCATGGAATGCCAGTGCCTATCTTCCCGCTTTATCATCAGACCTTGAAACCTAATCGTGGTCAAAGCTCTTTCCAAGACTTTTCTAACAAGTCCAAACACAGCTATGATACGTTGTCCATCATGAAGTTCCAGTTCATATGTTCCGACTCCATCATCAGATCAGGTCGACAGTACCATATTATTGTATTGTCATCAGAACTACATACAGCTGCTAATTTTCATGACGCTACGATCCTTGGACGATGGTTAAATTAGTTACCTTAGATTCCATTACATAGTTACATACAGGTCGACCTAATAAAAGCGTGTTAAAAACGATCTTCATGTGATGAAAGCTCCCGAAACAAACGGTGATGCATATTCTCCTAATTCCTTTCTCCTTTCATTAATGTCGTGTACCCATACTCTTCTTATCTGCGATCGTGATAAAGCGAACAAAAGTAATAATTCTTCCACATCTGAATCACTTGAATCACTTGATATCTCAACAACAAAGAAACTTTCCAAAAACTGTTATCGATCTATGGTACGCTCTGTGTGCGTCAATATCTAGTCGAATTCAGTGTGACACCCAAAGTACGCGACGTTAAAACGCGACGCTAGTTACGCTTAACGCGGCGCTAGCTACGCGTTCTGTTTGGCGAGGCCTTAAGTTAACCCCTCAAATGTGAGGCGTCCCTTAAGGGATGCCTTGGCAAAATGTATACAAAATGTATATAAATTTATATAAATGTAAATATAAATGTAAATGTGCGCCGCTTTATAGTAATCCGCTCTATAGTAATGCTATAGCTCTATAGTAAACCCCGCTCTATGTAAATGTAAATGT
Source organism: Micropterix aruncella (assembly GCA_944548615.1). Taxonomy (NCBI): domain Eukaryota; kingdom Metazoa; phylum Arthropoda; class Insecta; order Lepidoptera; family Micropterigidae; genus Micropterix; species Micropterix aruncella. The sequence goes on from OX155970.1 coordinate 10,084,702, forward strand.
AAATGTAAATATAAATTTATAAACATTTTGCCGTAGGCAACCCGAGCTAATCGCCATTCATTTGAGGGGTTAATAGAAAAACTAATCTTTAAAAGCAAGCTTTTATAAAAATTCTCTGTCCCGAGCCAACCCTGGGTGCAGCAGCCGTGTCATAATGGAACTTAGAACGGGCTACCATAGTTGAATGCGTATACAAATTTTCGTTTCTGTGCTGTTGACCGTTGAGAAGTCCTTTCGTTGGAAGCCAACCCTGGGCGAAGCAGCCATATCATGGTGAAATTTATAACTGGCTGTCATAATTGGATGCGTATACAAAATTGTGTTTCCGTGCTGTTGACCGTGGAAAGTATCCTCGTCGGGAGCCGATGCTGGGTGTAAAATCAGGACATGCTCACCATAAAAATATATTGTCATCGAAACTCAAAACACATCTAAAATTTCAACTTCATAGGATAAGAGGAAGTGGTTCTAACAAAGCTTGCAAGATTTGACCTAAACAAACTTACATTGCTAGGTAAATAAAAGCTTGCAAAAAAATTGGAGATAGAACGTTACCTAACCCCTCAAATGTGAGGCGTCCCTTAAGGGATGCCTTGGCAAAATGTATACAAAATGCATATAAATTTATATAAATGTAAATATAAATGTAAATGTGCGCCGCTTTATAGTAATCCGCTCTATAGTAATGCTATAGCTCTATAGTAAACCCCGCTCTATGTAAATGTAAATGTAAATGTAAATATAAATTTATATACATTTTGCCGTAGGCAACCCGAGCTAATCGCCATTCATTTGAGGGGCTAAAGGAAACCCATTCTATTACTTTCTATTCGACTAATGCCTAAACGAACTATTTCGTCATTAAATAATAATAGCAAATATCGAGTACGACTTCTGATAAGGTCAGCCTAGAACTGGGAATAATTAGGTCGACGGTACTCACTGATTTAGGTCAATGGATCAAGGTAGGAAATGTTTGTGCACAAATTTGAACTTTACATATATTTTAGTAGGTGCAGCTATACTGGAACAATGATTAGAAGCGTGAAGATAAGCGAATCAATCGTGACCTGCTTAGAAATAAAACAAAAACAGAGTTAAAACTGTAACATGTAACTATTTATTAACGTGTTGCGGATGTTTATTTATTTTGTTTATTCACTTATTACTAATCAACATAACAGTAAAACCAAGGCATTGCGAAGTAAAATTAATAAAGATATTAACGTAACTATACAAATAGAATGACACTTATAATACTAGCTATCATAAAGGAATAAATAATTAATAGGTTGCAATTTAAACAAGTGAGGGTTGGCGGTAAAAATAACGAAATCTGGCGCCATAGAGTGAATTTCATTTAAGCGCCGCAAATCACGCGCTAACAAGTTCTACCTCGTAAGGTTAGTGCGCGAGAACGGCTCCACGAAAAGATGGTGAGATCGAGCACGAAGATAATTATTTGGTATGAAAAGATCTATCTAGGGTTATCAGTTTTACCACGAATTAGATTGAAAACATAGGACATGGTCAGCATTTCTTTTCTTAGACAGAAAGAGTTATAACCAACCATGCCTGTGATAAATGCAGTCGGATACAAAAATGGATAATATAATATACCGTACTGCTTGAAGTACAAAAATCTCAAAAAACACTTCTGAAACCTTTTCCAGCATGAGGGTATAAGTATCTTCATGCGGATTCCAAATAGCTGCATTCGTTTCCATGCGACTTCTAACAATCGAGTTGTACAACGTGCGCATAACCCGAATATTATTGAAGTGCTTGGATTGCCGTATCACAAACCCTAGAAGCTTGAAGGAAGTTGTAGGTGTGTTCCTTGAAGTTCAACTTGGGGTCGAAAAAAACTCCCAAGTCCTTGACTTCATAAGTGTGTTTAATTAAATTTTCGGTAAAGGAATAAACGGCAACATAAACTAATATTGTTGTCCTTTTGCATGAATGTAAAATCTTGAGCGCGTTATTGATAAACGAGTTGAAAGCATATTTTTATAGATATATACGGTTATGAACGGCTTCGTGCAGCTTGGGCCACAAGATTCATTTTGTTCTCGGATCGGCTCAACTCACGATTCAGCTCCTATTCAGAAGCCTCTTCGAGTGGAAGGCTACCCAGGGTAAGACTCCCGTGTCTCAGACCGGTTTCTCCCAGCGGGATTGCATCCAGGCGCTGCCAATCAGTTGTCCATCCTGACAAATTGCTGAAGGGGTCTGGAGATTATGGAAATACACTGTTTCCTAAGCAGCGGGGGTGGATGTTGACCTGTTATCATGCCATTCTTGAAATGACATTGGGCCACTCGATCTCGTGTGGCACTACGGGGAAAGAACGCCCAGGTCCACGATAAATTCTAACTGTTTTACTGCTGTAATACAACAGGTAGAAGTCGCGTAAGCGACTTCGGGCCCGTAACCAGTCGGAAAGACGGAGATATCCTGCCAAAACTGATAGTCAGGGTGAGACGCTGTCGGCTGGGTACCTTCCCCGGTGCCTCGCCGTAAGACGTTGGCCTCTGACGGGCAGGTAGCGGAGCTTGACGGTGGACTGTTTTGTCCAAGTCTTCTGCGCTCACCTCACGGAGACAGAACGATACATTTCGTTAAAACTTCCCGAGGTGACGGGTTCGTATTTGACAGCTCCAGTTGTATTTGACAGCTCTAGTAGATATATAAAACAGATAGATATAAAAGTAGGATATTGAAATAAAGTTAACTAAAAACTCAGTATTGGCAAGACAAATACACATCTTGAAGTTCTCAGTTACAGCATGCAGCTGCGACTTATAAAAACCTTAAAGTACAATAACCCTATTCCTTACGCGTGATCCATCATAACAATAAGCGGGCTACAATACCGAAGATTAATAAATTAGCATCCCTAATGACCGGGCTTTTTCTAGTCAAACCGCCTTAATCCTATTACCTCCACTTGGCGTTGATATACTTTCGCTAACAACGTCGATTTGTAAGGCCATTCAGGACCTTAACGGCCTTTCGGCTCATTAGAGACCAGCCGCATAGCCAGACAATGGCATACCAAGACAATGGGCACAGGAATTTCATCCAACTGCCCTGGGTCACGGGCCTTTGTTGTAGGAGTCTGGGCAATCCATCAGATGAGTCGCTCTTGCGATTTCTGACCAGACTATTGCGAATCCTTTATACCATTAGTCATATCTCACCAAATACATACGTATCATTCTGGTTTTTTATTTTTTTATTCAATAACCATTTTGTAGATACAGTTGTGAATAAAATCCAGCCAAGCCAAGGCTTACCTGCTGGAGATTATGATAGGGTGACTTTCAGTGCGACTTTAGTGGCCATCTTAACCATATTATAATATGTATGCTGCAATTACATTAGTTAATATTAGTCGGCAAAAAAAACACCCTCTTGATAATATTTACATACATAAAAAGATGAGACTTAATACTAATATAATACGTATGCGTGTATGAATCCTATTCGTATCATTTACACGTATGTTTCACTTTCACTTAGGTACTATAAAGCTTTTTTCTCTTTAAATTTTGATTCTTTTTTTTGTGTTTTTGGTCATTTTTTATCAGTTTTTTTTAATTTAGAGGATTTTTTTGAATATACGATGGATTAGCCAATTCAATCTTCTTTTTCCATAAAGGTTGCGAAAAGGAGGGACGAGTAGCCGTTCATTTTGTATCTGTCTAGTACTGTGTTTATGCTGGACATAAAATCGGAATTCGTCTGTCTCAAAATATTGAACTGTCAATCTATAAATAAATAGTACATTCGCTGTTAATTAATATGCCACAATAATTGAAAAGTCCTTAAAATATATATAGGGTGTTTGCCAGATAAACCGACACATTTTTTTTGGGGTATAGGGGACTCATTTGCTAGCTTTTACCCATAGACCCTATGTCCTAATAGCCACGGATTTTTTTTGAATTCATCATAACTTTTTGTTTGTAATAGCATGAAATAACTTTTGTTGTATTCTGAAATGCATTGCTTGAAGGATTCGTTGATTGTTTAGCCCCTCGCTGTTACGTGCTTGAGGGGTTAACCCAGGGCTGAACATTAGAGTGGGTGTTCAGCCCTGACACACTAGTATATCTTATTTTGACCAAATACTTAATGTTTTCTATGATATGTTGCTCACCATCGGAACGGGTAAAGTCAGAGAAGTTTTTAAATATAGTTTTTAAAATAATGCTAAGTTTAAAATAACTTTTAGTTTTTTTAATAATCAATTTAGAAATTGTCAATTTTCATACATCTACACATTTTTAAGATTTTTAAAGCTCATAAGTCATTTTCTTGAAACTATTTGTAACAAATGATAATTTATTTAGATTAAAAATACATTTCAGAATACAACACAAGTTATTTCGTGCTATTAGTAACAAAAACAAAAAAGTTATGATTTAGCAATGTTTCGGGTAGGTGAAAAAAACGTAACAATTAGGACATAGGATCTCTGGGTGAAAACTAGTAAATCCCCACCCCCCCCCCCCCCGCCCGAACCCCCCCTTCCCACCCCAATTCCTCAAAAAAATGTGTCGGTTTATCTGCGAAACATCCCGTAACGAATATTAAATTGATATTATGAAAGTTGCTTTAGTATTATTACGTACACAATCACTACTATAAATAAGCAGGTTTTCAAAATGATACTCAAAGCTGAAAAAATGCACAATTTCAATCCCCCCCTGTAGAAAAAGGATGATTGTGATTCGCGGCACGGAGCCAACAACGGAGTTGTCTCCGAAGTGCCCTTGAAAGTCCACCCTTCGCTTCTTCTCAGTCAATAGACATAACGATAATTGCAGTTGAACAGTGGCCGTAGCTACAACTTGCCATCACCCCTTTTTTTACTTGGTTATTCATTGGAGACCCCGCGGGGATATTTAATGGCGGCGCGGTACGCAAAAAGAGCTGGGGGAGAAGGTGAGGGGGGGGGGGGGGGGAGCGAAAAGAATGCTGTTGCGATCTCGGAAATTACATGATAAATATTCAAATATTCTTCTTCTTCGAAGGTAGGTGACTGTTACTGCTATTTTCATTCACTTGGAGTAGTAAGATCTAGGTAGGTACATGGGTTCGAGCGGGTAAACGCAGCTCAGGCCACGATGGCCATTTTGTCTTGTTGGTAGGTCCAACTCGTGGATTAGCCTCTACGAAAAGCCTCAGTGAACACTGTTTGCAATTGCATCTTTGGGGAGCCAACCACCTAACCTGCTCTTTAACTCCGCTCGGTTCAACTCCTATCCAGTAGCCTTCTCGAAAAATGTGGACCCCGGTAAGCACTCTGTTTCCCCTGCCATGGCATGGTGAATCAGTTCACCTGGGGGATGTCCCTTCGGGCGCTTCTGGTCGGTTTGCGTGCAGTGCGGCATCAGCCTATCCACTTTGCACTCCGGCGAATGATTGGAGGGGACTGAAAACGATGTTCCTAAGCAGAAAGGGTGGATGTCGACCTGATGTGAACCACTCTTTAAGCGATCACTTAACCACCCGATTCAGAGTGGTAGGCGGGCAAAGGATGCCATGGTCCACGATAAATTCGAACCGAATTACCGCTTATATCACGTAGAGGCCGCGCAAGCGACTTCGGACTCGTGACCAGACCTTAGCGTCCTTATAGGTGTTAGATTATTTTGATGTGGCACATTCTGTGCCCACAAAGAGTTAAACATATATATCATTCTATCATCTTTTTTTGTATTAGTCTTTTTATATAGTTTAGTTTATGTAGCATCTACTCGCAAATAATGTTATTACAATAGTATTGGTTACCTTTGAATATTGCCTGCAGGCAATAAGTTCGCCTTTTCGTGCGCTTTAGCGTTTTATTATTATTATTATTATTTTATATAAATAAAGAAATTGAATAAAGACTGTAATAAAATCCAAACCCATTTTCCTAGCGATAAAATCATATGATTAGACTTGAATGCGATATGATTATACCTACTACATTGTGTGGGCTAGATAATACATATATACATATATATATATAATCTAATAATACATAATAATAATCTAGATAATACATACATATACACTGTTTGATTTTGTCGACGTGGATTCGACGTTGAATCATAAAACCAAATCGAAAAACAGGATTTTTACGGAAAATCGTTAGTTTTGCAATTCAGCATCGGCTGGCATCGTTGCCAATTGTACTACATAACTACACATACATATAGTATCGGTTGCAATAGCGTCGCGACGCTCGCTGGCGAAATCTGATGGAATTTTTGATCGGCGTCGTCCGGCGAACCGCCTGAATATTACATGAGCCGATAAATGCAATCGGACACACTGCATTTCCTCTCGTCCGATGGAGAATTAATAAAAAATGCGTTTTTATATGCAGCCCCGAGGGATCACTATAGGCGGCTGCATGGAGGATATTCGCCGTCGATATGTACTTGCTATTGCAGCAACAACATGACCCTAGCCGAATCCTTGTTGGCGTGTTTCATTCTAGGGAGTCGGTCAAATGGGTAACGAAACAGATGATACTTTATACTGTATTTGCTAAATAAAACAAGAAATCTAGCGAGACTAACCTGATATTTAACTCGTAATAATATCCGAATATATTTAAGGCGACACACTACATGAGAAAAATATTTGAAATGAGCGGACCGCGAAGAAATAAACACTTTTGTAGGGTTTGACCATTGACTCCCGGCTAAAAATATATCGATGGGTTTGACCATTGATTCCCTAGGCTAAAACTATATCGATGGGTTTGACCAATAAACTATCAAACAGCTGGAGGATATAAAATTTTCAAAAAATATTAAGAAGATGCTAATAGGCCACGCTTTCTATAATCTGACCGAATTCGAGGGCCGTGACTTTGCAAATATTTTACCAATTTGAATGATAAGTATATTTGTACTTTTAGTTTTTAAATGTAAGATTTAGCTTTAGTTTGGTTATTTAAGACTTTACCTACTACTTTAGATGTTACTATGTACAGTTTTTAGTACGTATCTATTCGAATTTGAGTATCTCATTTGTTAGGCTTCTGCTTCGATTATTCAACTTTTTACTGACTATTTTAATTATTGTGTTGAGTGGCTTTTAGTAGGTAGCCATTAGAATTATTAACTTTTTAAATTAATAAACCTTTAATTTATTTTGTAATAAGATTTTACTATGAAATACTTTTAGTAGATTCCAAAGTTTCTTGGATACTAAAAAAAATGTTATCAATCTAATAGCTAAATTCTTGACAACATATGTATGTTAACTAAAGATTAAAGCAGTAATCAGACTTAATATCTAACTTATTTTGACACGTACAAGAGCGGTTTTTAGCCTCCAATTGGACACGACGTAAATGTAATGTAATAATAATCTGGCGTTGATAAAGCGTCAGGCACAGATTCCATGTGCATAAGCGCCGGCGACCGGGCGGACACTAAACATTCGATCGCAGCTCCATCACAGTAAAAATGTATTTCAGCAGTTGTGGTATAAGAGTGTTAATGGTAAAGCATATTCGTAACTCTCAGAGCGCTCTCACGTTTTAATTAATTGTCAATAATGTAAGCCCTAAATGTGGCTAAAGTAGACGCTAAAAAATTAACCAGTCAATATAATAAAATTAAAATAAAACACACTTACCTTTTACATTGTAGGAGTAATCGCACCTGAACGTTTTCGAAATCAGATTAAAGCCTGAAAGTCCAAGGCGATGAGCCACTTTTTTGACTCTATATTATAAATTGGTTTTTTATCCACCGATTCGCTTAGAAACTTTTTTGAATTAGTGATTATATTTTTCAAAAAAATCATGAAACAAAAGTTTATCCGATATCGTCGTTCCCAGGTGTCATGTCACCTTAAGATTTTGTTGACTGATAAAGCTCGAGGCTAATTGGTATTTCAAAAATGAATCATCATCTTAATTACATTATTATGTATGCCGCGTATATATAACCAAATATGATGTATACAAAAATAAAATATAGCGTCTACTCATGGGCGCCGCCAGGATTACTTTCGGTGGGGTGCATCTGCATATACACACTATACTGTTAACTAATAAAATAGAAAATAGTAGAGGAGGACAGTAAATTTAATGACAAGGTTATGAACAAATTTGGACAGTAACCTAGATGCCTTAAGTTTTTATTCGAACAAAAACTTAATTAAAAAAAACTAATCTTTTATATGTATTTTTTCTCGACAGGGGGGTGCAATTGCATCCCCTTGCACCCTGCTGCCGGCGCCCCTGCATCTACTTAAACTATAGTAACTCGAATCATTACCATAATACGAAGAAAGAGGTCCTGCGTCATTTCAAATGGGGCTGAGTAAGGTTTGAAATAGCTTTCTTTGTCAATCTAGGGGCCTTGGAGAGGTTCACTACGAGAAAAAGATACAGTGTATTTTAAATAAAAATCCAATTGATGGCATTATGGATTTTAACCCTTCGAGTAGCGGCATAGTTTCATGGCAGACTGCGGTAATTTATTGGAATTTCTTGCAATATCGCCGCGCTCGACAAAAAGTACTATAACTATGGAACTACTATAGTAATCATAAAAAAATAACTGTGCAATGATGGCATTGAAATTTAGTATATAGAATATTGAAATGTCATTTTATAAAAGAATTAGATAATTATGACTAAATATGAGAAATTCTAAAAAGTGAAAAACCTCGGCATTTCTAACGTGTACTTGTCTTACGGAAAAATACGGAACCCTATTAAGAAATTGTCAATACTATCGTGATCTTTATTAGATTTTCTATCAAAGTTAATATTTCGTTTTGCTTATATACATACAAAAATATTTAGATATTAGCTCATAAAAACCAATAAAAATTTTGATGATTTCTCGAAAAAAATCTCGAAAAAAATAACCCCATTAATTTACAAATACGCCGAAAACTTCATATATTTCAGCGAAAAACAAAATAACATGTATTTTGTCAACGAATTAGGCAGACATTTTGCATTTTTAGAGTTATTTATTGCAAAACTCAATAATTAGTAATAACGCCATAGCGATAAACCGCACCCAATTTCTTAACAAAAAACAGGTAAAATTGAAATAAAATTTACATAAAATCACTTAAATTAGTTGGTAAAGTGTTTTAGAATCAAATTTACTTACATTTCTATTCATATTTCAACTGAAAACACTAAAAAAACTGTTCACGACCCGATGTTTGACAATGACGACCAAACAGCGATGTTGGACAATGGAATTTTACCATAAATATCAGTTCAATTACGCGCGAAATTATTTTAGCTGCCGTCTATGTATCTATGGTAATAATGAGATATTTGGTGTCGATTTTAGGATGCGTTCGAATTAGAAAATATTATTATTGCTCCGGGAGCAAGCCGCCAATATTGGTCGTTACGTAGTCGACGCTGTTCTGATGTGCAACTAAATTTGGTCGTTATGTAGCCGAAGGGTTAACAATATCGAATTTTCTCAGTTCTCTTAACTTTCTTGGCGATCTACAGACCTTATTATTTTTATAATTTACTATTATATCATTGTGAAATTTTATGCTGACGATTAGCGATTGACTTATATTATTATTGCTAAATTGTTACTATTTGTATTTTTTTATTATTTTTATTACTAGCCATTTTATTTATACCATTATATGATAATTTATGAATTATTAGTAATATTGTCCATTAATTTCCATATGATAACTTCTGAAATTATCGATGAATTTTCATGGAAAATATCGTAAAATTTGGTTTGTTAGTAGTTATAAAATTTGCTCTTTTTATTATATTAAAATGATACATTAAACATGTATTATATGTATAGGCTCAGTTTTCATATTATTATAACATACATATAAGTAGGTATGTATATACATATTCTAGTAATATGTTTTGTTAATTTTGACTCGACTCGTAAATTAAAATAATTAAATCAAAATAATACGGTACAGAACAGTAATCATATTATCGTAGTAATAATATAATTATATCATCACACTTTGCAATATTGTTGAATTCGTCAAATTTAAAACAAATACATTATAAAACGGTAAATAGTCATGGAATTCAAACATTGCGATAGATGGCAATAGATGGCTCTAATAATCGAATGTTATTATTGTAATCATTGGTTAAATTATTGGGTTTTTATAATCAATCAGTCCTTAATGAAAAATCATTCATTATCAATGTTATGATGGTAATAAATTGCTATTAATTTGGCCGACAATGCTATCGGAGCTACCTGCATTTAGCCATTTTAGAATGGTTGCCAAATCATACTATGCAGTTTAGCAATTTGATAGTATAAATAACCAATGATTGAACATAATTTTCCGTCACGTTTTAAGGTTTGAAATTTAAGATTCAAAAGCTGTGTGGTATGTATCTGATTTATCTGATTTTGAGATGGCTTGCATATGCGACGTTGCCGCCTCCTTCGTCGGGTGTTAATAATTCATGACGGAGCGACGTGGCAACGTGGCGAGGTGAGATGTATCTTGGCTGATGCTGCACGTGTCGCAGGAAAGCACGATGCATTCGCACGTGTCACGTGGCGCAGCCTCAAAGGGTGACGGACTGAAGTGCGCACGGATTATTGCACACGTGCGGGTATATTACTGCGGTAGGCAAATTAGGCGATATTTATTCATTACACCTATCAGATAAGGAAAATGCGATCAGACACGCTGATAAAGAGAGGAAACGTGCGTGCTACGATCGCGATGTACCGGTTACGATCGCTGCTATGAGAAGTCGGCGATCAAAACTATCGAAAAGCGTTGAACTCAATTTTACAGGAGATGCAAAAAACTAAATATCATACTTCCCATTAACTCCCTCCACTTGGGGCAACAAGGAGGCCTCCACTCCTGACCTCTAAATCTGGCCCTGTCTGCATAGTGAATCTAATAGTGAAACAAGTACTTGAAAAACTGGTTAAAGCCCAGAAATTATTATTGCGGGTTACTTACAGAAGACATCCCCGCCATGACTCTGACCTGCTGTTCAGCGAAGCAAGTGTTTTGGATATTCGTCAGTTGTTCGTGAAACAATGCCTAATACATTTTTACAAGACTTTAGAGAAACGTTCCCGAAGCCAGCAGCAAAGACCAACTAGAATGGCTGAAGGGACGAACTATGTAATTCCTCACGTACATACAACCTTTGCCCAAAGACAGTTGTATTTCATTGCCCCAATTTTTTTTAATACTTTAGAAGAGACAGTAAAAAATGTTCAAAATGTACACCAATTTAAGATAAAAGTTAAAAAATGGCTCCTTTACGAAGTAGGTCGTACAAAGACTAAAAAAGAATTGCTTCATACAATAATTTAAAATATGTGTGTATGTAGATGTATGTAAGTGTGTGTTATTATATATGTATGTATGTATGTTTGTATGTGTATATGTGTATATAGGTATGTAACTAACCCTTTATCATATATATATATTTGTATTAATATGTGTTCTATTTTATGCCATTATCTTAGTGTTAGTATTGAAAGTAGTCTATTAGTCAGTATTACTCAAACGTCAGTACCTACTACTCAAAAACAAAGGCTATATATTTTCGTATGCCCAGATACAGGCTGTTCGGTCTAGTTGGGCATTCGTCTAGAATGATCGTATGGGTAGTGTTCATTTTCTTATTGCTTATATAAATAGTTACAAATCATATCTGTACGATCTCATTGTTAACTCTCTACCAAGTTGTGACAAATAAATAAAATAAATAAAATAAAATAAAAATAACATGGCCAGGGACTGTAAAGGCTATAAATAAAAATGATGTAACAAATTAAAATGATATAACAAATGAAATATTTATAAGAAATAAGAGTGAAAAAATGATATTTTTAATGAAATCTGTGAGTCCTACGCAGCACAGCCCTTAGTAGTATAGTTGATGAAATATAAATGCGGGCATTCCCAGGGCGCTCTCTTAACCGACATGCAGCGGTTGTCGCATGACGTACGTCGCCGACGCGTCGCGCTCATCCTTCTACTATTCGCCTGCGAACCCATAAATTATTCCCTGTCTGCGGCTCGCGGAGCGGTTCTTCTCGCTTACAGCTTGCAAGTGCAGCAGTAACGCGAACCGCCCACCCTTCCACACCCACCTTCAGCGCCGGCGTGCCGCCCGGGTCGCCGCCCGCTTCCTTGTAGGGGATCGAGTTGACCTGGATTCGGATCAAAATGCTTAGTAGCTACTAGGTGAACACTGACAACTAATTCATGAGAACGAGTCACTAATCCATCACCATCACGGCTGATGTAAGATGCACTGTCCAAAATATTGGATTTATTCTTACATAACCATTTTGTTATTACGGTTTTATACAGAACCAGCTGACCCGGCGAACTTCGTACCGCCTAACAGTCAATGAATGTCGTGTTACAGATTAGCTGAACTTAATTTATGATTTTATGAAAGCAATAAAATAAATGCAAATAAATATTTAGTTCACTACTTTGTTTAGATAATAACACAAAAAGAAACATAAAAGTACAAAAATTAAGTATATCAATCGCGTGTCAGCAAGACAGGATTGAATTAAACTATTTACATATTGTGCAGCATGGGATGCACTCGGTTTAATTATCTTCATTGAAGCACCTTGTGATATGCGACATTTTTTGATTTTTTATTAGGCGCAAGAACAAATAAAGCGGATGGTTTGCCGACACGTGAATATGCCACATACAACTGACCATGAGAAAAACACGGATTTACATTTTGTATGGGAAAATGTTTTTTCTTTTATTTTAATTTTTCGTCAATTTTCCAAATTCTGTTTTTAAAAGTTATTCTGCTATTCGGGACGGAGACAAATACTACAAATCAAAACCATGAAAATCGGCCCAGCCGATCTCGAGTTATAAGTGTTCGAACAAACCCGACTTTGTCTAATAGATAACGATATTTTAATCGTAATTTTTTTTGAATTACAAGGAATAGGTTTATTGATTGTTTCTATCTGAAATTTATTGTTTTTTTTCTGCTGAATGTAAATGTTTGAATTGCCTTTATAAATTTAATTTATTAGTGCATCTTATTTTCACCGAGTAACATGTTATTCCACTAAGGTTAGCTGTAAGATATTGCCTTTAGGCAATAAGCTCGCCTTTTCGAATAAGCAAATAAAGCGTTTTTTATTGTATTATTATTATTATATGTATAAACATTTTCCATACGGTTAACACGGAAATAAAAGTATACTGCAGTTTCAACATGGTTCATGTGTCCGACTATATCCGTAGGTACATATTTTACTACATGCTGTCATGTTAGAACCGAAATCCCAAGGTCGCGACGTAATAAAATAAAATTATATATTAACATTACGGCACTGTAACTACCATCACTCTAACACCGTTACCCGTCATTTTAATTCATACATATAGACCACAGTTCAAGTTATATACGTAATCCTTGTTGAAACATGCGTTTATTACATCGTTATATTTATCTCAGTGTTGGAGCAGATCCGTTAACAAATGAGGGAGGTATTCCACTATTTGGCCTTAGCTCCATTTACACTTGGTGACTGGTTTTTCAAAGTTTGGTACTCGTGCCCCTGTGGGTGGCCAGTTGATCGTAGCGGATTCGCGACAAGATTCACCTTGTGGCGACTGACTAGCTGCACAGTATACTGTGCTATCTGGCTGATTTGCGCGTGCGACACGCGTGATGGCGCGAGCGTGACTACTTATGGCGCTAATTACTAACGTGGAGTTCGCTCACTTACACTTGCAACTTGTAAGTTCAGATTTGAAAATGAAACCTAACTTAAAAGAGTAACATATTTTGCTGATATTGTATCTTGTCTTAACGAAACAAATGCTTCAATGCAACATTCTGCATGCAGTGTATTCATAGCGCAGGACACAACACGCAACAATACACGCAGTCAAAAAAATAGTTTTGGAAAACTTGCTTAAAATCAAACACCGTTGATCTTATCCTGTTCTGCTTGAATTTGTTACGACGAACACCTTATCAGTGGTGCCTAAAGAAAGGCTGAAATTATTCTCCTTCTTTATCATCTCTCCGTCGAACGAATATATAGATTTGTCAACTACAACGGGCGAACCCGTCACCTCAGGAAGTTTTAATGATTAGTCGTTCTCCCTCCCGTCAAGTGAACGCAGAAGACTTGGATAAAACAGTCCACCGTCAAGCTCCGCCACATGCCGGTAAGAGGCCAACGCCTTAAACGCGAGATAACTAGGTGTGTTACCCAGCGGGCTTACACTCACGCTCTTACTTCTAATTGCGACCAGATTACTACAGTCTCTCGATTGGTTACGAGTTCGAGGTCACTTGCGCGGAGCTCTCCCTTACGAAGCGGTGAAACGGTGTATACCGAATCTATCGCGGGCTACGGCACCTTTGCCCGACTGTTCACCCAGGATCGGTTAGTGATGGTCGTTTTAAGAGCAGTCGCCGTAAGGTCAGCAACCACCCCGCTCTATAGGAAACAGTACTGCTTCCAGACTCCCCGACTGTTAGTCAGAGTGCACAGTCGATTGGCTTACGCCGCACGCCGTACGCCGTCGAACTAATAAGGTACCTACTTTCCAGAAAATGAAATGCAGAAGGCTGGATTTGAAACCCATTAATGACAAAAAACGTTGACTAAGACCGTAGTAGCAGGCCGTGAAAAGATAACGCTCGGAGTTTGCAATAAGCACAGAATAGATGCAGTAGGCACAGAATATGGAGATCTCCACGTTCGCGTATCTTTAGCCAATTTAGCTTATAATGAAACTCCGAAACATGGTTGTTTTTAACACGCTTTTATTAGGTCGACCTGTATGTAACTATGTAATGGAATCTAAGGTAACTAATTTAACCCCTCCTGTTGCGAGGTAAAAACTCACCCATCACTTTTGCGCGCGACATTTTCGCGCGCGAAATCAACGCCAGTCGACGACCTTGATAAAAACGACCATAACTTGTAAACCACTATACGGATCGTAAAAAGAAGAACTGTAAAATGATCGCATTGAAATTTGACATATAAAACATTATAATCTTATCTCGTAAATCAATTAAGATAATAATGGCGACAAATTACAAATTTGGCGAAGTGAAAAAACTCGCCTATTTATCATTTCGATGTTTTTATCACAAAACACGAAAGTCTATGCGGAAATTGTATTTACAGTTATGTTCTTTATTAAATGCTTTACCAAAACCATTATTTTGTTTTACTTCTTTGCATACAAAAATATTTAGTTTTTCAGTCATAATAACCAAGAAAAATTTGATGTCTCCTCGTAAAAATTTTTTTTTTTAATTTTGTATTTCTGACTATTTAGGGACTTTATTTATATGAAATTCTTTCATAATAACTTTTCCACTACACTACACTTCTTATAAAATCATACCAGACTTTTCAACTTTGTCTGATATTACAGAAAAATCCAAACTTTTGCGAGTCGGTGACGAAAATTTGGTATTAATTTTGACAGGTCATAATACAAAAGTGGATAAAGTTTTTCAAATATATTGTGTTATTATGTGCTTATTATATGTCTAATAACTAATTATTATACTCTAAAGAGTCACATTTCATAGAAAAACTATAGGAAATCACACTCAAAATATGGTAATTCTTTCATACTAATTACGTAAACAAATAGGTATGCGCACCCCGCGATTTCGCGAATATCGATAAAATTAGGCAGCGCGCCTGTCTATGCAATATCGCCGCGGTGCGTGCTCATTTGTTTAGGCAAATTCGGAGTGTGATTTTCTAGTTTCTTCTATGAAATGTGACTGGAGTATAATAATTAGTTATTGGACATCTAATAAGCGTCAAGTTTTCAATACATTCGAAAAACTTCTAACCACTTTTGTATGCCTTTGCAATTATTATGAAATCAGACTATCGCGGTTGCTTCACATTATAGCTTTATAAACGAATTTACCGCGTGAAGTGTGTAGCACCCGACGTTTCGGCGACGTTGCCCAGGGTAGACTGGACAGCGGCGGCTGCAACGTCGCCGAAACGTTGGTGTCTAAACTTTACGTGGTAAATTCGTTTTTTAACCACATTTGTATCATGCCTTTGCAATTATTATGAAAAAGATTATCGCGGTTGTTTGACATTATAAATAGCTTTATAAACGAATTTACCGCGTGAACTATGTGGCACCCGACGTTTCGGCGACGTTGCAGCCGCCGTTGTCCAGGGTAGACTGGACAGCGGCCGCTGCAACATCGCCGAAACGTCGGGTGCTACAAACTTCACGCGGTAAATTCGTTTATAAAGCTATTTATAATGTCAAACAAACGCGTTAAGTTTTTGATTTTATAATAATGGCAAAGGCATTATACAAAGTGGTTAAAAAACGAATTTACCGCGTGAAGTTTGTAGCACCCGACGTTTCGGCGACGTTGCAGCCGCCGTTATCCAGAGTAGACTGGACAGCGGCCGCTGCAACATCGCCGAAACGTCGGGTGCTACAAACTTCACGCGGTAAATTCGTTTTAAAAGCTATTTATAATAATAATAATTATTATTATTAAAAAATCCTAGAAGAAAACTCAACAAACCATTTTTTTTTTATTTACTAAATTTCCAGTACAAAATTTTATAGTAACAACACTCATTTGATAAAAATAAAACAAACATGTAATACAAAATAAACAAATAAAACAATTGTACCGACTAAAATAAAAACTTTCATCAGTTGGATTAGGTATACATGTATTGGTTTCTTTATATACAAAGGAAACATAGAAAAATTTGACAAAAAAAATCTAAGTGAAAAAAGTTGACAAGATTGGATTTTATCAATTATATTTTATGCGACTTATGCTTTCAATTTTTTTATTGGTACTAAATTTCCAGTACAAAATACATGAACGTTTAAAAATTGCCACATTTGATAAAAACTTATAATGTATCACAAAAAACACATCATGTTACATCACAGCGTGATTACGTATGAATAAAAAAAATAGAATACAAACGAAACATAGAAAAATATAAACAATTAAAAAATTGCGGAGTATCGGCTTATTCAACGGTAGTGAGTAGTGAGCGACGGCGGCAACTTGTGGCTTGCCGATACAAACAAGCTGTACACTGAGAAAAATATAGCGCTGTAATACACGGAAATACGCATGTTTCAACAAGGATTACGTATATTTCATTAGGTGCGACTTGGGATCTCGCTTCTAACATGGCAGCATGTAGTAGTATACGTACGGTTAGTCGGACACATGAATCATGTTAAAATATAATGATACATATAATCGAGTAATGGAGTTTCATCAAAACTCCTTGTAATACAACAAAATTTCGAGTAAAACCTCATAAATAGAATAGAAAACGAATTTACCGCGTGAAATTTGTAGGACCCGACGTTTCGGTGACGTTGCAGCCGCCGTTGTCTAGGGTAGACAACGGCGGCTGCAACGTCACCGAAACGTCGGGTCCTACAAATTTCACGCGGTAAATTCGTTTTCTATCCTATTTATAATGTCAAACAACCGCGATAGTCTTCGATTTTAGAGTAAAACATCGTTATTCTATATAAAACATTATGTAAGAATCAATCTAATATTTTTCTCAGTGTGAGTCATACAGTTTATCAGTTGGTACATAAAATTATACCTAATGATGAAATACAGTTATTACCAAGTATCAGAGATGGATAACTTTTATTTTTTAGGATAGAAAACGAATTTACCGCGAGAAATTTGTAGGACCCCACGTTTCGGTGACGTTGCAGCCGCCTTTGTCTAGGGTAGACAACGTCACCGAAACGTCGGGTCCTACAAATTTCACGTGGTAAATTCGTTTTCTATCCTATTTATAATGTCACAACCGCGATAGTCTTCGATTTTGGATAACTTTTAGTTTGTATCGAGCACCGAGCCAACACCCCCCCCCCCCCAAATTCTACAGATCCAATCAATCATCACACATCCATCCATCCATCGTACTGAAATAATGATACTATAGGTAAACTAATGTCAACTATTTTTATAAAAATCACTATAAAACAGAGAATCAGCCTACTCCAATGTATGGAATTCCTCGAAACAAGGTGGTTCCAAACACAGTGGCTTTAAGCACTTCTTACACTGGAACCTGGTTCTTGGTCCAATCTTACCTGGTACTCGAGGACGACGTAGTTTGCACCAGATACATTGAATTCGCGGAGTACTACCTGCAGCATTGGCAGGTATTAGCTCTGGGTAATGTCCATGCCCAGAGCCTGAAAAACGTACAGCTGGTAAGCGGACGTCTCTGGTTGGTCGTACATGACTTGCTCGAAGAGGGACATGAGCCAAATGCTGCTCCATAATCTCTTCAATCAAATTTAATCGAAAGTCCTTGTGAGAAATCATTCTCTTCTCGGGAAAACACTTTCTGAAGACAATGCAACTGTTAAATACAGATACATTGAGGAGTCTCTTGAAAAGTTTCTTGTACCACTTCATATTTTTTTTAGTTTCAACCAGGAAAGGCTCTAGCTGTTGATCCTTCTTGTCAACACCACCCATTTTGAGATTGTAGTCCGCAATAAGCGCCGGTCTATAGTGTGATGGACGTCCAGGTCTACCGTCTATTAGTAGAGACTCAGTGGTATGGTATGTTGACGTTACGTAAATCTGGTTCTTATCTTGGTAAGCCATCACAACAACATCCCCGGAATGCCGTGCTAGACAAGTGCCTTGATCAACCTTTGCCAGTTGGAGCAGTGCCGGCACATTTTTGCGCGATCTACGCAAAGTGCCAACACAATCTGTTTTGTTCCGCTTCAGAAACCTTGATAACATAGGCGAATTGAACCAATTATCCATGTACAAAATATAGCCTTTGTTTAGAAGAGGCTTCATGAGGCGTGCGACAATCTCGGTGCTCTTTGGAAGCGGAGATTGATCAGCGTGATTTTTACCCGTATAAATATGAAACGACCACAGGTAACCAGTAGTCGATTCGCAAATTTCAAATGTTTTAATGCCGAATTTGGCGGATTTAGTTTTAATGAACTGCTTGAAGAGCAGGTTACCTTTCCATAACAGCAACGACTCATCCAACGATATGTCTTGTTCCATCACGTAATTAGTTTGAAACTTTTCGTTGAAGTGATCAACCAATGGACCAAGACAGAAAGTCCTGGGTGAGTCGGGCGTGCGGGTAGACTTGTCTACAAAATGAAGGGCTCCGCTTAAATACCAAAAACGGTCTTTTGATATTAGATTTCTAAACACGGGGTTTTTCAACAGGGGATGATTTGAAAATTTATCATTTTGTGATGGCAGCCTAACAATGCCACTCAAAAGGTAAAATGCAAGAAGTATCATTATTTCATGCACATTTGTCTCGTACCAATCTCTAGCAAACCTTTCCGAAGCAGCCGACAGTTCTATAGCATACCGATTAGTTTCCTGCACGATATGCTCCAGAATTTGATCGTCCCAAAAAGAGCGGAACGCCTCATATTCACTTTGGACCTGAACGGTAGGACCAGCGCGACAATGAAATTCTTCCCGGCGGCCCCTAAAAGTATCCATAGGGAACCACTGGAATTGCATTGCCGTTCTATCTCCTTCGAACAGTTCCCGCGATATGATGGATTCCGCATCCACTGACAACTCGTTCTCGTCGCTTTCGTCCGCATTCGTGCCGACGTCCCGCAGCCGCAATAACCTTGCTGTCTCCCTAGCGCGCCGATCACGAGAAACCTTCTCCGCCTTATCCACTAACTCTTTCAATGGCGCGGGGATGTCTTCATCATTCTTACATACTTCAATAATCGGATCACCTCGACACCACACAGTCTCACCGAGCACAGCTCTGTTGGCGGCGTGCCTACCGCCTCTAAACCCCCTCGACCCCGCCGCCGCTCGCCCCCGTCGCCCCCCGCCGGCTGCCCGCCCCCGGCGCCCGGCGCCCGCCGCGCCGCCTCGCCCGCCAGCCACTGCGCCGCCTCCTTCGCCAGCCGCCGCGCCGGCCCGTCCGCTGCCCGCCGCTCCGCCCCGTGCGCCGGCTCTCAAGCGCCGCCCGCCCGCTGCTCTCCCCTGGACTCGCCCCGCCGCCGCCAAAGGGACGCTGAAAATTCAAATTTAAACAATGATGTTAGCTTACTGCAGATGCTGTTTTGAGTTGTGGAACGTTAAGAGAAGCTTTAGATGAAATCACAAAATGGACTCAAGTCTGGGTTATTAAAATCAACCCTAAGAAATGCATCTCGGTATAACGATAACGGACAACTAGAAATGGGCAAACCATATTGAAAACATCGTAAAACGGGCAAACTCACTTCTATATTTGGTAAAGAAAGCTTTTCAAGTATTGACGATACAGACATTTCAAAAAATTAACAAAACCTACAGTCGTCCTCTGATTGAGTATTGTTTTCAAATCTGGAATCCTTATTTTGCCAAGGACATCGACCCGCTTGAAAGTATACAACGTAGAGCGACAAAACTGCCAAAAACCTTAAGAAAAACACCCTATGAACGTAGATTAAAAATCCTCAAACTGACAACTCTGGAGCGACGGAGATGCAGAGGAGATCTCATAGAGACATACAAAATACTGAGGCAACACTATGACTGCCTAGAGTTGGAAAGCATGTTTGTGTTCAATTCAAACCGTCACTTAAGAGGTCACAGCCTGAAACCGCCGAGCGACCGAGATGCCAATGGGGTTCAAAAATCTGGAATACGCAGAACGACTCCGCAGATTGCAGCTGCCTACACTTAAGGATCGTCGGACCAGGGGTGACCTCGTTGAAACATATAAGATCCTCAACGAATGCTACAATTGCCCCTAAATTGCAATTGCCAACATAAATTTCAATAAATTTGTTTGTGATCGTTTTGTGAATTTCTGAAAACTTACTCGATGGTGAAAACAAAGTAAAAATAAGATAACCTTTAACTGGTGACGAGCGTTATAGTGCGCTTATATAGGAGAGATTATGGGAGAACGAAGACACGTGCGACCCCGTCGCACTTACGACGCACAATGGCAAATGTAGTCTGGCCGCTTCGGTTAATTCTCGCGTTTGTACTTTGTCTACTGTCTTGATGTACCTACCCCCACCAATCGATCGATCAAAAAGTCAATATAAAATGAATAAGTTCTAACCTTAGAGCACTCGGCGACCAAACAGAGGCAGGTGATGATGTGCCAGAGCCAGCGGGCGAAGACCGAAGAGCGCGCAACGGAGACCTCTGGAAAGTAAGAATATTCCGCCTTTACTATATTTGCTATATAAGGATTACAAAATATGGTGCGTGTATGTATGTGTGGGTGTGTGTATCTGTAGTGCGAATGTGCTTGTGAGTGCTTGTGCATGCTAATTCAATCCGATCTGATAATCAGCTTTTCACGTACTTCCTTAACAAAGGATCGACTATTCTGATGGTTAAATATGTCAATATCGTTAAAGCATACATTGTATGCATACATAACGCGCGGCAATAACGAATTGGAACCATAGTTAGTGTTGAACCTTGGTACGTAAAAAGTTGAGTGAGCACGTGCGAGTCGGGAAGGCGCTCATATGCTCACCCTACTCCGGAGGTATGAACTGTCCAACCCAGTATGAACACTTGTAGCAATTTTTTTAATATTATCTTTTATATTACTTGTAATTTCTTCTTATAATGATTATTTATTATGATTATTTTCTTTAATTATGATTGTTTGCTTTGCTACTATTGGCCCCACTTTGGGCACCATTTTGTAGCGAATTATTTTTTATTTACATTACTTATTGTTGTTGCTTCTATTGGCCCCACTTTGGGCACGCCATTTTGTAGCAATTTTTTTTAAATTTATCTTTTTATTTTCTTTTATTGTTATATTTAATTTCTTGTTATATTGTTTGAGTCTATGGATTATAATTTTAATATCTATGCTAATCAATCTTCAACCAATCTTCAAACAACCTTCAAACAGCCCCACCAATTGGGAGACATTTGTAGCGTATAACTTTTATTTTTATATTATTACTTACTTAGACGTGCGCGCGATGTGTCATCAGCGATAAGCGCTTGATGAAGAAGATAAAATTGAACGGAGAAGTGACTAAACGAAGAGGAAGATGCTAATATATGTATAAAGATATTCAAAGTATGCAGAGAATAAGATTTCAAGTGGATAGCCCTGTTTCCTCTTGTACGCGCTCCTTCATATGTGAATTTCTCCTGTCCTGACTAAAATGTATTCTCCAAAAGAAGAAGAAGAATAATAAGGAGTATTCTATGTGTCTAGACCAATTTGTTAGACCCTTATGCACTTGGTTTTAGATAGTTTGAATCAATTTGAGGTTTATAAGTTAAGATCGGCTTGTAACCTACACTTTTAAGATCTCGTCTTGATGAGAAATATTGATTTTTGATGTTCTATGACACAATTCTTATCTAGTGGATTATCAAAGGTGTTCTATAGTTAAATACTTCCAGATCAATGTATGCTAATAGTTTTAAGTCACTTTCTCAATATCGGTTGACGATTGCTCCAATCAGCTGAGATTTTTTTATTTTTTAAGGTACTTATAAGTACGATATTTGTCATTACTGAATATCCGACATCGTTTGATTTGTCGATGCACTATTTATCACACTGACGGATGCTACAGTCTTCCGTCAGGGCGTTGTGAACTCAGGAGTTATTTTTTTTATATATTTATTGGATCACGAGATAAATTTATACCAAGGCGCCAATCTCGCGTATTCCTTTACTGCGTTCGTTCATCCGTTAGTGCTGCATCTGATCTATCGAATCAATTTCTAATTATGATTTAGCTCAGTCTATTTAGTTTTATTTTATTTAGTGGTTTATTGCTATTACGCTTCATTTTTAACGAATATATAAACGTTTTATTGTTTTATTGAGTTTTAATCTTATTTTAATACATTTTATATTCTCTTGTCGGCATTTTTACAGTTATCTGCTTATCGACGGTAACATTTCTCGCTTTTCTTTTCCGCTAGATGTCGCTACAAGTTTTGAAATTGATTTAAATTTTAGGATAATGAATGAATCGACTAATTACTACTTTTACGCTTTGAAGACCATTCACCTTGCCTTCCCGTTGCTGCGTATAGATGGCAATAGGTGTACTTACTTGGCATGGTTTGGTTTAGATATTAAGTATTCTATTTGACAGGAGGCGTTCGATTTTATATCATTACACACTTTTATGTAGAAACGACATATCTGATACTACTCGCCGGTCCTCTAATGTCTCTAAACCGTAGCGTTGCAGACCTTCAGCGTACGACAAGCCGCTGGAAAATAAGCGGTAATTTAGATGACGTATAAATCGTTTTTGAATACGCTCAATCCTCAGCTTGTATGTAGCATACTGTGGAGACCAAATATTAGAAGCAAATTCAAGCAGGCTGCGTACGTATGCAACATAAACCGTTGTCAAAGAATGAGTGTTTTTAAGAGGTCTACAAACTCTCATGATAAAACCGAGGGTGCTGTAAGCCCTGTTGACGACTGAATCAATGTGCTTATTCATAAAAGCTTGCGATCTAAGATGACTCCTAGATCACGCACTCGATCTACTTCCAGAATTTCATCATTGCCAATTGTATATTTAAAGTTAATTATATATAAAAGTCAATTGTCTATGTATATTGTAATTATAATAAAAGCCAATTGTATATAAAAGAGCTATTAGCTCAACATGATTGACACGATCAAAGGCCTTTGAGAAGTCAGTATATATCGCGTCCACCTGAATACGCCGATCCATACGTCCCAAAGTATAATCAGTAAAATGAGCGAGGTTTGTAACAACCGACCGATTTTTAAGAAACCCGTGTTGGTGCTCTGTGAACGAGCTAGCGAGAGCTTGATATAGCTATATAGATAATGCTTTATTTAAGAGAAAGTAGTACAAAAATTATGTCTTAAAAACTACCCAACTAGGTGCACGTACTAGGGTAGATTCTTTTCTTTTAAATTAAGATGCGCACGTAATTTTATACTGCAATTATAGAACTATGGTAATATTTTACTTGTTTATATAATATTTAACATTATACATATAATATTCTCATTTATACATAAATATATACATTTACCTACTTCTATTATTTACATACTATTATTATTTACATACATTTGCATTTACGTACATGTATTTATTAGTAATCGAAGGGGGAGTGAATGGGTGGCAAGGTGAACGCTCACATGTGGCAAGACAGCTGTCCTAAACCTACCACAGCCGGTTCGTAAGTCCGGAATCCACTGCTCACCCCCCAGAAGTGTAAAAAAATAGTATTATGATGGGCCCGACTCCGGTCGGTGAATTCCATGGCAGCTCCGTTTGTATTTATTTATTATAATTGATTAAATTGATAACGTCGTTTTAAACGAGGATATTTTAGTCAGTTTCCCCTGGAAATCTACCTTCTGGCGCTCCTATACGGTCTGCGCACCGTGCGGCATAAGCCAATCGATCGCGCACTCTGACTAACAGTCAGGGGAGTCTGGAAGCAGTACTGTTTCCTATAGAGCGGGGGTGGTTGCGGACCTTACGGCGACTGCTCTTGAAACGACCATCGGCAACCCGATCCTGGGTAAACAGCCTGGCAAAGGATGCCGTGGTCCGCGATAGATTCGGTTTACACCGTCTCACCGCTTCGTAAGGGAGAGGACCGCGCAAGCGACCTCGAACTCTCGAATCTGGTCGCAATTGGAAGTAAGGGCGTGAGTGTAAGCCCGTTGGGTTACACTTCTGGCTATCTCGCGGTTAAGGCGTTGGCCTCTTACGGCTGTTATAAGTTCCACTATGATATAATATTGATATTGGAAAATATTGATATAATATTGATATTGGATAATAATATTGGAAAATAAATAAATATTTGTATTTCTTACCTCTCTGTAGCTTGGAGAGAGGAAATGGTCCGGCCAGTAGTAGGCCGTGCCGGGCGGCGAGCGCTGTTCAGTCCTGGGCGGCGGGCGGCGAATCGTCGGCCTCTTGAACGGCGACGGCGTCTGAGGCTCGGCAGCCGACGCGCCGGCACTGGTCGATGGTTGCGGCTCAGCCGACGCGCCGGCACTTGTGGACGGTTGCGGGTCCGCCGAGGACGGTGACGAGTGACTATCGAAAGATAAAAACACAATAAATAAATTGACTGATACTGTCTGACAGTCTGACTAGAGACTGACATATATACTTACAATTGTCGGAGAGTACCACCTGGGCTCTGCCAATCTATCGGCAAGTCGTTGAGATCGAGATGGCCCTCGATTTCAACGGCTTGCCGATCGATTGGCAGATCTATCGCCTGCGATGTGGCATCGAGACGTTCCTCGATATCAACATCGCAGGGGACGTAGGCGTAATCTTCGTCCAATTCATCGTCACCGTCCTCGTAACAAAATACCGGACCCGCTTCCTCGTCCGAATATTCGGACACGGACCCCTCCAGGAGCTCCATGAAGGCACGAGGAGGGGTCCGATCAGGGCTTAGATTGAATCTTCTTGACATCTAAAAAAACAAAAACACATTTTTTAAGAAAAAAGTCAAAATAGTCATCCCAATGCGTCTGTGCTTTTGACCGTTGAGGAGTTCCTCGCCCGTGAGTCAACCATGGGCGCAGCTACAGGCGAGCCCGTCACTTCAGGGAGTTATAAAGATATTAGATCGTTTTGACTGGTCAGGTGAGCATAGAGAAGCTTTAGGACGAAACAGTCCAATTTTTTCTCAGTAAATAAGCCCAAATTTTGAAAAAACTTTTATGTTACTGCTGCATTTTTTATTTATTTATGCATGATAAGTTTTATGTTATTTTAGTTTTACTATAAAATCCAATATTCAAATATACAAATTTCTTCAAAAATAAAATATCGAAAAAAAATTTTTCGTCGGCTTTTTTTTTTAGTTCATTATCGATAGAAATACTAAGTTTCACTATACACATTGAGAAATATCGCTTTTTGCCGCCAAATTACAAACTCAAAAAAACTGGTGACAGTTTCAAACACTTTGTATTCACAAAATACGTTTAATCCTATGATTATTTTTGATGTAAATGAAGTAATAACTATTTAATTAGCGAAATAAACAAATATTACGTCATATCAAGTGATATTTCGTCGTTTCAAAAGAGTGACGAAAATTACCAGCCATTTTGATAAACAAGGCGCCTGGCCGCACAAAGTTTTTCACTCGAAAACAAATGAAGAAAAGGAAATGGGCTACGCACAATAAGTAATGCTCGTTGATTAAGAGTTTTAGAAAGGAAATCACTCACTTTTAATCACCAAATCACACAAAATCGCACAAAAAATCACTTTTTAGTGTAGCCGGCTCGCGTCGCAGTTCGTCGGTCACACGTCGGTCAGAAATGATGTCATCGATGTTTTTGTAAGGGACGTAGTTATTCATAATCCTATGATCGCATGCGGCAATCGAGCAATTTCACAGTGAGACATATTTGGCTATATTATGGCATCATTCGATAGAATATACAATCGCATTTCGAAATTTAAACGACATTTTCGTAAGAGCCGAGCGCTATATCCAGTAGTGGACGTTTCGGAAATTAGGCGGCCGCCATTCATGTCCCCAAATGGATGTTACGTGCTCAGCGGGTTAAATATCTTGGAATCATAATCGACAACAACCTACGGTGGTCTGGGCATATTGATTATTTATCCACAAAAATTAGACAACTTGGCTACGTGTTTAGGGATCTCCGCAACATATTAGACCGACGTACTATTAAATTGACATATTATGCGCTATGTGAGTCCATTTTATACTACGGCATTATTGGTTGGGGAGGATGTGCGAAAACGGTTCTTCAACCACTTCTTGTCGCGCAAAAAGGTTTGATCAAAATAATATTAAGAAAACCGTTCACGTA
The DNA here is from genome assembly GCA_944548615.1 of Micropterix aruncella. Classification (NCBI taxonomy): domain Eukaryota; kingdom Metazoa; phylum Arthropoda; class Insecta; order Lepidoptera; family Micropterigidae; genus Micropterix; species Micropterix aruncella. The sequence goes on from OX155970.1 coordinate 10,111,584, forward strand.
TGCATCAGATCTCACATTTAAGGAAATGCATGTTTTAGAAGTGCGCATGTTATATGTGAAAATGATTTTAGGTCGGATCGTTCTTAAGGAAAAAATTAAATCCCAGCAAACTAAACACACAAGACGTGCCACTAGTGACTACGTTGCAGTTCCCCGAAGAAGTACATCATTTGGCCAAAGAAATTTCACTTATCTAGGTCCTAGGATATATAACATCCTACCTGCAGGTATAAAGATTAGCCCGAGCATTCCAATTTTTAAGAAACAACTGGTGTCGTGGATGCTTGGGCCAGGAAGGTACAGAATACACCAAGAACTCTCAACTATCTAGCTTTGTTTGGCTGCACTTTGTGACTATTTCTATTATTTTAATTTTTCTTTGTGACTATTTAATTTTTTTAGAAACTTTACTATTAATGGTATTATAATTTTATTGTGACTTTTTATTTTTCTTACAAATATTACAAA
>OX155970.1:10112251-10324251 GCA_944548615.1 Micropterix aruncella
GCCTCATCGTCAATTTGTATTGTTCCAAAGTTGACTTAAAAAACGCCAAGCTACTCAAACGGTTACATTCGGAAACCGGTTACACGACACATAGTGTTAAAATATTTTCGCTTGTTAGACAAAATGGAAAAATGTGCTATTTGCCTATTAATAGTTATGACCGTAGCGAGAATTATTAGGCCCATGATACACTTGGTGGATTTTTCATTGGGAAACATACTACCTGCTTGTGGTAAAGTGTTCCAGCTACGATTGAAAAAGTTTGGGGTTCTGGTGCCAAAATAATCTCCTCTTTAGTAACTCTTGTGTAACATGGAAAGAATAACAATTTTAAAAAACAGCTCAGTTCATGTACATTTGATACAGTGGCAATATGAAACTAATCCTTAAATTTATACACATACCTACCTATCATCTAGTTATAGCATAAATTTAACATATAGTTATATAATCTAAATAGAAATTAATAATCTCATTAGATCTAGGTATGTAATTAGTAATAATCCTGTCTATTAAAATTAAAATAAAATAGTCAAATGAATGAATATAGTAAATTATACACCCCGAATACATACATTATTTATTTTTTATTTTTATTTATTTATTTTACATATACCTACATTCAAATGCATGAGCACAACAGAAAATGAGATGGCAATTTAGACAATGCCGTTGTATGCTTTGAAAGTTATATACTCATCTGTCTGAGCCCAGCCCAGGTTACATAGCGGATACATTAAACGCAAATGATTATCTTTCAATTGTGCTAAGCAAAGAGCAGCCGAGCCCGCCTTGCTAGGCACCCCTGTGTTACGTTTGTATCAAGGAACGATCTAAGATAACATTTTTCAAATTATTGTAATTTTAATTTATAATCATTATTATTATTAATATTATTATTATTATTATTATTAAGTGATGACAATTAAATGGGATGGCCAAAGTTAGGTTCAATTTTTAGAAATATGGAAATGGAAGTAACATTTGTTGTTTGCATTTTTTTAAATATTAGATAAATAATTATAAGAATAGTTAATCGGTTGTAAACGCCCTGGCGTTGTAGTTGATAATAATGTCCGTGAACACGTCCAGAGATTTATCTTTGAATCCGTTATATCTCGATGTTTTAGAGAGAGAGAGAGAGTAGAGAGAGCACATATGTTAATATTTGATCATGTTTATTAAAGGTTACATTTTACAAAGAAAGAGCGACTTGCCTTTTTAAGGCGACATGATACCTGGGAACGACCATTTCTGAGGAATTTTAGTTTTATGAGTTTTTTGGCAAATATAAGCATTAATTTTAAAAAGTTTCTAAGTGAATCCCTCAATAAGTAACCAATTTAAAATTTGGACTCAAAAAAGTTGCTCATTGCCTTGAACATTAAGGCTTTAAACTGGCTTCGAAAACTTTCAGGCGCATTTACTGCTACAATGTAAGCGGTGAGTGTGTTTTATTATAATTTCATTATATTGACAGGTTAATTTTCTAGAGCAGCACTTAGCCACGTTTTTTATTTAGGCCCTAAATTAATTACAATTAATTGTAACGTGAGAGCGCTCTGAGAGTTACGCTAAATATGCTTTGATATTAACATCCTTATACCACCACTGCGTAAAGATAGTTATTCTGTGCTAGCGCTGCGTGCGATTGACCGTTTAGTATGCGTCTGGTTTTCGGCGCTAGCGGACGTGGAATCTGCGCTTGACGCTTCGTTTACGCTGGATTTTTATTGGTCAAATCCTACAAAATTGACTCCGCCTATTTCTTCGCGTTTTCGCCCATTTCAAATATTTTTCTGAGGTCTCATGTCGCCTTAAGTGTGACAGAAGCATATAATTATTAGGTAACAATGCACTCTTTTATATAAAAATATTTCAACGTCAATAAGCAAAGTCCGCCATTTGTGCATAAATTGTCTTTTTTTTAAACCAGTGAAATATTCATTAAGTTATGTTTTTATAGCACAATTAGCTGCGCCCAGCGGTTTCACCCGCGTGGTGATGGATAAATAGAAAACCATATATCTTTAGAAATTGTTATTCTGATGTGTAAGCTATATTATTGTAAAGTTTCATCAAAATCGAATCAGTAGTTTTTGCGTGAAAGAGTAACAAACATCCATACATACATACAAACTTTCGCGTTTATAATATTAGTAGGATAGTAGGATAGAATTTAAATTTCGAATGTCTATTTCTTAGATTTTTTTCCTATTTACTTGACAGTTATCGTTATATTTTAGATAATTCACGCTATATCTTTATAAATTATAGCCTATGTGTTATTCTGACGTGTAAGCAATATTATTGTAAAGTTTCATCAAAATCCATTCAGTAGTTTTTGCGTGAAAGAGTAACAAACATTTATTTATTTATTTGTTTATTTATTAAAGTCCATAGAAAATACATTTACTTACAAAAACATTCTCTGAGCCTAATATTTCATAATTAATTAAACAGTTTTTTAATTTACCTAACTCGGAAAGAGATTCAGAAATAATAGTTTGTGGTTTACCACCTCACTAGGAATAACCTGTATCGAGGTGGAACCAACAGAAATCGTATATTGCCTGCCGAAAGAGCATGATATACCCGCTCTTAGGTTTTCATTTTATTTTAATAATTTTTTTAAACTTCATATTGCAATGGTATTTACAATTAATAATTACAAGCATGGGGGTAGCTACTTTATTTTAAAATTTTGAAGATACCAAATTAAACGGAAGGTATTTTTGTTCAAATATTCATAAAGAAATAATCTTACATCTAATGTAATACATACATAGATACGATAATCGCATAAACTTTACATGAATTTATAATAAAAGTATATATAAATAAAAATTATTATAAATAAGTACATACATATAATATGATAATTAAAAAATAGAAAAAAATATTATTATGATAATACGAGTATATATTTACATATGCAAAACTGCCTTGATAACTATTTATCAAAGAAAATGACAATTTGCAATTCCATTTTATTATATAATATAGAAGTTAATTAAGAATGTAGGTAGGAACTACAATACAATACAATATAGCCGTAAATTTGCATAATATATATAAATAGAAGTATGTTCATTCAAGAGATTTTAATAACGCCTCGCAGTCTTTCCTAGATTTATTTAGCAGCCAATTTATAACCACTCTTCGAAAAGTAGGGTATGGTAAGTCGGTCGTCGGTACGTCCATTCTCAGTTTATTGTATAGTCTCGGAGCTAGAAAAGTATAATGTCGTTGTCCATAAGTCGTGTTCATTTTTACTTCAGGTTGTCTGTAACGATGTCTAGTCTCATGTCCATGGTCACGAAGTTTAGATATCGCAGTCCTGTCATTCCTCTGGAAGTACATTAAAACCGCTTTTAGGTATAACTGTCGGATGTTCATTACGTTGAAGTCTGTGAATACATCCATACATACATACAAACTTTCGCGTTTATAATATTAGTAGGATAAAGTTATTATATTCTATTCTATTCTAAGAATAATTTGCGTCAATACAATAATGCAAATTATGAAAGACGCGTTTTGATCAATTCTTTAAATTATATTAGTCATCAATATACTCAAATGAAATTACATTTTATAACTGGAATTGATATCACTTCATGCTGTATGTAGGTACACTTATTTGAATTTGCGGTAGGTATACGCCACACAGTCATAGAATAGAGAAACGGTTTCATAGAGCAGAAGATTTTACTAAAATGTCATATAAATCATAATGAATTAATGGTATTATGACTTTATACTCTGACTCCCCTATATATTAGGTCTTTTAGGTTTTTCGGCAATTTATTAAAGAAGGACGTTCCCAAGTAATTAGGGTATCTACGAAATATTTCTAAGTTAGGACGAGGTAATCGTAAGTTGTTCCTCGACTGTTTTTGAAATTTTGACATATACTTAACTATTACTTTAATGCACTCATTAATAATATAGAGATGGCAGGTTGAGTATTTTAAGATTTCTGAAAGACTCACGACACGGCTGAAAGCTGTCCAGGTTATTTAGGATTCTTATTCCTCATTTCTGCATGGAGAATCAATGCTTCCTAAAATCCTTGGTACACACACCATAAACACATGCCATAATGAAGGTGTGATACACATTTCTACAAAAGTGACAAACGTTACCTTTTTTTACAATTAGCGATTGAAAAATGGATTTAACTTTCTCCTTTGTAGATTCAAAATATTCCGCTGGGTGTGGTACGTTCTTTGTATACACGGAACAGCTTCACAGAAAAACGACAAATCTTTTTAGCAGGCGTAGAAGATACGCTGCATTGTAATATTTGATATACTGACTTATGTTTAAGTTTTATATTATCGTTTAAGTCAGAGGTGGTCAACCTTTGTTATATGTAGATACTTTCTAATAATAATAATGACGTATCCAGACGGAGAAGGGCCCATAAAAATATTATTATTACACTTCTGGGGGGTGAACGGTGAACTCCGGACTAAGGACCGGCTGTGGTAGGTTTAGGACAGCTGTCTTGCAACATCTGAGCGTTTACCTAACCACCCATTCACTCCCTCTTCGACGCCATCTTACAAAGACAAAGGTCGTTAAAGAGGTGAAACAAAGATTTTAAAGGCGAGCCACAACTGCCAACTTCCACGCGTGAAATCAAACAGTAAAGCCATTCCGGGTGACGGCATTTGCAAGATAATGATATATATAAGGGTTGGACTCGTAGTATTTGGGGATATTTGATTCTCATTAAACAGTTAATTTTACAATCTTCCAAAATAAGTTATACCTGGACGGATAGCTATGCTTCCGAGTGTTTCAGGAAAATGATACTGTTTAGAAACATAATCGACCTCCAGAATCCAGTCTGAAGTAGTTGTCTAAATGTCGAAATGTCTAAATGTCAATAAATAAACATAAATATATCGTGTTTAGTGTCAAATGAAAGGTCTGATTGAGTAGGTACATTCCGGAAATATACATGTATCTATATGGATAATTACATAAACCATTCGTTAAAAATATCATCAAAAAACAAAATAAATAATTTTATTATAAATAATGATAAATACAACAGATCAATTTCTGTAACGGCAGTTGTGTTTTTCATTCTTTTTAATATATTTACTTGTTTATAATGTCAATGTTTATAATGCCTTTGATCGTGTCAATCATGTTGAGCTAATAGCTCGTCTGTCGTCTATGGGCATACATGGAGATCTGTTAAGGTGGATAGCATCCTACGTTTTCAAGCGAAGGCAGGCCGTTGTCGTTGGTGGATTTAGATCTAGTTTCTTTGGCATTGAGTCTGGTGTTCCACAGGGATCCCATTTAGGGCCTTTGCTTTTTAATGTTTATATTAACGACATCGGTACTTGCTTTAATCACTGCGACTATCTCCTTTACGCAGATGATTTGAAAATCTTCATGGGAGTGAAGAACCATGGCGACTGTCAACTGATCCAGGAAGATCTGAATCGTTTCACTCGTTTTTGTGAACAGCGTAAACTTTCTTTAAATGTAGCTAAGTGCCATAAAATCTCATTTTCGCGAAATGTCAATATTATTAACTTTAAATATACAATTGGCAATGATGAAATTCTGGAAGTAGATCGAGTGCGTGATCTAGGAGTCATCTTAGATCGCAAGCTTTTAATGGATAAGCACATTGATTCAGTCGTCAACAGGGCTTACAGCACCCTTGGTTTTATTATGAGAGTTTGTAGACCTCTTAAAAACACTCATTCTTTGACAACGGTTTATGTTGTATACGTACGCAGCCTGCTTGAATTTGCTTCTAATATTTGGTCTCCACAGTATGCTACATACAAGCTGAGGATTGAGCGTATTCAAAAACGATTTATACGTCATCTAAATTACCGCTTATTTTCCAACGGCTTGTCGTACGCTGAAGGTCTGCAACGCTACGGTTTAGAGACATTAGAGGACCGGCGAGTAGTATCAGATATGTCGTTTCTACATAAAATTGTTCATACTGGGTTGGACAGTTCATACCTCCTGAGTAGGGTGAGCATACGAGCGCCTTCCCGACTCGCACGTGCTCACTCAACTTTTTACGTAGGTACCAAGGTTCAACACTAACTATGGTTCCAATTCGTTATTGCCGCGCGTTATGCATGCATACAATGTATGCTTTAACGATATTGACATATTTAACCATCAGAATAGTCGATCCTTTGTTAAGGAGGTACGTGAAAAGCTGATTATCAGATCGGATTGAATTAGCATGCACAAGCACTCACATGCACATTCGCACTACAGATACACACACCCACACACACATATATACACGCACACACATATACAAATACACACATACACACACTCACACATACACGCTCTCCATCATACAAACACACACTAACATCCATACACTCGCACCTAGCGATTTTAACTGTTACTTTTAAATTCTTTTTGGTTTTATTTATTTTGTATTGTTTAGCATATTTAATCCTTATATAGCAAATAATTTAAAACATCATTGGCTTTGTTACTGGTATATATATTATGCTTATACGTATTTTTTTATGCTGTATGTTTTTAAGAAAAATAAAATAAAATAAAATAAAAATAAAATAATGTCAAACAACCGCGACAGTCTTTGATTTCATATTCAATTTAATTGTTTCCAAAGATTTCCCAGCGCTACACAATTAATTAGGTGTTCGTTTTAATCACATATTTTTTGCTACCTACCTCTTGCATATTAACGGCCTCCGCATACTGATAAGCCATATATTTTACACACAATCGCTATTTTTAAATTGATGTTTCTTCTATGATGATCAGTCACGATGACTATTCTGTGCCCTTCCTTCTCGATGATTTCTAGCGGAGAACCTAGAAAGCCTAAACATGCGCGATGAATTGTCGATTATAGAAGAAATATCGATAAGTTAATGAGATAAAAACATCAATTGGCTGTTTTTATGTGATTTTTTAATCGATTTAATTTATATCGATTGAGCCACCTGATGTTTTAAGTAAGTGTTATGGATGATATAGCATAATTTATCTGTTTTTCAGAATGCAAATAGACACATACAAAACTATGGATAATTGTAAATATAGGCGAGGATTTAAAATACTCCAATGTAATTTTTAGTCGAAAAAATACAATTACTAACCTAAAATCGAAGACTATCGCGGTTGTTTGACATTATAAATAGGATATAAAACGAATTTACCGCGTAAAATTTGTAGCACCCGACGTTTCGGTCACGTTACAGCCGCCGTTGTCTAGGGTAGACTGAAGAGCTGTCAGTCCGTTGTTTTGCGGGTAGGCCGCATACCGCTGCCGCCACTGCGTAGGTTATAACGGTGGTGGGGTGCCGGGCTCGGAGCGCGAGAATTTTGAAAATCCGTCTTGCACACAACACTCACTGTATCCTGTTTTGCGTCTTTGCGTTCGGCGTTCGGCGGCGGGAACATTTTAAGAAGAGGGTTCCACGTAGAAGAGAGTTTGTAGCCGTCGTCTCTATTGGAGTTCGGGGTTCTTCATATTTCAATGGCTTCACGGATCATGCGAGGAAAGTAGAACTGTTCCTTGGATAGAACGATGGGATTTTGAAACTGCATCCAGTGGTTACTTCCGCTATCCAATATATGTTCGCAGATCGCCGATTTTTCTCGCTGAACGTTTTTAACAGCTTTGATGTGTTCTGTCAGTCGCGTGGCTATGGGCCGTTTCGTTTGTCCAACGTAGGCTAGACCGCAGCTGCATTCGACTTCATACACACCCGGGGTTTGCAGTGATATTACATCCCTTACAGGCCTCAAAAATCGAGCTATATTTTGGGTCGGTTTGAAACAACGGTCGGTCGGTCGGTGCAAAACAACGGACTGACAGCTCTTCAGTCTACCCTAGACAACGGCGGCTGCAACGTCACCGAAACGTCGGGTGCTACAAATTTCACGCGGTAAATTCGTTTTCTATCCTATTTATAATTACTAACCTGTTTTCAATAAAAAAAATATTATCATGAGTTTTATTTTTTTATTTTTTTATTATTTATTTGTTACAACTTCGTATAGAGTTAACAGTGAGATCGTACAGATATGATTTGTAATTATTTATATAAGTAATAAGAAAATGAATACATCCCATACGATCATTCTAGACGAATGCCCAACTAGACCGAACAGCCTGTATCTGGGCATACGAAATATATAGCCTTTGTTTTTTGAGTAGTACTGACGTTTGAGTAGTACTGACTAATAGACTACTTTCAATACTAACACTAAGATAATGAATAAAGAAATAAAATATAAGAAAATAACTGAAAAAAAGAAAATTAAAAAATAAAATGGCATACAATAAAACAGTAAACATATTAATAAAAATATATATGATAAAGGGTTAGTAACATACATATATACACATATACACATACAAACATATATACATACATATATAATAATACACACACACACATATTTTAAATTATTGTATGAAGCAATTCATATTCAGTCTTTGTACGACCTACTTCGTAAAGGAGCCATTTTTTTACTTTTATCTTAAATTGGTGTATATTTTGAACATTTTTTACTGACTCTTCTAAAGTATCAAAAATTTTTGGGGCGATGAAATACAACTGTCTTTGGGCAAAGGTTGTATGTACGTGAGGAATTACATAGTTCGTCCCTTCAGCCATTCTAGTTGGTCTTTGCTGCTGGCTTCGGGAACGTTTCTCTAAGGTCTTGTAAAAATGTATTAGGCATTGTTTCACGAACAATGACAAACAACATTGATTTAAATTTTGCTGTAAAGAGATTGGATACTTGATTGATAGATTACTTATCTCATTATTAAACACATAATAAAGCGAATGCAGGAATACTACGATCGCCGTATTATTTCTAATAGTGCATAGTTAGGCAAAAGGATTGTAAGTTTCCGGATTTGGTTCCCGGCTGGGTCACCATCTTCCATTGGGTTGCGTTTCAATTCTGTCGATCGAATGCAATAACAAACACATGTTATACGCACACCAACCCTACTTCACAGTAGGGTTGATTGTAAAAAATGTCGTATGAAAATATACCCGCCTATTGTGAAATTTCAAAATAAATAGTAGAAACAAATTGGCAGATGAAGGTGCATTTAAAAGTATATTCTTTCGCTCAGTAAATCCTCTCTTGTGACAAATAATCTTGAGCTGTGTTTTTTCCTCACAGAATGATGTCACTTTTATTAAAATATTCGCCAGTGATGTCGGGAAGGAAATATCTCGAAACAATAACCGAAATGTTTTCCTTAATTGCGTATTTTTGATAAGATCTTAATCTCGAGAGCATTGTCATTGTCATGCATTTTTTAAAGAAAAGTACGAAATGTTTGTTGTAAATTGGATATGAAATAAATTAATAGTTAAAAAAAACACTAAAAACACGCTTTTATAAATGCACGTAAAACCAAAAAAACGACTATTATATCATTCTTATCTGTAAACGTATCTTTGCAGAACCATAATAAACTATGAAACGATTGTACACATATCTATCGTTGTTACAAGACTTTTCTAACAAGTCCAAACACGGCTATGCTACGATATTCCATTATGGAATGCCAGTGCCTATCTTCCGGCTTCATCGTCAGATCTTGATACCTAATCGTGGTCAAAGTTCATTCCAAGACTTTTCTAACAAGTCCAAACACAGCTATGACACGATGTTCCATCATGAAGTTCCAGTTCATATCTTCCGACTCCATCACCAGATCAGTTCGACAGTACCATATTATTGTATTGTCATCGGAACTACATACAGCTGCCAATTTTCATGACGCTACGATCCTTGGAAGATGGTTAAATTAGTTACCTTAGATTTCATTAAATAGTTACTTACATACAGGTCGACCTATAAAAGCGTGTAAAAAAATAGCACTTTACTGCGTTTGCACCATCGTCTACTGCAGCATAACAAAGAACCTATCAATTATAACGACAAAATGTCGTCGTATGTAAATTCGTCTTCACCGATCACGTTTCTGATTCTAATCAGCTGCGATATGATCGTTAAGAAGTTATGTTAAGCAGGCATTGAGAGATAATCGCCCGGAATCATGACTAGCTTGGACTACGTTTCAGCAGTCGTCGGACACAATATAATGTAAAATTATAGCTTTTCTAAACACTTCACAGCGGAGACGATCAAATTGGCTATAGGTTTGTTGCTTTAACGGCGCGACAAGAGTTATATCTCACTAAATCTCCTCTTGCTGTTAATCATTGTATATACAATTCTTGGGGATATACTTGTTTACTATTTATAATCATAATATATTATTATTATCTAGCGTGACAAAAATATCAGTCGATAACTGTGAAAAAGATACACAATAACATTTACATAAATGACGTAAAACATTTGTTTGTGCTATGCGTTCATTTCTCTGTGAATTCTCATTAGTGCAGGAATGAAGAAACGAGAAGTTTTTCCTTGTTTTCCATTTAACTTAGCGAAGGGGGCGAATTGGATCAACGTGGCGTCTTCGCTTTCAAGATGGCGATGGACGATCGACCATCAATCAGCCGCCTTGCCCGGTAATTACCAAACGCGAAAGAGACGAAAAAGTGACATATTCGAAATTATTTCCGTTAGCACTTAGCCGTTAGCTAACCACTTGTTTCAAATCCCAGTTCACTTGAAACTAGTTTTAAATGTCAGAAAAATATATTTGATCCGTTTCAATTTGACGTTGATAATTTTCTTCAAAGGTCATTTAGTAAATATTTAATGAAATCATACATTAAATAAAGGTAAATTTTATTGATGAACCCTTCGGTTTGTTCTCTTACTGGCTAGAGATTTTATTATACAGCCATTTGTTAGTCATTAAGAATAGTTTTTTTTAAAAGCTTATATTTACAAAAACAAAACTCGAAGGCTATCGCGGTTGTTTGACATTATAAATAGGATAGAAAACGAATTTACCGCGTGAAATTTGTAGGACCCGACGTTTCGGTGACGTTGCAGTCGCCGTTGTCTGGGGTAGACATGTCAACAAATTTCGCGCGGTAAATTCGTTTTCTATCCTATTTATAAAAACAAAACTGACAACAATCCTGACACATTGCCATTTCTTTTACAGGATTTATCGACATATTGACTTATAAATTGATACTAACATATCAAAGCGCCAATTCTAAGCTGCAACAACTGGAAATCTTCAGTTTCAGATTAAAGATTTAAACTGGAACTGCTAATCGAATATTAATAGTATCTCTATGTAATCATAAATATTTATTTTTATATTTATAATTAATAGTGAGTTTCTTTTATATGCTTGATATTACCAGTTTCCAACAGTGTCAATTCGGAATATTGCTTTTTAATACTTCTATGGATTTATCTAGACACTGCTTCTAGACGCTGATTTTTTTCTTTTTTGAGATGTCAATGTCTGTGTGTATTCTCCGATGATAGCGCCGAAACGCTTCATCCGATTGAGCTGAAATTTGGCATGCAGGCATAATTTGGTCATGGTATGAGCTGAAAAGATTGTGGTTGAAATCCGTTTACCCAGGGTTGGCTCCCGATGAGGGAACTCCTCAACGGTCAACAGCAGAGACCGAAAATTTTGTATACGCATTCATTTATGACAGCAACTTCTAAGCTTCACCATGACATGGCTGATGTACCCTGGGTTGGTTCCCGACGAGGGAACTCCTCAATGGTCCACAGCAGCCACAAAATTCAAAAAGTCGGAAAGGTAAAGAAAGCCGAAAAAGTCGGAAAAGTCGAAAAAGTCGAAGTTGAAGTCGATTTCGATTTCGATTTTCGATGAATTAAAGTACTGGTTACTTGAGAGGAAAGTCTTGGGGTGACACAACCGATTGTTTTCAATTGCTGCAGTTTAAAAATAGCGCGTCGATATGCTATTTCCGAAAACGGAATTTGAAAATCGGTAAGTCGCGTTGGCCCATATTTAGCGACATCTCTATGCTTATGTCTCGTAACATATAGAAGTAATAAAATAATCACATCAATCTTTAGACTTGTATCAATTCGTGTAAAATTTGTAATTACAACATTTGTAGCTATACATTTTATGTTGATCATGCAATAGCTCGGCAATATAACACGAGGAAGTACATCGGCATGACACCAGGAATAGAACCCATTACCTTCAACCGATGATACCACGTAACGTCCAACCAGGCGACTAGTATTTATATAGGACTTAAACTTTATAATAAATTGCCTGATGATTTAAAGGTGATTAAAACTTGAATCGCCTTAAAATGTGACATTTATAATACTTTGAAAATAATGTAATTTAACTTACTATATTTTTTATTAATTTTTGCTTTACTCGCATATTGTTTTAATAGTCCAAACTCTTTTTTATGTTAATTGGAATAATTGTGGTGTAATTTACTGTATTTAATTATTTGTTTAATTGAGTAATTAATTTAGGATTAATTTAATATATTTATTCATTCCTAAAGAATTGTGGAAGAATTATGCAGTAGGCAACGGGAGACCACAGCACTATATATCCCTAGTAGTTAGCAATGGAAAAGTCAAAAATAGCCATGGCCTCGAGTGCCCGGCGGTCCTTTAATCGGTCAAGGGTGCTAAGAATCCCTGGGTGGAAAACTGGACCGGGATCACCAGTACGGAACAGCTTTTCTGGATGGCGCGAGACCGACAAAAGTATTCAGAGCTAACGACCAACCTCCAGTAATGGAGAGGCACTTCGAAAAGAAGAATAAGAAATAAATGTGAAGTTGTAATGGAAATAAATAAATTTATAAAATACGTAAATAAATAAATAGCATATATTGTTTAGGTTGCTTAGAAAATGGTAAATTTCCGGAAATGAGGTTTAAATTGACGCGTAAATTTAAAATTGCGCGCAACTTTATAATGCTCCTGCCACCACAATTTTTTATATTTTCTCCCGATAGTCGCCCTCGGGTCAAACACGCGTGTTTTTAATTGCTGTCGCTGAAAAGCGTGTTGGCGCAGCTCTCGCGAATGTGTCGGTCCATTTTCAGGCGTCGATTTCCGCGTCGCGGCGCACGAATGCGGCAAAGTGTCGGGCAGAGTTTCACATGTGCGACAGTCGCGCACTTTGACACATTCGCTGAAAGAGCGCGCGCAAAAGTGCGCTTAATTAATGCGCCGCAGGGCAAATAGACCCTGCAGCGCAAACACAGCGGTCAGACCACACTTTTCAGGGAAACCGCATCGGTTACGAATGCATCGAATTTTCAGCGTCGTATGTTTAGCTAGGTTTGAACAGTACCATGCCAACGGATGGGGCTAGGGTCCTCTTTTTTCTCAATGACCTATTTAATTTTAAATATTTAATATTATTATCGTGCGTGTATCTAGCCACCAGGGTGGAACGGCTGCAAAATGTTTATTTATGACCTAAGAAAGTATCACTATATTACGGAGTACAGAAGGAGACTTCACTGGCCGACGATCTGAGATACGAGAGTCCTCGATTTGCTCTTCAGAATCTTGAAGAAAGGGCCACTCCGAGCTATCTTATAAGTAGGTTCAAACCTCTATTATCTCACGGGCGCCCTCTGAGATCTGAAGACAACCTACTGCTCTCGATCCCTACAGTAGTGTTTTATCCTCGCCCTCATTCTCCGTACGTGAAGCCCGTCTTTGGAATGCTTTACCCGCACGTATAAGGATAGCACCGAGTTTGTATTGCTTCAAACACAGTCTCAAAGAACACTTGCACCCACGCTCATAATTTTTCCGTATTCCACCCCCCCCCCCCCTCCCCCCTCCCCCTTGCGTCCCATGCGTCATTAGAGGTTTATTGTTTTTTTTTCCTTAAATTTATTGTTTTTTTTGCTGGATTTAAATGTACGAATTGTCTTTATAAATTGAATTCATTAGTTTTATCTTACTTTTACCGCGAATCATGTTTCTCCATTGGGTTAACGTTAACTGTAAGATATTGCGTTTATGCAATAAACTCGCCTATTTGTTTAACCAAATAAAACGCTTTACTATTATTATTATTTTTAAGCTGAGCGAGCATGAGAATAAAATGATAATTAACCCCTCCAACCGTACCCCTCCTCTTTCTTTCTCTCTCTCTCTCTGCCTATCTCTATCTCACTCTCTTTTTGCATAGGATTATCATTTCTAAACTTTACGATGTTGTATTAATAGTAGCTATAGTCTTGTAATCTTTCCGTCTGTGTACTAAAAAATAAAAGCAAATATAAACCGTTCAGAAAAAGCTATTTGTTATATTCTAAATACGGTAATTATAAAAATGTTTCTTAATTATCGTTGTAAAACGTTTAGGCTATTATCAGACATTTTTTTACTGTAATTTTAATGAAATTTAAAACTGTACAGGGATAAGTGATCATAAATCACTTTTTGTATTTTAAATATTTTGGGTTCTACAAGTATGAAACGTCAAGATCGTTGAGGACCCTAATATTCTAAATTCTAGACGCTATTGCCTCATCAGAAATAAAAAAATAATAATATTAAAAAGGATTACCTCCTATCGATGTTTTCATATTCGCTGATTGAGAATTGAGGTTCATTGAGATTTGAGAAGATTTTACATTTGTGATTTGAACTCTCCTTCAACTGTACGAATTAAACGATTATTTTTACTGAAAGTAAGTAGTTTTTTTTATCGTAACGGCTACCGTTTTCAGGAAAGCACCTTTCTTTAGCTTCCTAGCATATTTCGACAATAAGATCTAATAATTCCCAAAAACAAAACAAACTCAACTTCTTTTTCGCATCGCACGCCCCCTCGTCTCCGTTTCCTTTCCATATTTGCCGGTGTCCTACCTTCCGCAAAAAACGAAGCGCAGCAAGCTTTGATTGTCAATTAGCGACATCAAACAGATTTGCTATTTGCGAGGTCGCTATATTTGTTTTTTTCCTGCTATATTTTATCCGGGCACTTGGACGTGCTTTCGTTTAAAAGGGGTGCTTCGGGCACGCGATTTCAGTAGGATAATTTATGATATTTCAATTAAGTTACCTGTAGATCAGGTAAAAAAGGCAGTAAAGGTCATTCTGGAGTTGGGATCTCTCGATCTTTGCCCTCGTCCTATGAATGTCCCTCCCAATGTTTATGAGGTTTCTATTCCTCGTAGCCCTTGAATTTACATATCTTCGTATAGAGTAGAGATCGGGATTATTTTAAATAAAGTCATAACATTCCAGTATATACAGAGAGGGCACACTCAACATAGACATACTGGCCTGCGGGAAGTGTCTGGCGCTGCTCCGTATAGAAGTCGAACACAGGACTTCTGCATTTTGAATATTCGTTGAAGTTTTGTTGAGTTGCCCCACGGTATATTGCCGTATTTCAGATATATAGTGTCCGTTTGTTTACTTGCCATTTATTCCAATTTAGTCCCTTTTATCGCGGGCGATATTTGTCGGAGTCACCCGGCGATCCATAAAGCGACGCGGGACGCGATAAACTCACCGCTAATTGACGTGTTCCGCGGCAATTGTCAAGCGGCGACGTCAAATAACGATTGCTGCACGCCTTGTTAGCATACCGGACCGCGAGAAATTATACGTCCGAACGCGTCTTTCTCGGAACGGTTGACGGACGACCGTGCGTAGGCCCCTTTAAGAAGACAGAACTTCAATTGGACTCTTTTCGATATGAGATTAGGAAATCCAAGACTTAAGCAGTTGCAGGAAAAAGAAATATGCGAAGGCTTCATTTAATTAGTTTAAGTTTTTGTTGAAATTAAATCATTACCAATTTAGAGAAATGCCATCATTAAAACACCTTAAAATCTTGTAGTTCTAGATTTTGGTTCAATGATACCATTGCTTATACAGCGAATAAGATCAGTGATAACATTTGGTTCAGTGATACCATTGGTTATATAGCGCAATAAAAAAAACTGAATTCACTCTTGTATACTATTTATTTATTTATTTATTTAGTATAATAGGTACGCAAGCAGTACTCTAATAATACATGGTTATCGCTAATATTTTTACATTGTTACTAAATAGAGTATAATATTTTATGCGTACTCCGCATGCTTAATTAATAATTGTGTATGTGCCGTTTAGCTCATGATTTACAAAAATTAATATCCTTAAAAATTATCCAAACAAATATTAAAAGTTTTAGAAATAAGTTTACAATAAATTCTAAAAAACAATTAAATGGAGTACTATACGAGTATTTCGGTAATTTATACTGTCAGAGATGTGAGGGTGTGAAAATTATGTGTGTATATGTAAATGTGTTGTCATTTTATTATGAGGATACATTCAGATACATGTCTCGAGTATACATTCAGTTTCTGTTCTTCCTTTACTAATTAAGGCATTTTTAAGCGTCATCTGTGTCAGTCCTGAAATAACAAAGTGTTTTCCTAAAATATTCATTGACCTCGAAGCAAGGTAGTGATAATGATATTGACCAAACGATCTAGATGTAGATGTAAAATCTTGTATAATATCTTGTAATGCGTCCAGTGACCTAATTCGTGAAGCGAAGCACAAAACCCTGAATCCTTCCGCGCCATTGATGATTTTCTCCGCAGCTTCCGCGAGGAAAGCGAAGAAAAGACAGAGAGAAAGGAACTTTTCACGTTGCCCCGGAGAGCACAAAGAGGGCATTATTGCCCTCGGCGCGGTACAAAAAGCCATTTCCACCGCCCCTGAATGGCCCCGCCTTGAGACTGCCTCCGGAATGGCCCCAGAATGGCTTGCGTCTCGAGCGAGCGGGAGGAGGATAAGTGATGCTGTCTCTCTTTGTTCTTTTCTCTCCCTTTGTGCCGCATCTCTGCTCGGGTTGTTCATTTCTCTGTCTGTGTCTTCTATACAAAACAGTGCCTTCGCTTATTTCTTGATGGAAAAGGCTTTCAGCGATGTGATTGTACCTACTGCTCGGGTATGTACATAGTTATTAGGAGCTAATTCTGAAAGATCTCCGAGTTTAAGAGGCTCTAAGCCGACGCCTAGATTGGAGAAGTCGGGGCACGACGGGGTAGTGGGGCAATATGGGGTTGACCGATATTTGACGATCCCTGCCTAGCAGTTCCAATATAAATGTTTTGGGAGCTAAGTCCGAACTATCTCTTTTAGGATGCTCTGAACCAATGCATAAATAGGGGAAGTCGCGGAACGAAGGGTAGACAATATGGGGGCCTTACAGTCTTTACATGTCAATTTTGAAGTACTTTTATTGTGTTTTTCATTCTTAAAAATCATAAACGAAACTTTTGCGGAAATGTTTTTTACATGTGATCATTTTTATTCATAAAACGTTTTCTATGGACTACAATTAAGTGAAAGAAATAAGTGTAAGTTCTTAAGTCATTTATTATTAATTCTAAACGCATCTAAACGCAGCTAATAATCACAAGTACAAATATTCTTTAATCTTTTAGTTTTTATCAAAACGATACTTTTGCAGTAGAAGCATCGCTTGGAAATAATCTTCCATTGTCAATTTTTACACGACTGCCTAACAAAAAAGGAGTATAATATGTTGATGGTTAATCAATGTTTACTTTCCGTTTCTTTATTTCACTATAACTTCTAAACGCTTGGACCGATTTTGAAGCGTGTGGAATTTTCCAAATATCAAGTAAGTAGTTGCCTAAATGTCCAATGTCCAAATGTCAATAAATTAACATAAATATACAATGAGACTTGCCGCAGGGCGCAAAGCCCTGCGACGCCATATCCCGAAAGCCGGGCCCGGCTCACGCGATATCCCACGAAAAGGCAAAATGCCTAGCGGAAGACGTCACGGCAAGGCCCGTCGACAGATGTTTGATTTGATTTGACATAAATAAATATATCGTGTTAGTTTCAAATGAAAAGTCTGATTAAGTACATTCCGGAAATGTAAATCCAGTACATTCATGATAAACTACATAACCTACAAATATTTCATAAAAAAACGTAATGAAAATAAATATAAATACAATAGTTCTTTTTCTGTAACGGCAGTCTTATTTTTATTTATTTTTAAAATATTTACTTGGTTCCTCAACTCATACAAGACAAATGACTTCAGTATCTTGGTAGGATATCTTTATTATTATCTCCTAATATATCTGGGTGTAACATATTAGCTAATGTCATTAAAAAATCTCACAAGACTCAGATTTATGGATTTATCACTTTGAAAACTCACATTTTGTGTCCCTAAAAAAAAGTTTTGTAACATATTTAGAAATGTCTTTTCACTGGTAGACAAGAAGACGCAGGCGAGATGGGGTTGGCCGACTTTGATAATTCCTGCCTAGCAGTTTCTGAATGTTTGCATTCTTCAGACCATCCCTTCGCATTTATTTATTTATTTATTTATTTCCCAAAACATAATTAACCTTACAGATGATTCCAAATCGTTAATTATTTTTCTATTATTCTAGATTATAACTATTATTCTACTATAGACTATTATTATAATGCTACTGTTAATAATATTATTATTACTCTACTCCATTACTATTACTATCATTATTATTCTAATATATAGATTATTATTCTAGACTATAGCAAACGAGACAGAGAAATACGTTTGAGCGTAATAACGTAACGTAATAATAATAACGTAACGATTATACTTACATATATCTAATGTTTATCTAACCTTTTTATTATACTAGTTACTACTTTTTAACAATTTTAATACTACATACTACATATTTATCTAATTACTTGATTGCTAAGAAATGCCATTACCGTACTTTGCAGTTGTGCTAAGTTCACCGTAAAAATATCCAATTCTGGCTCAGTCGAACATAGTGCATTTAGGGTACGAAGCGTCCGCACCGTGAAGCAGTGTTGAACGATGTTAGTTCTAGCTCGCGATAACGCGAACAATACGTGAGTCCTAGCAGGTACAACAAGCAGGTAATTGGCGGGTACAACAGACCGATTCATCGCATCAGTCTGCCGAGAACAGTAGTTTGCATGTGCACTCGTCAGCGAGCATCTATTTCAAAAATATTTTTTTCACGTCCAAAACTCTTGACCATCGATCTTCTTCATCGATCTTATATAGTCTTCCCTATACAACAAAAAATCTCAGCAACAGATTTTCGGCGTCTACTCATCTTCGGCGGTTCTCCGACTTGCAAATTTTCCTATTTTTCCCACTTTCCTCGATGACTTTTCTCCCTTGGTTCTTGACATTTCACTAAAGCGCGGGAACATTGAGAAAATAGTAATTATTTCCTCCGCGCCGCCGCCATCTTGGTGGTCGCGTGTTTTGTTTTTGCTCAAGTTAGCGTTACTCTTTTCCCCATTCATGAAGTCTATTAAATTCTTATGGCGGGCGCACACACGCCTTCTTACCTGCACCGATAGAAATTTTACAAACCGTACCTAATGTAGGTACCTATGAACGAAGAGCAACTAGAGTTGTCAACTACAACGGGCGAACCCGCCACCTCAGGAAGTTTTAACGATTGGTTGTTCTATCTCCCTGGAGTGAGCGCAGAAGACTTGGTCAAATCAGTCCACCGTCAAGTTCCGCCACATGCCCGTAAGAGGCCAACGCCTTAAGCGCGAGATAGGCAGGAGTGTTACCCAGCGGGCTTACACTCACGCCCTTACTTCCAATTGCTACCAGATTACTCCAGTCTCTCGATTGGTTACGAGTTTGAGGTCGCTTGCGCGGTCCTCTCCCTTACGAAGCGGTGAAACGGTGTATACCGAATCTATCGCGGACCACGGCATCGTTTACCCGGCTGTTCACCCAGGATCTGGTAGCCGATGGTCGTTTCAAGAGCAGTCGCCGTAAGGTCCGCTACCACCCCCGCTCTATAGGAAACAGTACTGCTTCCAGACTACCCCGACTGTTAGTCAGAGTGCACAGTCGATTGACTTACGCCGCACGGTGCGCAAACCGTCCAGGAGCGCCAAAAGGTTGATTCTTGGGGGAAACTAGCCCTAAAGCCAGAGTCCTGCCCGGTCTCGCACTTCATGCGTGGAGGCCGCTGGATGGGTGTTGACCCGTGTGTGTGACCAACCCTGAACAGAATGGGTCTTCGTGGCCAACTCAGCAAGGGCCCATTAGCGCCCGATTCATACGTAAAGACCACAGTCCGAGTTATTTACGTAATCATTGTTGAAACATGTGTATTTCCGTGTATAACATCGTTATATTTTTCTCAGTGTAAGCATCGTTGTAGCGCGTTTTTAAACCCTTAGTTAGGCACCCGTGAGAATCGAAATAGAGTTTAATGTACCTAGCATTTTAAATTTTACATACAATAACAATCATTTATCTTTTTAATAGACTATTAATTCCCTATTTTTAGACATGAATGTAGATTTTTATGTTATTTTAAGTAATAAACTTATTATTTTACTTATGATGTCGATAAGTTTTGGTATTCCTGGGAGGCATCGGCTTTGGTGGATACTTTTGGAAATATCGTTGAATTTTAGAGCTATTTTCTTCTGAAATTCTAGTAATGTAGCTTCTGTAACTGCGCTCCAAGCCAGTTGGCGTTAACAAGTCAGATTTTATAATTATTATTTACGCCTTACTAACTAAGCGAGTAGAGTGCTAAACTGAATCCGCTACTCTGAATACAAAAAAGCTGCGGGATTTTCTATTTCTGCAGGAAGTTAAAACGTGAATTAAGAAGTGTTTGCGCTTAAACTACATGTAGTCGTAAATATATAAATGACACTGCTGAAATGGTGCACAGGTCCATTGATGACAATAATAAACAGATCTTTGATGAGCGACTTAAAGGACGAGATATCAGAGGCTTTCGACAATCTGGACAAGATCAATATATCGATCAATGAATCTATAGACGATACTTAAGCATCGACTCGTACTTGACACCTGGATCTATCGCTATAGCGATAAGTCGGATGATCTCAGCGTTTATGCTCAAGTGGATAGCGTGGTCGAATGTCTACATATGCAAATATATATTGACCGACTCTTTAATTATTGCGTGAAAAATAAACTCACTTTAACCCCTCAAATGAATGGCGATTACCTAGCTCTGGTTTGCCTACGGCAAAATGTATATAAATTTATATTTACATTTACATTTACATTTAGATAGAGCGGGGTTTACTATAGAGCTATAGCATTACTATAGAGCGGATTACTATAGAGCGGCGCACATTTACATTTATATTTACATTTATATAAATTTATATGCCTACATTTTGTATACATTTTGCCATAGGCAACCATTATTGGACGCCTCACATACGAGGGGATGCTACCAAATGTAATAGCATTACATTCAGTCGCAAAAAGGAAAGCACCAATTTCAAATACCGCGTAAATGGCGAATATACCCCGAAGTTCAGTACATTCGAGATCTTGGGGTACAACTGTATCAAAAGCTGACGTTCGACCAACGCATCAACAGTATTGTTAGCAAGGCGTTGAGGACTAGAATATGTAAATCATCCTCGAACATTAACATCTTTAAAACGCTTTACTTTTGCTATGTTCGTAGCACCTTAAAGTTCGCATCGCAGATTTGGAATCCGCAATATGACATGTAAATAGGGTTGAGGGCGTCCAAAGACGTGTTATTAGATACCTGGACTACCGTGAGCACTTGGGACTTAGGACTTACGAGAGCAGGCTGAACTATTTTAGTATGTTCACTGAAAGACCGCCGCACAGCGGCTGATATGACATTATTGCATAAAAATAACAAAATTGATACCCCTCATTTGGTGAAGAAACTGTCATTGTTGATTCCGCCACGAAGGGTTCTCTCTCCTCGTACGTTCGAAATCCCTCGTGTGAGCACTAGTTACGCCCAAAACTTTGTTATGCACCGCTTGATGACCACTTATATAATAGTCGATTCGAAGATATCGAAAATTTTTACTTGAACCAACCTAAACTCAGCGAGGCTGTCCTTAGCTCACTAGGCGTCTAGAAAGTGAGTATATAATATACACATACAAATTGTTTCAAAACACACAGACCGAAAACAAGAATAGCAAAGACTATAATTTGAATTCCTATATCCTATCCTACATATATCCCATCCCTCTCCTTTCCTTCGATATTAATTTAATTTAATTTAGTGCAGTGCAATTTTTGATTTGTCTAATAAGAAAATAATGTAGGAAACAATTAATCGACCAGCGAAATACTGTATTAAGATAAGCGCTGTATGTTTCCTTAAATTAAATAAATAAATAAGTCCGCCATTTGTTCATGAATTGTCTTTTTTTCATAAAACCAGTGTACCTAATATTCATTAGGTAATGTTTTTATATCACAATAAAATTATTCTATTCTATTCTAATCTATCTATATTTGATGCTTAAGCATTTCATTGAGCATAAGTAATGCGTACCTATTTTCGTTATATATTCGAGTCAACCATGCTGAAGCGGGGACTCAAGCCTAGTATCCCATGGACAATGATTGAGCAATGCTTGGAAATGGCAAACGCACTCTCATTTGCACGCACTGTCACTTTTCTTTTATTCATCGCATTTATGGATTGTTTTGCGTCTAAACGACAAAGCAAAATGGCGGTTGGTCAAACAGCGCTCTTTTTTAATATCTAGAATTGCTATGAAAGCAATCATTGACTTAACCCTTGACTACACTCGCGGTTTTGGCACACATATGTCCACTAGTGGGGTTGTTTTGTACCCCTTTTCTTTTTTATGAAAACTTTAATATAAAGGAGAAATTATATATTTCTTATTTTAGCATAGGAATAAAACGCCATTTGATATTATTCCAATTGGTAAAACATAACAAAACCTATATAAAATTTTAACAAAGACGACCGGAAATACTACCTTTTTCAAATAAAGTAAAATAAACTAAGAAAATACACAACCTTTAATCATGTTTAAATGTTTTTGCACTAGAAATAATAGTCGTTTCATAAAATAAATGATAAAATTAGGCCTAATTTTAGAAACACGCTCTCTGGCGACACTGAAATTACATAGACGTGCGACACCGACACCCGCGCGACTGCAGAATTAGAGTGTGAAATAGATCTCGTGGGGTACGTTTGTACCCCGCAAATGTAGTCAAGGGTTAAAATGCTATGAAATACTTCGAAATAAAATAAACAGAAATAAGAATAGAAATAATCAAAATATAGCAAAAGTATTTTGAAACTAATTTAAAATTTTAGTAAATTATTTAGGAGAATTTTACTAAAGACAAACTTTTGTGGCAATACTGTTAGGTGTACCTATTGCCAGGCTTTTATTATAAAGGCAGACTACGGACTATAAAAGAATACAAACTGGGACCGCCCGGTGTCGGTCTTCAGGTACAAATGGAAACGATCGGCATTCCTCTTAAATTACTCCATACCCCTCATTGTTTATTGCGGGACGCTGAGCGATTTAGTGACAGTTTCGAGCGACTGTTCGCCCGCCGACGTATATAATTCGGCGACATTTTACGGCTGCGGTCGCGTTATTAAATAAGCAGTCCGGTCGCGCGGTATAAAACCGCCGCGGCCGCTGACGGTTTTACCGCGCCGCTCGCGACCCCACGAGCCATATTTTTCACCGCGATCAAAATAACAATACCTGTCTTCAGCGGGACATACATACATCATTGGCTACAGAATGTCATAGAGCTGCAAAACTTATGAGAGAGACAGAGAGAGAAAGAGAGAGAATTTAAGAGAAAGCCAAATACATCGCTACCCGCTTTAAATGAGGGAACCCAATTTCACCTCTTGTTACTTGGGTGATTTCGGCTTGCTACGGAAATAATATGAAAAGAAAATTAACTGACGCGTCTTGGAATATTCAATGCTTTACTGCGCTCTGCACTGATTCACTGGGCTAATGGACCCTTGCTGAGTTGGCCACGAAGACCCATTTGTTCAGGGTTGGTCACACTCACGGGTCAACACCCATCCAGCGGCCTCCACGCATGAAGTGCGAGCACGGGTAGGACTCTAGCCTTGGGGCTAGTTTCCCCTAGGAGTCAATCTTCTGGCGCTCCTAGATGGTCTGCGCACCGTGTGGCGTAAGCCAATCGATTGTGCATTCTGACTAACAGTCGGGGGAGTCTGGAAGCAGTACTGTTTCCTATAGAGCGGGGGTGGTTGCTGACCTTACGGCGACTGCTCTTGAATCGACCGTCAGCTACCCGATCCCGGGTGGAACAGCCGTGCAAGGGATGCCGTTTCACCGCTTCGTAAGGGAGAGGACCGCGCAAGCGACCTCCAACTCGTAACCAGTCGAGAGACCGGAGTAATCTGGTCGCAATTGGAAGTAAGGGCGCGAGTGTACGCCCGCTGAGTAGCATATGTACCTGGTTATCTCGCGGATAAGGCGTTGGCTTCTTACGGGCATGTGGCGGAACTTGACGGTGGTCTGTTTTGTCCTAAGTCTTCTGCGTTCACTTCCTGAGGTGACGGGTTCGCCCGTTGTAGTTGACAGCTCTAGTTGCACTGATTCACCGTTATAATTATATACTTATATGATATAAGAAATGCCACATAATGTATAGCATCTCGCACCATCGTTTCTACATATGTCATGTAAGAGTTACTACCGTAACTCATATCACTTCTTTCTAGCGACAACACTGAACCTGTGATTTGCCACATATTCAAACAAAATAGAAGGCCGTTACAAAACAGTGCGTACATTGAAATCACGTAAAAACAGAAGAGGCTCAGAAAATCCCAACGTAAAACAAAGGAATGACAACGGCCTGGGCACAAAATCTTACCTGCCACCCATTCACTAAATATCTATTCTCTATCTTGCTTATTTACTATGTCTCTTTCATCCACAAACTTATTTAGATAACCCCAACGTAACACAAAAGAATGCCGACGGCCCAGGCGCAAAATCTTACCTGATCATATAACTTTATCTTACTTATTGGCTGTTTCTATTTCATCTATATCTTTCGGGATAAGATAAAAGTACTAACTCGGTACTATGCAGTTGTTTTAACTAATAGTCGTTGGTATTGTTATAGGTACGCTTATAGTTTGAGATGTTTTATATATTGTTTATCTCCAGATCTCCAGACTTATTGTTATTATTTATTCCGTAGCCGGCGATTGGGGAGGGGGTCGCCCTCGCAGCTAATACGCTGCTGTCGTACTCCATTCACGATTCGCTTCCATTCTTGACGATTTTTTGCCACGTCTCGAGCATCCCTAGTCGATAATCGATGATTCTTAAGGTCGTCTTTGATGTTATTTAGCCAGGTTTTCTTCGGTGCCGATCGCTGAATTCTCCATTCTGTCGGACGGTCTCGCCAAAGAAGTTTACGTGGCAAGCGATTATCGTTCATTCGGCAAACATGGCCGAACCATCGTAGCCGACGATTTTGTACTTCTTCTTCGATCGTTGTTAGTAGATCGCATCTTTCTCTAGTGGTCTCGTTTCGAATTCGGTCGCGGAGTGAGACACCGTGAATTTTCCTCAAGCATCGCATTTTATAAACAACTGTATTGTTTAAATAAAACAAATAAGGTATTTTACTGAAAATGTGTAATTATTAAATAAAATATTTTGCAATTTCAACAACCTATAACTTTTTTCCACCACGTATTTCAGCTTAACTGCTATAAAATGAAATGTTACACTTTTAATAAGCTTTCGTGTGACAAAGTGTTACAGCAATCTTCGCGAGTGGCACGAAATTACCCATTCTCTTTTAATATCGAATGTCCAATAGTACTAGGAATATCTATGGACCAGTGAAAAAAGAAAAAAAAATGTAAAACCTTTCTCCATACAAAATCATTGAAAACCATTTTGAATAAAAAATAAACGATTTTGATGTGCAACCAAAAATTAGAGTTTCAGATTGAAAACATTTAGGCTGTTTCATAAAACAACTTTGGGTCTTTGAGACCTCAAAAGGAAATATTAAACGCCTCCCCATAGCGCATGCATTCGCAGGTTAGGAAAATTTCAAAAATGGAACCGCTCGCCATTGGCTCGCTAATCCGCCTGTCGCATAAAAACGCCCGACTTATATACGAAACGACTTTAAAACTATAATAAAGCGTATCCGAAAATGCTCCGTAGATTACAGGCGGGCGGAACGACGAGAACGTCGTAAGTCGTGCGCGCGCCCGCGCCCGACACAATGACGATTCAATTTCCCTAATAGCATTGCACGATAATTAAACGCAAGGCTTGAGGCGACAGGGCCGAATCGTAACTAAGAAAACTGATTTTCCTTTCGGTTAGCATCGCGTCGCACGGTTGAATCTACATGTTTCGCAGTGATTCTGCGTGATTATACGTATTGCATGTCATGTTGCGCGTTATATCTGACAACCGCATAGCAAAAGAATCAGTTACACAACATTATTTTACCAGTAAGGACGTTGCTGCGCAGTTTCGCAACACGAATGTAGTAATGTCCGTAGCCGCGTTGACACTAGCTCCCGTCAGATCACTAAAGTTAGCAGTGTCGAGCGTGGTCAGTCATTGGATTGGTGACCGCCTGAGTACCACGTGATGTTATAAATCCAACTGCCTGTAAGATAATTGTCGTTGGAGATTAATGTTGGCCGTTACCATTAGGGGTATATAAAAAAGGAAATATGGTCTAACGATGTTGTATTGAATATAAATGTTTTAAATATAACAAAGATATAAAAAATATTTGTGGGAATATATTTCTATCGTCTTGGAAATTAATAAATTTGTATTTTACAAGAGAGAGAGAAAGAGATATTATCATCAAAAAAGACTCGAATTACATGTCGTTCAAAGCAAGTAGTTTTATGTATGAGGGACTGACTTTTAGTTGTGTGGAGCAACAACTTCTGGCTGTTGACAGTCGGATTATACCCAAAATTATTTCGATATCCATTTTCGATAACCTGACAAAATTAATAAATGAAGTATCCTAAATTCGAAGATTACTTTACACATTTTTTTTCTTTGGAGTAGAAATTTTGGAATCCTCCACCTCTTTCTTTTTTACGTCGAGAGACTGTATTTTCCATCAATGTACAGTTTTAGTTTTTCTTAGTGAGCACCAAACAAGTTGTTGATTCTACACATAAAACTAACCCACAAAAAAAAGTTTTATTTTGCTTTTAATGTTTTTGTATTCAGTTTTTTGTGTGTTAATATTAATTACAAAAAAGTTTTTTAAAAAAGCATTTTAAAAATGTATTGTTTTATTTATTTTTATTTTTATTTTCTTAAGGATAACTTACAGCCAATATTTTTTTAGTGAACAATAATAGGAAGCTTAGAGCCATTTACAAGTTACCAATGATAATGACAATAATAATAACGTGAATTTAGAACTGATATTAGGTATAAAGAAGATATTAAACAAGAAGATACTAAATTGTACATTAGAAAACATGTTGACATAAACAAGACTGTAATAAAAGAAGGAAATGCTAAGCCTGGTTATCACAAAATCGCTCTACAACCTGCTTCCTTATAGTATATATATTCGTGAAAAAGGGGTCAATATCAAAGTCATCATTCAGGGTGTTGAAAGTTTCGCATACCCTTATAAAATAAGAATTACGCCTGTATTTGGTTTTAAAGCCAGGTACAAGAAGAAGTGCCCTATTTCTAAGTGCCCGGCTAGGAGTGCGGAGAGATATTTTAGATAGTAGTTCAGGACAATCAATCGAGCCATTTAAAATTCGTAGTAAAAGTGAGATGTCAGCTATGTTTCTTCACAAAGCCAATGGCAGCAAATGATGGCGGATACAACGAGAATAGTAGTCTGGATCACGTATACGACATTTATATTCTATGTAGGGCAGAAATTTTCTTTGGATGGCCTCTATTCTCGATGAATGCACCTCGTAACAAGGGTTCCATAACTGGGATGCATATATTCAAGATGACTGCGGACGTAAGCACAATAGAGAATTTTTATGGTTTTTATGTTATTGAAGTGTTCGCTGGATCGTATAATAAATCCTAGGGCTTTAAACGCTTTCGCAACTGTTATAAACTCAGCTCAGTTTATCAATCCCTTACTTAGTAATTTTCATTGTAAATTTGACGTCTAGGCAAAGATGATTGAACTAAATCCGAAAAACAAACAAAATTGAGGTGAGTTTGATTTTTTCTAACGGGAATATTAATATATTATTCTACCTGGACCAACATTTGGAAATATAGTCCACTAGTATGTGAACATTATGCAATATTTAAGTATGCTGCCTTAATATTCGGCATTGCAGGGTGCGGCCCTGTTTTGGCTAGAATGTAGCGACGACTTGAAGTCGTGGCGCGTCTGGCGTTCCATTTATTGAAATTCAAATTTCGCGCGCATTAGTTCGATGAATAGTACTGTGATTGGTTTGTTTGTTTACCAGCCGCCATTGTCGCGCGAAACTAAGCCCTGCGCACGCGGACAATGAAGCCTGTTTTGCATTCACCGCCCGCGCGCTCGCTTTGCGCGGGAACCGCCATTTTGTTTTCGCTGATCTTTGACTTTAGCTGATTGTAAATCGTAATCCGTATGCATCCCCCTTATGGCCAGAGCGATTTTAATGAAGTTAGTGTTGCTAGATGAAGAAAAGTCGTTACATTTAGATGAGAATTAAATTTTTTGGTTTAATTTTATTAAATTTAGTCAGGAATCAGATAGCGATAAGTCCGCCATTGGTGGATACATTGTCTAATTTTATAAAACCGGTGTAATATTCATAAGGTAATGTTTTTTTTTATAGAACAATAAAGTTATTCTGGTCGAGGGTCGGCCCGCCAGGTAACACTGGCTATCTCGCGGTAAGGCGTTGGCTTCTTGCGGGTTGTGACGTAGCTGGACGTTGGATTTGTTTCGTCCAAAGTCTTCTACGTTCACTGCAGGGCGACAGAACGAGAAAATCATAAAACGTCCTGTGGTGACGGGCTCGCCCGTTGTAGTTGACACCGCAAGTTGTTCTATGCTATTCTACAACCTTTAAGTGTGGGTAGTTTAAAAGAAGAAGCATATGTATACAACATGACCAACAACTCAGACATCCCTTAGAGGGCTCACATTCCAGATCATAACATACTAGAAAATCAAAATATGATCATATTAAAAAAATAATTAGTTTTCAAGAGAATATCACTTTTATATTTTTCGAAAAAATTGACAGCTCCCATTAGTTTTTTGAATGCCACATCTACGAAATAAGATATTCTAAGGTTGTAATTTTTGCTACGAAAACCCTGAGTAATTCTGCTCTTGATATTTCCAAAATAAATCTAATAGTGCTAATAGTGTTGAAATTAAAACATTTCTTTTAGAATCATAAGTTTTATTTTTAATATTAGCTAATTACCTACTACTCCCCAAACCGTAAAAAATGAACCATGCTAACCTAGAAAAATATTTTAGAAACTTGCTTTTTTACATTACTTTTTAATATGGTATAATATTTGCCTGGCGTTACTTTAGAAAACGAAATATTGCTATTTTACTGCAAAAAGGTCTAACTGTGCCATTATCTCGAGAAATATGAGCTGGCCTGAGCCTTTTAAGGGATGGCTGAGTTTTGGTACATTTTGTATAAGAAAGAAAACGAATATATATTTTGAAATATGTAATGTACTGTACCCTAATTTAGACAATTTCTTTCTGCTTCATTTCAAAAGTTTAAAGTGTCTCACGAGATATTCTATCGACAAATCCATTTTTTTTTATTTTATTTTTTTTATTTAGTTTAAAGAAATGCGCATTTTTTTAAAACTACAGTACATTACATATTATCATTAGAGGCTCCGTTGTAAATAGTAGCAAAAAAGAGAGTACCGCAGCCCAGTCCTTCTTTAGATCAACGCTTCTTTAGATCAAAGCGTACCAAGAAAATAGTGGCTTGTGCATACTTTAAACTACATATGTTAAAAGAGAAAAAATATATAAAAATAGTATCTAAACATATTAGGACTTAACTTAAGGCAATAAACAATGTATTTAGAAATTAATCATTACTCTAAAAACTAGGTCATTGATATGTCAATGCGTCTGTCAGTCTGTCAGTCTGCAAATTATATTTGTAAAATACCTATCATAAAACACAATAAAATTAATTGCAATAACACGAAAAAGGCAAATAATAAATAGGAATTGCAATGAATAGTGAAATAATCAAATTGAAATAATTAAAGCTGGAAAAAGGAATTATAATAAATAGTCAAAATATGAAATTGAAATGGTCAGAGGATTATTAAATTGAAATAGTCAATTATATATAAAATGTGCGTAATATAGTTATATTACCATTTTCGAATGTAATCGAAATAAAAAATTAATATAAATAATAATAAAGACCCACCAACAGCGATAAAAAAAAAAATAAATAAAATATAATAATAATAAATTAAATTCCTGTAAGTTCATATTTTACTGTGGTTTGAAATCACGCACCTTGCGAATTCGACGAATCGCTGTCGCTGCCATTCCAGGATATCTGGACATTAAGCATGGCCGTCACGTTCTGGTTAAAGTCAATCGATTTGCTGCAACCGCGTGCTGTTTTCTTAAGTCAGGGGACAATATTCATGAGACGCATTGGGTGCAGTATGCATGCGTTTATTTTGCATAATAGTAATTACTGCAATTATTCCATAGAGTGCACCATTAGGGAAATTACTGTATTCCATATTGTATGTTATGGTGTACCAGTTTTCGAATATAATAAATTATTTAGCAAGAGAATGGACCTTTGCAATATTTCTGTGATGTATATCTAGTAAATATAACTATGTTCTAAGAATTTTCAGACAATAAAGATCAAGGGTCTGTAACGGACCTTAAGTCCACTACATACGATCAACAAATGCATCGATTTCCAGTGAAATCCACTGACGCAATTCAGCTATTATTTTGACTCGTGCAGCTATGAATCAGCACGATGAAACAATAACAAAACAAAACTTTTACTCAGAATATTTCAAATTGCGTCATTTCACGCCCTATATAAACCGGCCAAAAAGCAACCAAATTATCAGTCCCCGATTGATCACCTTCCCCCAAGGTTGCGACGGCATATCCGGTACCCCTCTTACGAGGTCGCTCAACGGATCCGGCTCCTTGGTTTCCTTTCCTTACCTTTCCCAGTCCTCGTGACTGGGAAAGGATCCTCAACCACTATTCCTACATAACCTCCGTCGCGAAACCCTCGCGTCTCGATAAAGTAATTCGCGCACTCGTTAATTCGGCAAGCGTTATAACTGGCAATATTCAATCGATTCAATCAATAAATATCTTCTGCTTCATCAAAACCGCCTTTAAATACGGAGATAACTCGTAAGTTGACACCACCAACTCACATAAAATAATTTGGAGTCTTGTGAGGGGTGGTCCCTCACAGGTCAATAAATTAGAAGGAGTTTGGACTTGGCACAATAACCTAGGAAACCTTAATGTCTAAAAATATAAAGTAGGTAATCATCATCATAATCATTTTAACGGTAAAACTCGTTGTGGTTCTTGGCTTCGGTAACCAACTTCTTCTATTCAACCTTAGCTTAAGTTGTTGTTGTTCTAGTTGTTATTGTTCCAGTTTTTATTGTTCCAGTTGTTGTTGTTCTAGTTGTTGTTGCTCACTGGTAGTGAATGGTTTCATGCAGCTTGGATCATAAGATCCACTTTGTTCTTCGGATCGGTACAACTCACGATTCAACTCCTATTCAGGAGCCTCCACGTGTGGATGGCTAGCCCAGATAGACTCTCGTATCTCAGGCCTCACGGCTGGTGGATCGGTTTCTCTTGGGGATGGTGATTTCCTCCCGATGCTACTGGACGGTTTGCGCGCCGTTCGCCGACGCCAATCGGTTGTGCACTCTGACTAATTGCTGAAGGAGTCTGGAGACAATGGAAATATACTATCTCCTTAGCAGCGGGCGTGGATGTTGATCTCTCGTCAACAACTCTTGAAATGACCATTAGTCTACCAAATATGTTGAGAAAAAAAAGATTCCTACCGCGCGGAAACAGACGATAGTCCCACCGACGTCTGTCGAAATGAGACTTTGCCGAAACGAAGGGAAAACTCATCGTCCAATAGCAATACGCGCATAATCTGTATTATCTGTACGGTTTATTATGTCTTGGTAAATAAACAAATAAATAAATAAAAAATCTGTATTTTTTACCTATGTTATTGCTCTATTTAAATTTTGTTCAAAGGCTAATAATTGTGCAAAGCACAAAATCCAAATAGGGCAAATCTACACTATCCAGTCACTACTCGCTTTATGATAAAACTAGCTGACCCGTGCCCACTTCGTTGGGCGGTAAAACTTTTTACCTGTGATGAAATTATGAGTATGGTTCGGTTAGTACTGAGTGCTATGATTTATTTCCTGACTGCCAAAAGAAGGGTTATATTTTTACTGCATATGTATATATTTGTGAGTGTCTTCTTGTGTGTCTTATTTGTGAGCGTATTATCTCTTTAACTATTTATGCAGTAAAAGGGAACAGTCTTTTGTTTTAAACACTTAAGACGATAAATTTAATTATTTTGATAAAAATTCATAATTGTTGATAATATGACCAATAAACATTACCTAACGATTTAAATATTTTTTAAAATATAAAATACTACTTTTTGTGACTTAAAAAAGTTAAACATAATATGCTGTCGCTGACTTTTTTGTAGGCATTATCAAGCTCTACAACTTTTCTCTAGAACTTAATCATATATCTCTCATCGTTAAGGCAGCGTTAGTTAGAAACGTTTTCGTTCGACCGCTTATTATCCGAGTTACTTTGCAAATCTGACTACCACGAAAATGTCTTTTCATTTTTCAGATTAATATAATAGCCTATGGCACTCACAAATAACGTGGCTTTCTATTGGTAAAAGAATTTTCAAAATCCTTTCAGTAGATCCAGAAATTACTTCCTACTACGTCACAAACTTTACCTCTTTATAATATTAGTATAAATAAGGATTTCCACGCCTTTTTAATAAACATAAGCTAATCGACGATAGTAACGTATACGGTTCTGATGAAGGATTTTGTAAATACGTGACTCTGCAAAGGTGACAAACATTCCTGAGTAATTTTCCTTACCCTATGTATGTGCCGACAGAGCAACAAAGTTGAAGACATTCTCTGTCGGCACTAATTTTAATCGACAAACAGTCGGGCGTTTGATCAATCAGCGAAATCAGGACTCGCGACAAATTAAGATCTCCTCCTTTTTGGCGGCACGCTTCCACACCGACTGTTTATTTGTCCAAGCGCTCCGTCAGTCAGGCGACTCTCAAAGGCGCATTGATTACCATCTCGATTAAAGTCAATGTGGCTACAAAGTTATACCAAAGGAGGCCGACCGATAACAGAATAACTTTAGTAAGTATACGGTGGGCTGACAAATTATCAGAGCTAGGTATTTCGCATTTTTAGTACTAATATTTAAAATCAGTAATTATTCATATATAAAATAATCACTTGGTGTCACTTTTCCGGCAAGTAGCCAAGGACTTATAGAAGGATTTTGAGCGGGATATTTCTTTCGGGAAGATTGAAAGGGATAGTAGGCGACGAGCGCGGATACCAAGAATGTACCGCTCTAAACACGTCCGATTCAATTGCTTACGAGAGCTAATGGGCCCTTGCTGAGTTGGCCACGAAGACCCATTCTATTCAGGGTTGGTAACACTCACGGGTCAACACCCATCCGGCGTCATCCACGCACAAAGTGCGAGCCCGGCAGGACTCTGGCCTTAGGGCTAGTTTCCCATAGGAATCAGCCTTCTGGCGCTCCTGGACGGTCTGCGCACCGTGCGGCGTAAGCCAATCGACTGTGCACTCTGACTAACAGTCGGGAGAGTCTGGAAGCAGTACTGTGCGAACCTTACGGCGACTGCTCTTGAAACGACCATCGGCTACCCGATCCTGGGTGAACAGCCGGGCAAAGGATGCCGTGGTCGGCGATAAATTCGGTATACACCGTTTCACCTCCTCGTAAGGGAAAGGACCGCGCAAGCGACCTGAAACTCATAACCAATGGAGAGACCGGAAGAATCTGGTCGCAATTGGAAGTAAGGGCGTGAGTGTAAGCCCGCTGGGTGTGTGTGTAACCTAGCTATCTTGCGGTTAAGGCGTTGGCCTCTTACGGGCACGTGGCGGAGCTTGACGGTGGACTGTTTTGTCCAAGTCTTCTGCGTTCTCTTCACGGGAGAGAGAACGACTAATCGTTAAAACTTCCTGAGTTGATGGGTTCGCCCGTTGTAGTTGACAACTCTAGTTGCTTACGCAAATAAAGCGACCTGCAATAATTCAATGTGGTCTTGGCCTTCAAATAAAAAGAATTATGAAGAGAAATGATACTGTTCTGCGAAAACTTAGTTGCCTCAGATAGATTTTCTGGGTTTTATCGATAGCATTACACGAATCGGTGGCAAAGTGGTTTGATCGTCTGATCTTACATTGTAAGGTTTAGCGTCCGATTCCCGGCTGGGTCACCATTTTCCGTTGGGATAAAATGAATAGGATTGCATTTGAATTCTGTCTATCGAATACACACATATACACATGTTACATCGCTCATATGTATGTGTGATAAACACTTCATATTAGGATTAGTTGTTAGAGATTGACTAATGATAATAAACCCGAGAGTGTAAGTTCACAGTAAATAGTAGAGACAAACAAACAAACATTGGCGATTACTGTCACCGGCGATTTTAGTACCGAGCGATCAATTTTTCGTATAATTAATTTCAAAAAGAGATAATTATCTTGTTTTGGATCGGCCAATAAACTTAAACGAATATGCAGCTTTATTAATATCGCTTAGCCTACTATAAATGGGCCTATTTTCTAGTTTTCTATTTTTTTATGAGTCCCTTAACAAAAGAATTACATAAATATAAATTTTACCACGTAAATATATTAAAAGGAATATGAAACTCAGCACGCCTATACCACTCAGGTTGACATCACGATTCTAACAATATCAATTACGTCTAATTCGGTTCGTGCTTTTAAAAGTTATGTTAGAATAAAGAAAACGAAAACATACATAAATGTATCTTAAACGCAACACGCGTTTTTTGTAGGACAGTAGTGTAAAGAGATATATTTATCCTGTTTTGGATCAGCCAATAAACAAATGAATATCCAGCTTTATTGATATCACTTACCCCATTATGAATGGCCTTATTTTCCTAGATTTCTATTTTTTTATGAGTCCCTTAACACAAAGAATTACATAAATGTAAATTTTAACGATTAAATATATTAAAAGGAATATGAAACTCAGCACGCCTATGCCACTCAGGATGACATAACGATTCTAACAATATCAATTACTTCTAATTCGGTTCGTGCGTTTAAAAGTTATAGTAGAATAAAGAAAAGGAAAACATATGTAACAATATATGACACAATTCAGCTATTACTTTGACTCGTGCAGCTATGAATCAGCACGATGAAACAATACTTTTACTCGGAATATTTTGGATTGCATCATTTCACGGCCTATATAAACCGGCAAAAAACCAACCAAAGTATCATTCCTCGAGTGGTCATG
Organism: Micropterix aruncella; assembly: GCA_944548615.1. Lineage (NCBI taxonomy): Eukaryota > Metazoa > Arthropoda > Insecta > Lepidoptera > Micropterigidae > Micropterix > Micropterix aruncella. The sequence goes on from OX155970.1 coordinate 10,147,701, forward strand.
TCTCCAGATAGCGACGGCACACTTCGGTGTCTCGGCTTCTCGGTCACATATCATTCCCCGAGTGATCACCTTCCCCCAAGGTTGCGACGGCATATTCGGCACTCTCTCTCACGAGTTAGGTCAACGAATCCGGCTCCTTGGTTTCCTTTTCTCACTCTCCCTGAGTCTCGAAGCATCAGTCTGTAATCCCACAGACTCGAGCCGTGCCCAGTACAAGATACTAGGAGCACACATACAATCCTCATCCGTATATCCTCGTAACCGCAGTCGCGCATCTATACACTCGCGTCAACGTAAACTATTCGGCAATCGTTATAACTGGCAATATTCAAACCGTCGATCAATAAATTCCTTCTACTTCACATCAAAACCGCCTTTCAATACGGAGATAACTCGTAAGTTGATACCACCACCTCACACCGAACAACCTGGAGTCTTGTGAAGGGTGGTCCCTCACATATACATAAATGAATCCTAAACACAACACTCGTTTTTTTTAGACAGTAGTGTGAAAAGATATATTTATCCTGTTTTGGATCAGCCAATAAACTTAAAAGAATATCCAGCTTCATTGATATCACTTAGCCCATTATAAATAGGCTATTATAGTTTTCTATTTTCACAAGCTTTTATTTACCTTGCTATGTTTGTCAGTATGTTTGTTTAGGTCAAATCTTGCAAGCAGAGTTAGAACCACTTCCTCTTATCCTACGATCACAGACACAACATTTTGTATTTTGTATACGCATTCAGGGGCGGACCGTGCGTTTGTGGGGCCCTGGGCTAACTATTACTTGGGGGCCTGCCTAATTAATCAACTAATTACCATTTTGTCAAAAACCATTTTTTGATAATGATGTCTGGGTCACTAGGTACACAATATAGGAAAGAAAGAGGACAATACGATATTTTATTTGTTTAATATGACAGACACACAAACACAACTGTAAGACATTTACATAACTTTTCACTAAAAATAGACAAATCGATTAGCGTAAGAAAACGTTGCTACTAAACAATATTAATACTAATGCTATTGCTACTAAACAATATTAATAGTAATTGTAATAATATCTTAACTAGCAGCTTAATTAAGCAAGTATTGATATTAATTGTAAAGCTAGTTAATATAAATAAAATTTAAACAAACATTTATTACTAGTCTGGAATTATTCAAAAGGGATCCAAATTACGTTGGAATGGCGTGTTACAATAAACTGCCTGAGAATATTAAAATTATATGTAGAAACGGAAAAATAGCCAATATAGAATTATATAATATAAACGAATTATAATTAGATGACTGATAATTTCCATCTCGATTTTATTTATTTAACTTGACATATTTTGTACCATTTTATTGATTATTATATTATTAATATTATTTCTAATTGTCTCCCATAATCAATTATATTTCTTATTTATATGACCATTTCATTTTAATATTATAATTTCATGACTAACTGTAGTTATAAATATCTAATATAACTCAATTGTGTGGTGAGTCTCACATAAATGAATTATTTAGTATACATTTTAAAGTTATGTTAACAAGCGGCTATATAAAGTGCCTAAACAACTATGTATAAGTTTAGAAGACAATAAATGCGATTTGATTTGATTTGATTTGATTTGACCTATTGACAAGGCTCGGTAGGAACTCGGTTCACAATATTGTCCATTGTTTTCAATGGAGGCTGGGGCCCTTTATATCCACGGGGCCCTGGGCTGCAGCACAAAAAGCCCTTATACAGGTCATTTTAATAAAAGCTTATTTTTTTAAATGTGTTTTTACTATTAACCTATTTAATGAGATCCTTAACATGAAGAATTACATAGAGGTACATTTCAAAAAAATGTAAGTGGCAAAGGAACTTTCAGTACGTCTCACGTACAACTCCTTCATGTAGTGAATATTCTTTATGAGTATAGTAGCGTATGGATCATGACTCGGAAACTCTTGGCAACACTCAAACAAAGCATTGAGAGTGATATATGTGTCCGATGCTGCGATTTCATTCAAGCGGAGAGCTCGCAGATGACTGATTGCAATTCTGACGTGGGTATAATTGTTAGAGTCGAGCCGCATAGACAGAGACGTCGCAGACAATGCTGTTCGGATCCGTTCTAAGAGCGGACACAGGCGTTTGTCTCACCATCCGCCATACGAAGGAAGACGCCGCGCATACACAACAGCTTAATGTGCTCTGACGTGCCTGCGCGCGCGCGTTCGTTTTGTATAGCTCGCTCTGATCTATTTTGGCTATTTTACATAGATATATCGTTTTGTATTCTCCTTCTTCTTTATTTAAAACTCCATTATATTACATACAAGCAGCCCTCTCCGTCGTCGCACGAGAAGATGCGCGTAGTTGCTATGAGATGCAAACAACCTGAATAAGCACAAGGGGTAAAAAAAAACTATCAAAAATTTAGCAAAGAGAAACGTGGAGGTTTTGGGGTGGTATATACGATACATGTACAAGCCTAGCGCCAGAGTCTAAAATTTTCTGAAGGATTATTCAGTTTTTGGATAATTTTCATATATAAAATAAGAACTCAAGCGAAAACTGAATGTTTTGTTTTTTTTACGGACCCCTTTAAATTCAAGGTCCGTCGATGCACTCCACTTATTGCACAGAGGCTAATATTTTGGAACTATTTAAATTGCCAAATTATTAAATGTGCTAAAAGCGCCCCTTGGAGTTCGCGTTGAATAAAGACTAATCTACACTAGAAAGAGAATAAAATATCAATAACAAGTAAATATATTAAAAAGAATAAAAAACATGACTGTCGTTACAGAATGTGAATTATTGTATTTATAATTATTTTTATTACGGTTTTCTTTTATGAAATATCTGTGGTTTACCGTTTATGTATGTATCCATATAGATAAACGTATATTTCAGGATTGTACTCAATCAGACTTTTCATTTGACACTAAACACGATATATTTATGTAAATTTCTTGACATTTGAACATTTAAACTTTTAGACAACTTACTTGATATTTGGACAGTTAAGGTACGTACCTAACGATTCTAACAATATCACACACTTTAATCGCCTCGAGCGTTTATAAGTTATGGTAGAATAAAGAAACGGAAAACATACATAGATGAACACTGAATACATTACACTCCTTTTTAGTTGTGTTTCAACAAAATTCCTTGTAATTCAACAAAATTACGATTGGAACATCATTATTCTGTATAAAACCGGTAATAACAAAACGGCAATTTAGGAAGAAATCCAATATTTTTCTCAGTGCACCCAAGCTGCATGGACCCATTAGGAACCCCTAATATTGATCAAAGTCGAATATTTTTTTGACAAAAGATCCTAACGAGTGTACCACATTAATGTCTACCTTGATAAATGTATGGTTGCGTCGAGGGCCGACGGTCTGTGTAAGAGCTACCCACATCTCTTTTTCTTTCGCCTAATTCTTCGTCCCAAAATGGTGTCCTCGCGAAGACGGTCATCCTCCTCAATAGGAGTGGTGCGCTTTGTTTACGGGTTCGCGCGCTCTATTTGCGGACAAACCATTAAGTTGTATACCTTCGTAAAAGCGTCGCCATTGTGCCGACCTGACATCCAGCCATACAGACACAGCCTCGGCTGAATGACTTGAAAAGAAAGCGGCCGCCATTGTGGGACGATTTACAAATGGCCGTTCGTCTGTCATCGCCATTCTTATGTTTGTCTGTTTCGTGTCGCTGTTAATACCATCAGATTCCGTCCGGGCCGCGCGCTCACGACGCCTTGTTCACGCCTGCAATGAGAAAATGTGTCTCGTATGTTATCTCGGTTAACCTTTTAAGTATGGAAGTAATTTTCAATCAACACTACCCTGGACATTAAGGCGTCATGACAAAAATATCTGAAATGGGCGGACCCGCGAATAAATAGGCGGGTTTGACCGCTGTAGGGTTTGACTAATAAAAATCCAGTGTTGATAAAGCTTCAGACACAGATCCCACATGCGTATGCGCCGGGATAGCGGGCAGACACTAAACTTTTGATCGCAGCGCTATCACAGTAAAACTGTATTTCCACAAAGGTGGTATAAGGGTGTAGTGGTGTGGTTAAGCATATTTAGCGAAACTGTCAGAGCGATCTCGTGTTTTAATTAAATGTGCATAAATTAAAAATGTGTAAAATAGTGTAAAATTTAGTGCATAAATTAAAAATGTGGCTAAGCACAACGCTAGACAATTAACCAATCAATATAACTAAATTTAAATAATTGCCCCTGAAAGTTTTGAAATCTGTTTAAAGCCTGAATGTCCTAAGCAATGAGCAACTTTTTTGAGACGTAATTATAATTTGGTTCCTTGTTGAGGGATTCGCTTACAAACTTTTTTAAATTAGTGCCTATATATTTTTTTAAATTCATGAAACGAATGTTCTTCAGATATGGTCGATCCCGGGTATCATGTCACCATGAGTCTCAGAGAATCCATTATTCAAACGCAACTTTTTGTGAGAAAGTGATTCAGAGTGGCATGGAAAATATGTCTCTATCAAATTATAGGTTTTTAATCAAATTAGTAGTAGTAGTAGTAGTAAAAGGATTGGGAGGCTTGTATCCAGCCCTTGATGTCACCTGGATCTATAAGATCTTTTGCAACTACCCACTTTGTGGTTGGGTCAGTGGTCTGCTAGAAGCCCGGTACTGTTTACCAGTCCGCTGGGCTCAAGAATTCTCGTTCCAGTAAACTGTGTCTTTTTGCAGCAAGGCCTGGGCAGCAACCAACGATATGTATACTGTGCGGCAGTCCCTGCTCTCGGTCAAGCCGAGGTTGAACAGATCTGTTTTAAGGGTCGTGTGTCCGGTGAGGAGACCGATGGTGGTTCCAAGTTTATTCTTGCTAATGTCAAGTAGGGCCTTGGTTTTCTTAGGAAGTAATGGTCCATCATGGTCTTTGCCTGACGAAATCCTTGTCTCTTTTTCCAGGATGCCCGATGTACCTGCTCCAAGCAGTCCCTGGTGATTTTCTTACCTATGGAGAACCCCTTCTCCACCCCAACAACTGGCTCCGCCAGGCATTCTGGTGTACCCAGTTTTGCCAGTCTGTCGGCCTCTTAGTTGCCGGTTATGCATTTATGGCCTGGTGCCCATTTTAATGTGGTTTTGTTGGCATTTCCCAATTTGTTGAGCTCTTTCATACAGTTCCAGACCACGGAAAATTCTTTTGTGGTTTTAGCCAGAGCGTCCAATGCTGCTCTGCTGTCAGAGCAGATAAGGATTTTTCTATTTTTTACCTCAAGTTGACTTTGGAGTTTATGCATTCCAATATGGAAAACACCCCGGTTTGGAAAACCGTGGCATATTGCTCAAAGGGGATGCTGATTTTGTAGCTGGTTTTAAGTGCGTACACGCCTTCCCCAAAACGTCCATTTGTTTCTGATCCGTCGGTGAATCAGGCGTCCGCATCAGGAAGCGAGGCTGCCCGCTGGGTACCTTTCCCGTTGCCTCGCCGTAAAACCTTGGCCTCTGAGGGGCATGTTGGCTCAGCCAGACGGTAATGTATTGTCTCTGTCATTTACACTCACCTCACGATCACTAGCGTTGAAACTTCCTGAGATGACGGGTTCGCCCGTTGTAGTTGACAACCCAAGTTATGGCATTGAGCATTCTAAATATCCTATATAATCAATGCTTATGCTAAACTACTGCCTAGTGAAGGCCTCTTCGTCAGCTTTTAATCGTTATTTTTGCCATTTTTAATGAATATTTTTTTCAATCTTTTCAGGTAAGGGATTCATTTGAATCAGAAGCAATGCGTATCTTAATTTGGTAAGATTTACTTTACTTATTATTGAATCTTGTGGATCCCTGGTCGCCTGCTTAATTAAAATTGGACTCAGTTCTTGAGATATTATCGGCTTGCAATGCGACTACAAACAATAATCGTCTCATAGAGGCGCTTGAGTGACGTGGGATAGGCGCCAGGCGCTACTGAACATGCCTTGTTTGGTGCTTGAACCCACTTGTACTTATTTGATTATTGACTCATTAATATTCTTAATTAGTTAATATGACGCGTTCCTACTTTGCGCTTTCAATTGATCCTTTTTCAATCTCCAATCGCAGTTATACAGGGAATCGCGAACCAAGAGTAACTTTGTGATTTTGGAGTGTTATATACAAGCCTACTGCCCGAGTCGAAAATGTGTTGAACAATTAATCAGTTTCTGGAGAATTTTAATACATATAAATTATTAGTTTAAAAAAAAACACTAAAACACGCTTTTGGGCTATGATACGATATTCACATACACACGGCCATGATACGATATTCCTTTCTCACAAGTGCAAACACGACTATGATACGATATTCCATCATGGAATGCCAATTCCTGTCTTCCGGCTTCATCATCAGACCTTGAACTTAATTGTGGTCAAAGTTCATTACAAGACCTTTCTAACAAGTCCAAACACGGCTATGATACGTTATTTCATCATAGAATGCCAGTGCCTATCTTCCGGCTTCATCATCAGACCTTGAAACCTAATCGTGGTCAAAGTTAATTACAAGACTTTTCTAACAAGTCCAAACACAGCTATGGTACGATGTTCCATCATGAAGTTCCAGTTCATATCTTCCGACTCCCATCATCAGATCAGTTCGACAGTAACATATTATTGTATTGTCATCAGAACTACATACAGCTGTCAATTTTCATGACGCTACGATCCTTGTAAGAGGGTTAAATTAGTTACCTTAGATTCCATTACATAGTTGCATACAGGTCGACCGAATAAAAGCGCGTTAAAAATAGAAAATCAAGTGAAAAGTAGATGGTTTGGTTTTTTAGGAACCCAGCAAATCCAAGGTCCGTCGGGGCACTGCACTTATTGCACCGAGGTTAATGTTTTGCAGAATTAAATTGCTAAATTATTGAAATAAAATTAATTTGCTAAAATGCTTCTCATTTGACGTATTGGCAGCCACTTTATTTGTCTCCTATATTCAGGCATTTGACCATACTATCGTTTATTGAGGAGTTCTTCAGATTAGTCGTGGTTAGCCACATCTGCAATGTCGAGAATATTTAGTAATAGAGACTCCCCTAGAGTGATACTAGTACCGACAGGAAGAAATCATTTTAGCGTTTTTAGAGCATAGCCTATAGAATACCGCAATAGCATCTACGGAATACCCCAGGGAAGCATTGGCATGCTTGCCTGTGGTATTTCCTGGGAGTTTTGAGGCATATTTTGCCATGCCAGCCATTCTCCATTCAACCATTCTTCAACCATGCCAACCATTCTTTAAAATGGTTTAAATTGACATTAACGGACATACATTTCGTGATTATTTTGCATGTGGTCAGTATCTGATGATTCAGTATAATTTACTTAACTCATTTACATTTACATTTACATACCTAACTCATTTTTATAGTTACGTTTTTTGCCTTATTCATAAGCCATTGTTGACTGGAAGATATTGCTGTAGTGTAGCAATAAGTCCGCCATTGTACCTTATTTTATTGTGCAATAAAGAGATTTTCATTCATTTCATTCATTCATTCATTCATTCATTCATTGTTATTTTTATACGCTTGCCTTCTAGTATGGACCTAGGCGTGGATTTGGACAATACTTTTCTGCGGTGCTTCTGATAGTTCTTATACTGAGGCTCTGAAACTTCTGATAGTTCTTATACTGAGGCTCATTGTTGGTTTTTTTTCAAACTAGCCATACTAAACATGCGTAATTTTTGAATAACCTTTGATTTCGGCCGTTATGGCAAAATTCTAAAATAACAGCCATTTCTAAAAAAAACTCTTATTTTACATTCACATTTAAAAATTCTAATGAATAGAATAGCATCAACTAACGCCGAGTCATGAAAGAGCTATGCATTAGTGAGACAATGCAGTTTTCTTTCAGGAAAAAAACTGAAAACAAAAGGATTTTTCCGCGTTGGCGGCTGAAAGCCCTTTATTTACGCTGAAAACAATACTTCATTCTGAAAAGCGGCGCGAAAATCCACAATGAACAGGCAAGAGCTGTTTTGTACAGTAAAGAAAGAAGGAGTGGAAGGGGGGGGGGGGGGTAATGGAAATATATTCATTCCAATACCTTATAACAGCGCGGGAAAATTAGCAAGTCTTCTTCTTCAGGTCACGCCAATGCGACTTCTTTAGGTCACACGAATGTCTACGTATCTTAATCCCTAGCACATTGAAGGTCATATTTACGTTGTTTTTACATCGTACAACTTCAGAAAGTGGTCGACATCTGCACTTAGTAAGATAGTGAGTAACGCTAAAGAAGCTACGAATCGACCGCTCAACACTTAGACAAACTCGCAAGGAAAATGATCCCTCCCCCTTATGAAGCTCAGCGGCTGTCATGCCGTTGACAAAGCGTCGATTATTGTTAATCCCACACCCCACGCGTTTGTCAAAGTGGAAAAAAGTTCGGTAAAACCGCTGGTGGTAATTTTTGCGGCCGTTTACATTTGGCCCAGTCACGGTGACGTCATCGTTTTCATTCAGGCCTTATCTGCGTTGGGAGAGTGACGTCAGGATGCTGGCCCTTTTGTGCTGTATCCCTTGTTGAAAATTTGAGAATAACTAGAGGGGATATCATATTATAAACAGGGATGTTTTTAGCCACGGTGAAAACGGTGCGTTGCACCGACGCGACGGACCCAAAATCTACAAGGCCTCTGAAGACCCATAAAATCATCACTTTTTACGCAACTGCCCAACAAAAAAGGAGTGTAATTCATTCAGGGTTCATTTATGCATGTTTTCTGTTTTTTATTCCATCATAACATCTAAACGCTCGAACCGCTTTAGGAGTATGTGTTATTGTTAAAGTCGTTATGTCATCCCGAGTGTCATAGCGTTATCTTAACTGTCCAAATATAAAGTAAGTAGTTGTCTAAATATCCAAATGTCAAAAAAATTGGTGTTAGTGCCAAACTTGACGACGCATGCACGTCAAAAATAAAAATAAAATATTTTAATTGTTTCTAAGAAAATGAACCCACGGTGCTGCCCGCATTTCACTGTCGATGTGGCTGGGCACGCGGGGCACGAGCACTCGACTCGGCACAAAAGTCGAAAAGGCCCTCGATGCGGCGGCGGCAACCGCACACTGTGCGCCGTCAAAACAATTGCGTCAAAGGGTCGGTTGAAATCGTTCGCTCGCTCGTTAAATATGGGAAGCTCGCTTTGTTTCCGCGGGCCACTTCATTGTCGAGTGGCACTTTTTCCGGGCGTTTGCCGGATCGGCCCGCGCGCGTGCGCACACTGTGCGGCGAAGGGCTGAAAATACACGGAAAGTAATTATGCATTGTGTGTTATATTCATTCCAATCAAAAACTCTCTGACCAAGTCATTCTGCTGTACTAATGAAGTAATGAATGGGTGACTGATATTACCTAGTGGTTGATAACCTGATACACATTTTTGGAGTTAACTCCTTAAGAGTCGATTTCATTTAAAGCCCCCGGTGCGACATTTTAATGGGTAGAAAAATCTAACTTTAACAAAAAGCGTTACGTTTAATGTCGGTAAATTTCGAGAATTGAAAAAGACTGCGCGACGTAGATCGAAAATTGCGCAGCGGAGACTGCTTTTCTCTCGCACACACGCGAGAAAGAGATAGAGAGCTGTGTTTTATATCACAGCTTATCCCGGAGTCTTGGATTTAAATTGCGTAGCTAGGACTGCGCGCATCTCATTTGCACGCACGCGAGAAAGAGAGAGATAGCTGTATTTTTTAAACCGCCCGGAGTCTAGAACGACGAATGTAGAAATGACGTACAAATAGAATAATGTAAGATGTGAAGTGAGGCAGGTGGCTATTTTTCCGACGTATTTCGAGGGACGCTCAATAGATGGCGACACTATGTTCTATTCGAATCGAATAATAAAGCATGACATTATAATGTTATATTAGGTATTTTGTAGCCATATACGCATAACATACCTACAATTAAAAAAAATATTTTTGAAGTTTATTGGAGTTAATGGACTTTACTGGAGTTAATGTCGATTTGGTGGGTAGTAAAATCTAGCGCTAACAAAAAGCGTTATATTTTTATAAATGAATTCAAAATTCAATAAATTTTCGTAACATAGTAATATACGTTCAATCAATCAATCAAGCAAGCAATTTTATATGAATACAAGTATATACATACATCCTATCAGCGTTATAAAATATTCGTTTATATATATTTACCCCCTTTGCATATTGCATATTTTATTTTATTTTATTTTATTTTATTTATTCAATGACAATCGCACTTAGAGAGTAACCTCCAGTCGCGCATCGGAGCTACACATACAGTTTTTTTTATTATAACTTAACTACTAGGTAGTATAGCTACTAGTTAATATCTATTAATTTTGCTTTCCAATGCATTAGTCTTTCTGTAATGTTAATTAGTAATAAGTGAATAAACACACGAATCAGTATTAACAAATAAATAACACCTTAAGAAGAAGATGCCAGAGGAAATAATTAATCACAACCGCAAGCTTGTAGGCAGTAAAAAATGCGTTATCTGTTCCGGGGTCGTGAGTCGCAAAGGGCGGGTTCTATATAAACGATGCTGGCGTGACTGGGCGAAAATAATGGCCGTATTCCCTAGCATAAGCTAACCCTAACAATCAGGGGCGGAATCTAATACAGCATGGAGGTCGATGGATTTTCTAGATTATGTTGGAAAACCTCCTAACTTTGGACAGTTATGGCAGAGTGTTGAAGCTTCAACCGTTTTGAAACGGGTTTCTACTGCTTCAGTGGTTTTCAACTGGTGTCCGTTGGGTGTTCCGCACGAAGTCTGCTGTCTTCAGACAAAATGAGAGATTTCACTGACAAATAAACCCTGTGGAAGCAATATGGGAGCTAATGGGCCATTGCTGAGTTGGCCACGAAAACCCATTTCTTTTATTTTTATTTTTTATTTTATTAGCCCGGGTAGGGCTCTGGACTTAGGGCTAGTTTCCCCTTGGAGTCAATCTTCTGGCGCTCCTGGACGGTCTGCGCACCGTGCGGAGTAAGCCAATCGATTTTGCATTCTGACTAACAGTCGGGGGAGTCTGGAAACATTACTGTTTCCTATAGTTTCCTTAGGGAGCTAACGGGCCCATGACGGGTTGGCCACGAAGACCCATGTGTTCAGGGTCGGTCATACTCACGGGTCAACACGTATCCGACGGCCTCCACGCACGGGGTGCGAACCTGGGTAGGACTCTGGCCCTGGTCAGTTTCTTCTGGGAATCAAACCTCTGGCGCTCCTGGACGGTCTGCGCACCGTGCGGCGCAAGCCAATCGATTGTGCACTCCGACTAACAGTCGGGGGAGTCTGGAAGCTGTATTGTTTCCTATAGAGCGGGGGTGGTTGCGTACCTTACGGCGACTGCTCTTGAAATGACCATTGGCCATCCGATCCCGGTTCAAAGGACGCCATGGTACGCGACAGATTCGGTATTCACCGTTTCACCGCTTCGTAAGGGAGAGGACCGCGCAAGCGACCTCGAACTCGGGACCAATCGAGAGTCCGGAGAAATCTGGACAGAATTGGTAGTAAGGGCGCGAGTGTCGCCCGCCAGGTAGCATTCCTGGCTATCTCGCGGAAAGGCGTTGGTCTCTTACGGGTTGAGGCGTAGCTAGACGCTGGATTGTTTTGTCCAAAGTCTTCTACGCTCACTGCAGGTCGATAGAACGACTAATCGTTAAAACTTCCTGTGGTGACGGGCTCGCCCGTTGTAGTCGACAACTCAAGTTGTTTCCTATAGTGTGGGGTAGTTGCTGACCTTACGGCGACTGCTCTTGAAACGACCATCAGCTATCCGATTCCGGGTGAACAGCCGGGCTAAGAATACCTTGTTCCGCGATAGATTCGGTTGACACCGTCTCACCGCTACGTAAGGATAAGACCGCGCAAGCGACCTCGAACTCGTAACCAGTCGAGAGACTGTAGTAATCTGGTCGCAACTGGAAGTAAGGGCGTGAATGTCGGCCCGCTGAGTAAAATACCTGGCTATCTCGCGGATAAGGCGTTGGTCTCTTACAGGCATGTGGCTTAACTAGACGGTCTAGACGCAAGTCTTCTGCGCTCACCTCATGGGAGACAGAATGATCAAATTTCGGTAAATCTTTTTGAGGTTACGGGTTCGCCTGTTGTAGTTGACAGCTCTAGTTGTGGAAGCAACATGGGAGCTAATGGGCCCAGTGCAGTTAGGCCATTATGACCCATGTGTGTTATGACCATTATGGCCAGGAGCCCCAGAAGGACTATTCCCAGGGGAACTGGCCCGCAGGCACAGAGTCCTACCCGGGCTCGTACTTTTGCATGGACACTACCGGATGGGTGCTTACCTGTGAGTTGCGCTTATCCTAACATATGGGTCATAATGGCCCAACAACACTGGGCACATTAGCCCCTATGTGTAGAAACAGATCTAGATAGCTGTTTCTTAGATAACTTTTGATACTGTCGGCAGACAGACAACAGCCTTTTACTGTTAAACAGTGCAATGTTCAGGTGAAGATAGCTTAAGAGTTTTAATTTTCTCCCTATATAAATATCATAGAAGAAGTAATGATATTATATCCCAGGAATAGGGTTATCTAATTATTTATTATTTTTCCAGGTAACAAAGTAACCATTTTCGTTATGAACGCGACACACTCTCCTCCTCCTCCTAACGCTAGGGTTGTTAGGATCTATTCCATAACTGAATGCCACTAACTAATATACCTACTGCTGCCAGTTTGGTCAGTGGCAGCGGGCCAAATAATACCGCACTTCCGCTACGAAAGTGACGCAACTCGATAAACATATATTTCAAGTTATGTGAAAATTTTGAAATCACTATTCTGATGTGGCTTTTACAGCTAAGAGTTTCTATAGATGCATCATCTATGGATCTACCAGAAAGCGACTGTCACGTTTGTCGAAATGTTCTTTTTACAAGCTTTTATTCAACTTGCAATGTTTGCCAGCTTGTTTTGGTCAAATATTGCAAGTTGAGTTAGAACCACTTCCTCTTGAAGTTGAAATTTTACATGTTAGTTCAGTTTCGATGACGATACATTTTTATGGAGTTTAAGCTTTATTGATTCAGCATTACTTGATTCTATGCCCAATATTGGCTCCTCAACGGTCAACAGCGCAGACACGAAATGTTGTATACGCATTCAATTATGATAGCCCGTTCTAAGTTTCACCATGATATGACTGTTACGCCCAGGGTTGGCTTCCGACGATGGGACTCCTCAACGGTCAACAGCACAGTCGCGCACGGTCCAAATCCCACTCGGCAGCCTCCTCGAAGATGGGCGAACCTGGAATTGACTCGATGAACCCTCTCTCTGCGGTGTCGTGGACTGGCAGGATCGGATCCTTTGAGAGAACACCTCGGGCGCTGCTGGGCTGTTTGCGTATCATACGGCGTTAGCCAATCGATTGTGCACTTCGCCTAATAATCGGAGGGGAGGGTGGAGATCTGGAGGCGGTCTGATACGTTTTCGAAGCAGCGGGGTAGTTGACCTTATGTCAGCTACTCTGGAAACGACCCGTTGGCCACACGATCTTATGTGAGATAGGCAAAGAAAGAATTACCGCTATCATCAGGTAGAGACCGCGCAAGCGACTTCGAACCTGTGGCCAGACTGGAGGAATCCGGTCTAGAGAAATCCAGCCTAGTCTATTAGTGAGGGCGTCAGGTCAGCCCGCTGGGGTTCAATTCCCACTTGTATGTGCTCAACATGCTTTATCTCTTATCCAAATTGGTGGTAAATAGATTTGTATTACGATTCCAAATAACTGCATTTGTTTCTACTTCTCATAATGGAATAATGCAATATAATATGCAGAATCGCGATATCGTGGAAGTGTTTCAGATTAGGTATAAATTTTTGAGTTATGCCACTTTTGAAGCGAGGGTGCGATGTGTACTGCGTCGTCCAGTTTTGGCGGGTAATGGGCGGAAGTGATTGCGAAGCGAAGCGCGCCAAATCCGCGCTCGGACGTCGCTTTGTGTCGCACCGGAAACGTATCATAATAATATGATCCGCCGCATCGACAGTAAGGGTTGTTCTATAACCTGACGAAAATAGACTCCTTCTGAATAGTGGACTGTATATTGAGGTGGTTATATATAATTTTAAAGAGCGGGCTGTAGTCTCATTTAATATGACATGCGGTGATAATTATAAACATGCTACTTTGCGTATATGCAAGCACTTTTCTTATACGGAGTGGAATTGTGGGATCTAGCGGCAGACTGCGATCGAATTCTCATCATAGAAAAACAGGTTGTGCGCACAATAGCTTGAGTACCTACCTCCACGAGCAACTTTTTAGATGTATGACCGATCATCACGATGCACATCATAAAAATGCCATTTACGTCAGAAATTAGAAGCCACCTTTAATAACCATTTCTTATTTGCTACCAAATTAGTGCAACATTAAGAGCAGCCAGTACCTACATGGATCTATTTATTTCTTTATTTATTTTTTTAGCCATTTTTAAATACAGTTTTTGAATCAAATCCAGCCAAGCCGTAAGCTTATCTACCAGAGATTATGATAGGGTGACTTACAGTGCAACTTTCCGTATAAATGCTGTGCCGATTCGCCTGTTTTTCTCTGACCAGTCCCGAGAATATTTGTTTACATCTATTATTTAAATATCCAACGTCGCATGTGATGTGTCGTTAGCTACGCCAAGAGTTAGCTGCGTTAAGAATTTTAACAGTAAATATCCTTTTTTACAATTATCTAGCAAACAAAATTGATACGTGTGTCAGATAGTGTGACAGATTGACAGATTGTAAATTAGTGAAAATTATATTTTTAAATAAATTTCATAAAAAAATTAGAAAGGCGCTTAAAAGTACGCACTGTTGAAAAGGTACAAAGTATTAAAAACTATAAATTGACGCCGGATACTGGAATGATATGGCCGGGTACTGTATTATAAATACACCCATAAATATCCTTGCGCGGATATCCCTTGGACGAAATGATGCACCGCGATTGCAGCGTGTGAAGATGGAATGGCAATCAATCTTTCAGTTACAGAACAGGCCACGCGCGCCGAATTCAGCTGAAATTCAAGATCCGCCTTCGAACTGCGCAGCCGCACAGCGAATTTCCGCCGCTTTGATACATCGCCGCAACGCGACGTAGCACACGGGCAACGCGCGTCTAGTCAGATGTATCAATTGTTTTTATCAGACACTAGCAGTACCCTACGCGCGTTGCTACGCCAAATCAATCGCATTCGAAATTCAAATTCGCCGCTTTAAAATTCGTTCGACTATAAAAAAAAGAGGAACTCACTCCTGTCTTCGCGGTCGCATTCGAAATTTAAATTCGCCGCTTTAAAATTCGTTCGACTATAAAAAAAAAGAAGAACTTACTCCTGTCTTCGCGGTCGCATTCGAATTTCAAAAGTCGCCGCTTTAAAAAAAAGAATAATTTTGGTTTTATTGAAGACACTAAAATTTTTTCTTTGGTCCGATCGGCACCAAACTTCACAGGAACCATCTCCAAAGTAATCTAAAGTTTCCCTCAAAATTTCGTCAAAATCGGTCGAGCGGTTTAGTAGTCCATAGCGGACATACAGACAAACATTCATTTTTATATATATACATAGTAGACTACCTGTGCGCCGCGGTTTCCTTCGCGGTTTAGTTTAAAGAAATCGGATTATTTAAAAATAATTTAGAGTACTTCGGTATAGACAATATTTTTTGTCATATTTCGTGTCGTATTAGTATATATAAAGTTGTCAACTACAACGGGCGAACCCGTCACCTCAGGAAGTTTTGACGATTAGTCGTTCTCTCTCCCGTGAAGTGAACGCAGAAGACTTGGACAAAACAATCCACCGCCAAGCTCCCCACATGCCCGCAAGAGGCCAACGCCTTAACCGCGAGATAGCCAGGAGTGTTACCTCACCAGATTGCTCCGGCCTCTCGTTTGGTTACGAGTTCGAGGTCGCTTGCGCGGTCCTCTCCCTTAAGAAGCGGTGAAACGGTGTATACCGAATCCATCGCGGACCACGGCATCTTTGCCCGGCTGTTCACCCAGGATCGGGTAGCCGATGGTCGTCTCAAGAGCAGTCGCCGTAAGGTCCGCAACCATCCTCGCTCTATAGGAAACAGTACTGCTTCCAGACTCCCCCGACTGTTAGTCAGAGTGCAAAATCGATTGGCTTACGCCGCACGGTGTGCAGACCGCCCAGGGGCGCCAGAAGGTTGTTTCCTAGGGGAAACTAGCCCTAAGGTCAGAGTCCTTCCCGGGCTCGCACTTCATGCGTGGAGGCCGCCGGATGAATGTTGACCAGTGAGTGTGACCAACCCTGAACAGAATGGGTCTTCGTGGCCAACTCAGCAAGGGCCCATTTGCTCCAAAACCAGTATTAGTATATACTGGTTTTCGCCGCAACCTGATTTAGATAAGACATGCACATTTCGGTTCTTCTCGGTAATACTCGGTTCTCACCAGGCGGCCGCCCTCGGCCCCCGACCTACCGCGTCGAAACGACCGCCCGCGGTATTACATAGTTTTCGCTATGCGATTTTTTTGCTCGTCTCCTAACGGGATGTTCAACAGCCTATAACCTTCCTCGAGAATTGGGCTATCAAATGCGAAAAGATTTTTTTTAATTCCGAGTAGTAAGTTCCAGAGATTAGGGCGTTTAAACAAACAAACTCTTCCTCTTTATTGTTAGTATAGATATCATTTTACTTTACCGGCCTACCAAACGACGAGGAGGTAAAGTATTGTGAACGTGCATTTTTTTTCTTCGAGGTAAAGACGGATATACATATTTGTAACCCCCGAGATGATTAAGACCATTTCTAGACTGAAATCTGTCTGTGTGTCTTACTGTGTGTGTGTGTATATTTATATGTGTGTATTCCTCCACCACAGCGCTCAAACGTATCATCCGATTGCGCAGAAATTTGGCATGCAGGTATCATTTCGTCATGGTAAGAGTTGAAAAGATTGTAGTACGACTACAGCGCCCAATCAAGGGGCGAGCTAGTTATACTTCAGTCTCGAAATATCGGACTTAAAGACTTGAAATTCGGTACACAGAGCTCTTGTTGGACCGAAATAACGTTGTGAAATACAAGCGATACAAATAATATTTAAAGTCCGCCAAATTTAATAAGATACTGCATCATTTTTGGCAAATATATCACGAATTGGCACGCGAGAGGATGGCGGGGGGGGGGTGCCTTTCCCGGAAAGGGGGGGGGGGAGTATTGCCGGGGGGTTTTCTACTTGCCGGGAAAGTCTTGGGGGTGACACATTCGGTTTTTTATTTTATTATACTTTAATTAACTAAAGAGACACACACACCAACTGTTAATTGAAGAGGATGGTCAGTCGTAAGGATCACTGAATAGATTTTTTGGATTTAAGCCTCTGTTACTAAAAATAAAAACTGGATTTCCAGGAGGTACACATAAAAAAATCGGTTGTGACTCCATAAAACTTTCCCGGCAAGTAGCCGAGGACTGATTTCATCAGGGTATTTATACATTAAGTAATTAGAGCTGTCTTTTAATAGATTTTTTAATCCAATCAGGTTTTCAATTTGCCTAAGAGGTAAAGCCACAGAGTTGCATATTCAGGCCGCCTGTACTGCAAAAGACTTGGATATAAAAGTTGGTGAGTGCTGAGATATAGCCAGTAATATTGCCGGTTTTTCCAACTCTGGAAGCGATATTTCATTGTCTTTGGCTTTTGTCGTTAGCACCATCAACCTGACGCTCTTCTGATATTATTAATTATAATAGGTAGCAGAGGAGGGTCCGCGTCAGTTATGAGTTGGTTTATTTTGGATGCGCTCGGGACAGAACAGAACAGAACAGAACGGCCCTCGCGGGACAATGCAGCCGCAAATAGAAGACCCGGCTCTTTGTCGCGGGATATTTGTGCCGCGGCTCATTTTTTAATCGCGCGGCCCATCGCTCTTCTCTATTCTTACGAATATTAAATTTGATATTCGTGTCCGAGGCGAATCTAAATCGAACGAGCTTGTCCCCGCGACTGACAATGTATTTGTTTCGCCGTCTCGTTGTTAACCATATTTCATGCCGCTTAATAGTGGAAGAGTATCTAATGAGACATTTTTATATTTTATTTTATTTTATTCTGGAACCAAACAGAACTACATACAATGCAATAGAAACGTATTTAAAAGTAACAAAAATTCATTAATGTGATTCCGAATATATAATGTATACAAAATGAACGCAATACAATTTTATATTGTTTCCGGTTGAGAATGGGGGGAATCAGGATGAGAAGTGAGGTGAAAGGAAGAGACAAAATAGATTTTTTTTAAATATGTATGTATATAAATATATTTATATTTAAGTTTAGTTATGATATATAGGTATTATAATAAATATACTTGAGATAAAATGATGTCCATGAACTAAATTAAATTAAATATATTGTTTTAGAAGCATGCCTGGTCGCTCTTTCTGATGCTGTGCGGAAACCAGGCTTCTGATCTTACGTCGATTTATACCTCAGCGGACAAGAGAGTAGAGAAACACAAAAAATAATATTTGAACAATTTAATCAACGATTAATATATACAGAGAGACGCTTACCATAGTAGTCGACGTCAGTGAAAGAGTGATTTTATGTATGAAAAATTACGGTTTATAAAGCCAACATTTTGAATGAAGCCAAGTTCAGAATGACGTCAGGCTGTACATTCGTATATTGAAAGGAACGTTTAAAAAATGCTGGGCGCGAAAGACACGTTTGTGAATTATGATTAATTATGCTATAAATTAGGTCATACAGAATTCTTGCGAAAAATGTTATCGTGTGAATTAATTGGCAGTCGCAAAATTATATATGTTGCTAACCGTTACATATTTATCAATATTTTGTGATCCTCTAGATAGACTCTAGATTTTTTTTATTAAATTCTTATAAGAGGTTTTTAACGAGTGTAATATGTCCACACCTAAAAAGTCTGCATTGTATCTATGACACGCTCTGTATAGAAATGCATTTTGAGATGCGTTGGTTTTCACCACAGGGAGATGAAATAGTCGATGCGATCCAAAAGGGCGAGGAGGAACATAAAATTCAATGCGCTCCAAAATCGCGTTCGCATCGATGGAATTATTAACCAACCCATGCAAGTATACGGCATCGATCAAAACTTTACGGCTATCCAATGACATCCCGGTCCTTTCTTTACATATTATACATACAAGTTAATAGTAAAAACACATTTTTAAAAACAATCTTTTATTATAAAGCTCTGTCTCCAGCCAACCCCGGGTGCAGCAGCTGTGTCATAGTGGAAGTAAGAACGGGCTAACATAATTGAATGATATACAAAATTTTGTGTTTGTGCGGTTGACCGTTGAGGAGTCAGCCCTGGGTGCAGCAGCCCTATCGCGGTAAAACTTAGAACGGGCTTTCATAATTAAATACGTATACAAAATTTTGTTTCTATGCTGTTGACCGATGAGCAGTCACCTCGTCGGGAGCCAACCCTGGGTGCAACAGCCATGTCATGATGACATTTAGAAAGGGCTATCATAATTGAATGCGTATACAAAATTGTGTGTCTGTTCTGTTGGCCGTGGAAGAGAAGCCTCGTCGGGAGTCGATCTTGAGTGTAGAATCAGGTCATACTCATCATAAAAATGTGTTGTCATCGGAACTGAACGTCAATGTCAATGTAGAATGTCAACTTCATAGGATAAGGAAGCGGTTCTAATTCAGCTTGCAAGATTTAACCCAAACAAACTAACAAACATTTTAAGGTAAATAAAAGCTTGTAAAAAGCAACGTCCGTCTATCTCTATGGTTCTGGGAGCTAATAGGCTCTGTGTTGTTGGGCCGTAATGACCCATTGTGTTTAGGGTCGGGCCAACACACGAGTCGCCACCCATCCGGTATCCTCCACGTAGAGGAACGAGCTGGGAAGGACTCTGCCCTACGAAACAATTTCCCCTGGGAATCGTCCTTCGGGCGCTCCTGAACGGCTTACGCATCGTGCGGCGTCAGCCAATCGACTGTGCGTTCCGACAGATAAGGCGGCTGCTTACCTAAAGACAGACAATTGTCAAAACGGCGCGATCCCGAGTGATAAGACGGGCAAAGGGCGCCATGGCCCGCGATGATTCGAACCGAATAACCTCTTACATTAGGGATAGGACCACGCAAGCCACCTCGAACCTGTGACCAGGCCGGAGAAATCCTGCCATAACTAGTAGTCAGGGGCGAATCGGCCCTGGCTTTGGACTCTGACGGTCTAGTTGGCGGAACTAGATAGCAGACTGTCCATAGCTGATAGGCATGGCTGGGCCATTATGACCTGCTCGTTACCTATAGTCATCTCAACTCACAGTTCAACTCTAACCTGGTTGCCTCCTCGTAGGGGGTCGATACTGTGAAGGACTCTGCTTCAGCTGCCACGGCAGGTGGATCAGTTCGGGCACTACTAGGCGGTTTGCTCACCGTGCTGGGTCAACCAATCTACTCTGCACTCCGGCGAATAACTGTAGGAGTCTGGTGCGGTAGCGTCGGAGCTCAAGCTTGCTCAAAATGTTTTACAATTTCTCTGTACGAATGTCTAAAGAGTTTTAAATAACGCCCTCATCGGGATTCGACCGTATGACTAGCCCTCTCTTAAGGTGACAAAATGGGAGCAGATAATGAGGGCACGCGATCGGTTGAGGCGGCGCAAAGGTCGCCTTAAAAACGTCTCTTAACACGGAGGACAAATACGCGTTGTGTCAAAGCAACACAGGGAGGGACACATTTATTTATACTGCAAACTGTCGCCGCCTCCGTTTCGTGAGGGACCTTTGCTGCGACTTGGCTTTACTCACAAGGCAAACTCGCTGATTAGCTAGCGATTAAACACGGACAGATATTTGGGATTTGAATGTAAGCCACGAATGAGCGAATTTGGGGGTACAGGCGACGAGAAAAGATAGGCAATTCGGGATAATAAATTTTGAATCGTATCGGTACTGTAGGAGCCTACGGCCCTACATACCCACAACAAAAAGTTAATTTCACAGAACAGAAAACTGTAGACTCGCTCAAACTTGCGCGAGCAGCTGCAGTTAATTTCCAGCTAAATTTGGCAAATATTGCCCAGGCAAGCGACACATGCGTCGCCCCACTCGTAGCTATTGCATCACCGATCACCCTATAAAACGCAGTACATTGCATTCGATGAATATCATTCCTTTGGCAGACAGTTGCCCCTCTACATCATTACTTCGGCAGACAGTTACCGCGCTCTACGCATCGTCCCCTCAGCGGACAGATATCTCGCCACGGCTTCACCTCGCGCCCACACTACAACACAACGGCGAAAGTAACTCAAGGCGTTAAGAATTGGCGACTTCGATTCACTTCTCTTCAATCTTCTGAATAAACTCTTCTACACGGACAACTGCGACTCTCATTAACGGAGCAACTTTCATGCGGAGAACCACCCTTCGCTCACAAGCAATTGGAGTCTAGTGAAGGGTGGCCATTCTCACAGTACCTACTCTAAAAGAATAGAGAAAGTATTCTAGAAAGAGTTAGCTACTCAGAGATTCTCAGAGAAGAAAGAATCACGACAGATTTAGCGTTCCAGAGATTGCGTCTGCCGGCAGAGTAACCTCATTAGCTAGAATAGTATAGGTATAAGCTATCTGGATTTATTAACTATCGGTTGGTTGCTATCAGTTAATGTATTACCGAAATATCGTCTCATGAAATCTATCATAATTATTAATAATAATAAACAATATTATTTTTTTAATATATTTACATTGTTTTAATCGCAGAATCTACCTAACTAGGCTGTAGTTCCTACTAAAATAGACTCCATGTATGGCGATGGTTTGTTTATATGTGTGCATATATAGTTTAATATTTCTTTAATAATATTTTGCTTATATATGCTTTAATATTATGGAGCTTTTTGAACCACTAAGTTCCCACGGTCTCGTACTTCGGTCAGCCTCTGACAGTTTATTAAAAATTCCGAGTCATAATAGTGATTTCTATTCCTATTCTTTCTGTGTCCATGGTGCAAGACTCTGGAACGATCTCCCAGCAAATATACGAAACTCGCCTTCTTTACTTACCATCGTTTAAGACTCACCTTAAGGATTACTACCTTTCTAAGAAGTAACCAGTTCTTCCCTTTCTCTCCTGTTCCTCTCCCAATTTTCCTCTCCTCGGGCACTATTAGTCTTAAATTCTTCCACTTGTCTGTATGTTATGTAATAATCTTTATTTTCACAATGCGCGCATGTACCACTATGTTTAGGTTAGCTGTAAGACATTGCCATGTGGCAATAAGCTCGCCTTTTTTGTATACTTTTTAAGTGCAAATAAAGAGTTTATTATTATTATTATTATTATTATTATTATATATTTAATTTTATGAAAATTGGTTTATCAATATTTTGTTGTACAGGATTAGGATATAGTTTGCAAAGTGCTAAGGGGACCCTGAGATTTCGACGGTTTAAAAGCTTATAATGGGTTGATCCGGCCCTGCGAAAGTGGGCATATAATGGCCAGCATAAAATGAGGAACAAGATGTCGGTTTGGTAACCGAATTTATAGATATTTTCCATAAATAAAGGCCATTTAGCTCTTTTGTTCTAAAATATTGACCATTTCTGGATTACCTAGAGATATTTGAAGAACGGATAAAACAGCTTATTCTAATGCGACAAGTTCTCGTATACGGACCCATTTGTTAAACATCCCACTATTAAATTATTTACTTTCGAACAGCTATTTCCGGCAGGCACTATAGCAGGGATGATTACTAATCAATTGTTTATTTATATTACGATGGTAGGACTTCCCTTCAAGACATAATATGAGGACTGAGACACCGAGATATCGTCTCATGAAATCTATACTAATATTATAAAGAGGTAAAGTTTGTGAGTTTGTGAGGTTGTAGGGAGTAATCTCTGGATCTACAGAACCGATTTTGAAAATTCTTTAACGAATAGAACTCCACGTTATTTGTGAGTGTCATAGGCTATATATTAATCCGAAAAATTAAAAGACTTCTTCGTGGTAGTCGGATTTGCAAAGTAAGTCGGAGAAAAAACAGTCAAATGGAAACGTTTCTTACGAGCGCTGCTTTAACGATGAGAGATATATGATTGAGTTCTAGTGAAAATTTGTAGAGCTTGATAATGCCTACATAAAAGTTAGCGGCAGCATATGTCTAACTTTTATATTTAAGTCACAAAAAGTAGTTTTTTTCTATTAAAAAATAATTTAAATCGTTAGGTCATGTTTATTGATCATATTATCAACAATTATGCATTCTTATCAAAATAAATAAATTTATCGTCTCAAGTATTTAAAACAAAAGACTTTTTCCTTTTACTGCATATAGTTTCCTTTTTGCTGCATAAATGGTTAAAGAGATAATACGACATAGGTATGGAACCGCGACCGTATCTCGGGTTGGAACTCCTGAAAGACAATATATTTTGTTACCAAATAATAACATTACATCTAATATAGTAGTATACAGGGAAGTTTTGAAGAATTAAAATAAACATAATTTATTCAATCATAATAATTTCATTCACTTATTTGAAACCCGGTAATATAGCCAAATTGGCATGCAAATACATACATACATATGCAGTAAAAATATAACCCTCCTTTTGGCAGTCAGGAAATAAATCATAGCACTCAGTACTAACCGAACCACACTCATAATTTCATCACAAGTAAAAATGTTTACCGCCCAACGAAGTGGGTCTATCATAAGCTAGTCTATCAAAATTTCATTGATTGTAAATTTGGTCCTGGCTACCGATCCGAATTCACAGATATTTTCCATAAAAATTGTTCATTTAGCTCTTTTGTCCCAAAAGACGGACTACCCCTGGGATTATCTAGAGACATTTCGAGAAGAGATCTTGTAAAACAGCTCATTCTAATGTGACAAGTTCTCGTACACACCCATTGTTACACATCCCACTATTAAATTACTTTCAAGCAGCTATTTCCGGCAGGCACTGAAACAGCCATGATTATTGATCAAGGGTTTATTTATAATGCGACGCTGGGACTTCCTTTCAAGACAAATAATGGCCGACATAAAATGAGGAACAAGTCGTCGACGCTCGACTGAAACAATCCAGATACCTCCGCCGTCCAAACGCATCGCTGGGCTACGACACAATTCTACGAATGCCATAATTCATGAGTGGAAAAGATATTCCAGAGCCGAGATTCGCCCATAAACATTTATAGACGCAGAGCTCGCTGAATTTGATTTTTGTATAGGGTGAGTTGGTCGAAAGTGTATCAGCGGTACGCAGTGAATCACTCAAATATCTAAGCGAATATACGACAATAATCGTGGTTGTTGATTCTATACGATCATCTGTATAACAGTGAGAGAACAGGTCGTTACAAGAAAAACTTTTAAGTACTGAAACGTCTAACGTCTTTTGGGCAACGTCGCTACAGCTTTCTTTCTCCAAAAATGTCTATAACCTGCACTCAGAAAAATATAACGATGTAATACACGGAAAAACGCATGTTTTAACAAGGACTACATTCATAACTCAGACTGTTGTCCATACGTATAAACTAACAATAAATACTACTAGGAAAATAGGCAGTATATATCTCAAGAGTATTTTTAATCAAGATAACAGAATAATGTTTAATGATACCTAATACTTCATAACCAAGTGGGAAAAATATAAATAATACAAAAAATAAAAATTATAAAAAATAATATTAATAATCTGATAATAAAATTAATTAAAAAGAATTAAAATGAAAGATGATCAGTAAACGAGAGAAAAATCTATTCTAAAATCATTAATTTAAAAAATAAAACGAGGCAATAAATAGTCAGGTTTAGGAATAGTAAGGTTGATAGTCAATAATACACGATAATATTCATAGTAATAATAATAAAACAGAATTTAAAATGGCAGATGCTGAGTAAATAAGAGAAAAAAAGAAGAATAATTTGTAAAATAAAAAAAAGGTCCTAATTAGTCAGGGTGAATAGTCATGTTTGTAGTCAATAAATAATACAAAACATAACCAACATCAAAAATATTTATATTAATAATAATAAAATAAAAGATAGTAGATAAAAAATTATCCTAGAACCAATCATTCAAAATATAAAGAAATAGAATTAATAGTCAGGTTGATATACAAATAGATTTGTCAACTACAATGAGCGAACCTGTCACCTGAGGAAGTTTAAACGATTAGTCGTTCTATCTCCCTTGAAGTGAGCGCAGAAGACTTGGACAAACAGTCCACCGTCAAGCTCCGCATGACCGTAAGAGGCCAATAACCAGGTGTGTTACACAGCGGGCTTACACTCACGCCCTTACTTCCAATTGCAACCAGATTACTCCGGTATCTCGATTGGTTACGTGATCGAGGTCGCTTGCGCGGTCCTCTCCCTTACAAAGCGGTGAAAAGGTGTATACCGAATCTATCGCGGACCACCGCATCCTTTGCCCGGCTGTTCACCCAGGATCGGGTAGCCGATGGTCGTTTCAAGAGCAGTCGCCCTAAGGTCCGCAACCACCACCGCTCTATAGGAAACAGTACTGCTTCCAGACTCCCCCGACTGTTAGTCAGAGTGCACAATCGATTGGCTTACGCCGCAAGATGCGCAGACCGTCCAGGAGCGCCAGAAGGTTGATGCCTCTGCCTAAGGGAAACTAGCCCTAAGACCAGAGTCCTGCCCGGGCTCGCTCTTCATGCGTGGGGGCCGCTGGATGGGTGTTGACCCGTGAGTGTGACCAACCCTCAAAAGAATGGGTCTCCGTGGCCAACTCAGCAAGGGCACGCAAGGGTAAACTCGCAACTACAGGCAAACGATAAGGCCATCCAGGCCGCGTGTTTTTGGAGAGACGTGTCCTAACTTGGCCCGGACATATTACCGAACAAACGAATACAACAAAAAAAAAACAAAAACAAAAACAATAACAAAATATTATTTTTATTATTAATAATAAATAAAACTAAAAGCCCTAGTTAGTAATAACAGTAAATATTATATTTAATTATGTATCTTACCATATGTTAAGTATTACAGGCTTCTTCATATTTTTCTTATGACTTTTCCTGTCTTTTCTTTCTTATAACTTTTTTTCTTATTTTAGTCCTTATTTTAGTTCTAAGTCTATTCTATTTGTCACACTCTAATTATCAAAATGCTTTGTTCTATTAAATACCGATTTTATAATGGAATTGAGATTTGTTTTTTTTTATTACCAAATTTAGGGCAATTTAATTTTATGTGCATTTTCTAAAACTTTCACCTAATTTATTGTAATATTAGAGCCCTGTCCTCCCTAGAACGGATTAGTCCCAGTTGGGTGACAGAATCAAATAAGCATAAACTTAAGGTCTTGCTATTCGGTTCCTGTTATTTTTGTATTCAAAATCAATGTTTTTATAGTAATTATTTCTCAAATAAATAATAAATAGAGAGTAAATAAGAGACAAAATATCCTAGAACCAATCACTTATAAAATAAAAAAGGATTAAATAGAAGAAGAAGTTATAGTTAAGTTATAAGTAAAAGTTGAAGAAGAAGAAGAATGGATATAATGAAAAGACAGTGTCATAGTACAGTCCCGCCTAATGAAGTTGTCCTTCCCTTGAATAGCCGATGAGATAATGCGGGGTTCGCATTCATCGGGGTCCTCAAAGAGATGGCATCTATCTATTTAAACAAAGATTTGTTTGCAATATACAAAGTCTCCCCCGCAATAATCAAAGGGTATTACGCCCCCTACTTTCGTTATTAGGTGATCAGAGTAAAACAAACATTTATTCATAGAAATTGTTGCGCCGGAGAGCGGGCCTCGCGCTCAAAGGCCTAGTAGAGGCCGGGCCTATTAACATGGCGCGGATAAAAGGGCGATCCGGCGCGTATTTAAAGCCCCAAGATAGCGATCGCGAGGCCCGGGACAAAAGAGTCAAAGGAATCGTGGCCGTCGATGTGTACGCGGCGGGACTCTATCTCTTTTACACTCTATAATCAATACCGTCTTTGCGAACGATTGAAACAGATTATGTAGATAGATACTCTCGATGAGTCGGGATAAGAACGTCCAACGAGAACGACTAAAAGTATACCTACTGCAATTGAGGACCGTTTTCTCAAAGTGATACGTCAGAGTTATTTTCAAATATTAGTTTCTAATGACCTCATGCAATTCTCTCGGAGCCGGAGACATCAGTAAAAAAAAATCGGTTGTCACCCCAAGACTTCTGCGTGGAGACTGCCGGATAGGTGTGGACCTGTGAGTTTAGCCGACCCTACAGCCGACCCTTTAGTCTTAGTGGCCTATTTGCATTCGGGCCCATTAGCCCCCTATAACATGTATAACAATAATATTGTAATATATGTTAACATTACACTAAAATAGTTTTCAACACAAATACTCTCGAAATCTGAAATCCTTTCATGTATGTCCCCATTTGCACCCCCCTCCCCCCCCCCCCCCCCAACGGATTAATTATCATTTCGCGTATGTGTTATTGTATTCGAGGGGGCTATATTCATTATTTGCCGTTTCGCAATCAAAGGGAGCCGCTCACACACAAATATCGGCTTTGAATTGTGAATAATTCCGCTTTCCATTATTTCCCATCGTGCAACGCTGCCATGAAACGGATCGCCCGTTTGTGATCAAACAAACAAACAAGCAACCCGACATAATAATATAGAAGCTGCTGTATCAAATTGGAGAGTATGTCTGAGTTATTATTGACAAATACGCAGGTATACAAAGGTCCAGGGAAACACTGCCTAAAATAAATGGTTGAGTAGATGAGTATCATCAAATTCTTTTTTTTTAATTCTGAATTCATTATAAATTTGTTTCTAAAACTTTCTTTTTTATGATATTTTATAAGGATGTCCTTTTTCTGCCTACTGATTAGAAACTTTTATTCTTAGGTGATTTTCTATGACTATGTACATAGAATGTTTTATTAAATGTTAAAATCAATACCTTAACCTCAATAATTTTATATTAACGAATAATAGTTTTATATTAACGCTTTCTAATAACTCGTCACTTAAACGGCACATAGACAATAATTAATTTAGCATGCGGAGTAGACATAGAAAATCATTCTGTAATAGGAAATTACGTGAAAATAATTGTAGTAATTAATGTATCTCTAACAGTATTGTTTGTTTACCTATAATTCTAAATAGATAGATAGATAGATAGAGATTCTTTATTGCACATTAAACAAAAACATACAAAAGGCGGACTTATTGCCTAAAATACAATCTCTTACAACCAACCTTCGTGGAAGTGTAAAAATTTAAATATTTAGGTGCCAAGAGATAAATTAAAAATTAACAAAAAAAAAACATGAAAAACTTATTACTAAAATTAATCAAGTAACAAAAATGCCATTTTTTAAATAAAATAAGGATTTGGAATAATTCCCAAGGAGCGAAGGATAGGAGAGGATGGGATGAGACCTAGGATAACTAGAAATTTAGGCCTAGGATAACTAAATCAACAAATCAACGAAGACACATTGGTAAGGGATTTTTTTGAATGATTTCTTGCAATATTTTGAAATCTTCTAATCGAAATCCGGCCAAATCTGACATTGAAAGCGTGAGGTTAATCGCTGGGTTTATTTCCCAGCGCCACGCGGGCATGTTAGCGTGGTTAACCGGTGGACTGTCTGTCTAGACCCTAAGTTTCTGAGTTCACCTCACGGTTGAAGAAACGATTATAAAATATATCGTTAAACCTTCCTTACGTGGCGGGTTCGTCCGAAGTAGTTGACAACTCCTAAGTCTTGTATTTCTACCGGAACGCACTCCCAACGTTTGAATCCATAGAAAACCTGCTTAAAATTTAAGTCTTCGTCATTTTTCAATCGGTATCTGTGAGCTAAACTTTTATTTGTGGCCATTCGAAAACCCCATAATTCTCAACAACAAAAAATCGGTTGTGTCACCCAAAGACTTTCACGGCAAGCATAGAAGCCCCTCCTCCCCCACTCTCGCACGTTAAATCCCCCTTAACCCCCCTTAACCCCCTTAAACTAACCCCACACAAACCGCCCCCACCGCCACCATTAAACCCTCCCCTCACCCCTTCTTGCCAATTCCAACCTCCAGCGATAGTGGTTGTGTAAAGTAATTATGATCGCAAATGTAGTATTAAAATGGCTTTTTCAAATATGATGTAGGTAGTATTTTCTAAATACGGTGGAATTTATTTTTTTTGTGTCGCTTCTATAAGAGATATTCTAACCAAACGCTTGTATAAGAGACATTTCAAAGCTTGTATAAGAGATTTCGCAATGTAGTTTCGGCCCAACGACTCATCTGTGTACCGAATTTCAAGTCTCTACTTCCAATATTTCAAGATTGAATTATGACTAGCGCTCCACCTGGTGGACCTATTTCGAACACAGTCTTTTCAGTTCTTACCATGATCACATGATGCCTGCATGCCAAATTTCAGCTAAATTTGATAGTGTTTGGACGATACCGTGAAGGAATACACACAACAAACACAGAGAGAGAGACACACACCCACACACACACACACAGAGAGAGATAGAGATAGAGGAAGACACACAGATGTGCGTTCACAATAGCTTCCCTTCGTCGGGAAAGCAAAAGCAATTCTACAGTTTGGATTCCAGATATGGAATCCGTACTTTGTGAAAGATGAGGATCTCTTAGACGCAGGACTTTTCCTGCGCCGAGCGACCAAGATGCCAATGGGGTTTAAAAATCTGGAATATGCAGAACGACTCCGCAGATTGCAACTGCCTACACTCAAGGATCGTCGGATCAGGGGTGACCTCATTGAAACATATAAAGATCCTCAACGGATGCTACAGTTGCCCCGAATTGTCTTCTATCTTCAAGAGAAACTACAAGCATCATCTGTGAGGACACAATTTTAAGCTGGAGAAAACACGATTCCACATGATTTCCAGGAAACATTTCCTGACCAACCGGATTGTGGACCAGTGGAACAGTTTACCCGCTGAAGTGGTTTAAGCGAGTAGTGTCAACATATTCAAAAATAGACTAGACGGACACCTTAAACAGAAATTGTAATTGTACTCAGTTTCATATTCAGACATATCAGCAATTATGCTGCCTGTCTCTAAATCTAATAATAATAATACTTTTAAATGTAATAATAATAAATAATAATAATGCTGCTGCTTTCTACTACCACCCCCAGTCTACCTCTCCTAAATAAATCAAAGACTGCGGCTTACACAGTTTGCTCGCGAAAAATTGACTGATTTTCCGCCGATCTGCCATGTCAAACGGGAGTTTCCACGTAAAAGCGTGGGCGGTACAATTAGCCGCCTTCATCCTTCAAGGAAAAACACTCGGAAAAGTATTTTTCCCGCGTCTTTGATCGGCGAATCGCGAGTGTAAACTGTCAACCGCCATTATGACACACATGCGGCTTGGCAATTTTCACAAAGCTGCGAAAGAACATTCTTTTTTTCTTCATACAGAATGGTCTGATCGATAAACAGCCCTGTCTGGAGGAGTTGTAAGTTTCTACAAACTAAATAATGTAGAAATCAGCTAGGAAGATAGTTATCACCTTGGACGCTACAACACCACAGTGTCCAAGTGCCAAAACTTGTTCCTGTCTGCGGGCAGCAGGTGCATGAGCAGGTGGGCGGTGTCGACTACAACTGGCGAACCCGTCACCCCAGGCTGGTATAACGATATAGATCGTATTTTCAGCCGTGGGATGAGCGTAGACGACTTGGAGACAAGACAATCTACTGTCTAGTTCACCAGCAACCCGTTAGAGGCCAACGTCTTATGTCGAGGCACCGGGAAAGGTAAACCGCGATCAGCGTCACCCCCTAACTACCAGTTTTGGCAGGATATCTCCATCTGGAATTAACCTTCAGGATACCTCCGTCCTCCCGACTGGTTACGGGTCCGAAGTCGCTTACGCAACCTTTACCTGTTGTATTACAGCGGTAGAACAGTTTGAATTTATCACGTACCTGGGCGTTCTTTGGCCGTAGTGCCACACAGGATCGAGTGGCCCAAGGTCATTTCAAGAGTGGCATGTCATCAGGTGAAACATCCACCCCCGCTGCTTAGGAAACAGTGTATTTGCATAGCCTCCAGACACCTTCCGCAATTACTCAGAATGCACAACCGATTGGCGACGCCGACCGTTGCGCAAACCGCCCAGTGGCACCGGAATGCAATCCCGCCGGGAGAAACCGGTCCACCAGCTCTGAGGTCTGAGACATGCGAGTCTTACCCGGGGTAGCCTTCCACTCGAGGAGGCTTCTGAATAGGAGCTGAATCGCGAGTTGAGCCGATCCGAGAACAAAATGGTTTTTGTGGCCCAAGTTGCACGAAACCGTTCACCACCACCCGCTACCCAGGCTCGTGTAACGATATGTTATCGTTCTTTCAGCCGTGGGATGAAAGATTAGAAGATTTAGACAAAGGACAATCCACTATCTAGCTCCGCCAACTAGCCCGCGAGAGACCAACCATTACCGGCCAACCTTTACTTTTCGGAACCGGGTAGTTAACCCAGCGGGCAGACCAAGCGCCCCCGTTACCATTTACGGATTTCTCCGGAAACTTCGTAGCATTATTGTAACGCCACTATAGTGGCGCCAATATTTTGAACGCCACGATGGCATGGGGCCGCCAATATACTCGTACTTTAAATATGCGACAG
The DNA here is from genome assembly GCA_944548615.1 of Micropterix aruncella. Classification (NCBI taxonomy): domain Eukaryota; kingdom Metazoa; phylum Arthropoda; class Insecta; order Lepidoptera; family Micropterigidae; genus Micropterix; species Micropterix aruncella. Next base: position 10,179,478 of record OX155970.1, read on the forward strand.
CGTGTAGCACCATCGCAATAACTCAATATTACCAGGTAAGTTAGTTAGGTTGTTGTACATGGTAGTATTTATGCAAGTAACAAGTAATGTACTGGAATATCGTGTTACTATGCAAACCAAAAGTGTGATCCCTCCATTACCACATGGACGGCTTATTCATGACAAGAACGCGATCCTGGTCAGCAGAACAGACCCAAAGCCCCACGCCATGCGACATTAATTCGTATACTCAAACAAGGTAGCATAAACTCTGTTTATTACTATCTAAAGCTTTGGTTTCCTAGAAAAGCGGTGCTGTTATCTAGCGGCCGTAATGTAGCGTTGGGTGACGTCATCAAAATATTGTCTATAAAAATCATCGGCGTAGGTTTCTTAGAGCGTCAAGTGTCACCGTAACGTCAAATAGCGCTGCTGTCAGTTGCATGACGGCCGTCATAGCGGTGATTAACTATTGTGGGACGTTTTTTCACGTCTATCGGTGAGCATTCAGTTAAAAACTATGACTGGGATGAGCGAAAATGACGAACAATTAATTGATTTTGTGCGAAAATATTGCCTAAATTTTTCGTCACTACAGTGCAGATGGCGACGCACTAAAATTTGAAATGCACCCTCAGTAATACGATTTTTAAACATCACACTCTCCTCTAAAAGTTTTTTTTTCGTCTTCCGACTCTACATCTTCCAAATATACTATTAGTGCTATGTCTAAATCGTAATTTCCCACCGCTGCCCGACACACCACTCGAGTGAGTATATACTGAGTGACTACGATTGAATACGCTCGCACCACTTTCTAGGAAACCACAGCTTTGGTCAACCGACACAGCCGTCCTATCACGGCCGTCATATCACGGCTGCTAGATAACAGGGCCGCTTTTCTAGGAAACCAAACCTTAAGAGAGCTCACAGGCGATTAAAGGTGTAACACAAATCCCCCAACGCAAAGTGCATCATTGTGAGCGTTGCACGTATATTGGGTTTATAAAATGCGTTTCAAGGGGTGCATTGCATATCATTAAAACTCCAGATCCGACACATGCGAGCATGATATTCCCAGACCCGTACCACGTCAGCCATTGTGTGCTGTTGCCGCTGCGGCGACCGGATCCAAACAACAGATGTGTTTTTTCTGCCCGTCATAACTCGTCGCCGGACGGCGCATTATCATCATTTTGATCTAATTCTGGAATCGGCTGCGCGACCGGGACGCAGCCAGACGCGGCACCCAATGGGACACGCGGGAAAACGTAACAATCGCCCGACCGTATGTTTATTTTGGATGGGACACAATGCTACTCCTGTTACAACCTCTTATGTTCTCGCTCTATTAGCGAAGCGGGGCTGCGGCCTGACATTGGGAAATTTCCCGACTTTTCGGCTATCGAAAGTCTGCCCCGATGTTTATTTTCAACCGCAAATAAGCGAACATGACTGCGAGTTTGGAAGCAGTACTGTTTCCTATAGAGCGGGGGTGGTTGCGGACCTTACGGCGACTGCTCTTGAAATGACCATCGGCCATCCGATCCTGGGTGAACAGCCGGGCAAAGGAGGCTGTGGTCCGCGATAGATTCGGTATACACCGTGCCACCGCTTCGTAAGGGATAGGACCGCGCAAGCGACCTCGAACTCGTAACCAATCGAGAGACCGAAGTAATCTGGTCACAATTGGAAGTAAGGGCGTGAGTGTAAGCCCGCTGGGTAACACTTCTGGCTATCTCGCGGTTAAGGCGTTGGCCTATTACGGGCATGTGGCGGAGCTTGACGGTGGATTGTTTTTTCCTAAGTCTTCTGCGCTCATCTCACTGGAGACAGAACGTTAAATTTCGTTAAAACTTCCTGATATTACGGGTTCGCCCACTGTAGTTAACAACTCTAGTTGCGATTCTTACTGTTCTGCGGTACTGCGACTCTAAAGGCAAAATGTTTTTTATTTATTTAATATTTATTGAGATGTTTATTCGCTTGTTGCTATTTGTAATTGGCATTGAAAAGTAAAATTAATAAAGATATCAACGTAGTAAAAAAAAACGACTCCAAAATATTGCATCAGCTATGTCATGGTGAAACTTAGAACAGGCTATCATAATTGAATGTGTATACACAATGTCGTGTCTGTGCTGTTGACCGTTGAGGAGTTCCCTCGTTGGAAGCCAACCCTAGGTGCCGCAGTCCTGTCTTGGTAAAACTTAGAACGAACTGTCGTAACTGAACGCATATACAATATTTGGTGTCTGTGCTGTTGACCGTTTAGGAGTCCCCTCGTCGGAAGCCAACCCTGGCTATAGAATCAGGTCATGCTTACCATAAGAAATGCATTGTCGTCGAAACTAAACCAACATGTAAATTTCCAACTTCATATGATAACATTTGAGAAGTTCCTTCAATTCCTCATGGATCCCATCATCAGAACAGGATTTTGATAAAAATTTGACCAATCTGGAAGTACATCCTTTCAGATAAAAAAAGATTTTTCCAAACCGGTTCATACATGACGGAGCAATTGAATTTATAACCTTCTCCTTTTTTTGAAGTAGTTTAATTATATAAAGAGGATGTCACTGGTGAATACTAGCGATAATATAAGAACGTGAACGTAATATAAGAACAAGAATAAGAATAATGAACAAGAATTAATATAAGAACAAGATAATATAAGAACAAGAATAATGAACAGCCTGCAATTTAAACGAATGAGGGTTGGCGGTAAAAATATCAAAATCTGGTGCCATCGAGTGAATTACGCACCGCAAAGCACGCGCCAACAAATTTTTCTTCTACAACGGGCGAACCCGTCACCTAAAGAAGTTTTAACGATTAGTCGTTCTGTCTCCCTGAAGTGAGCGCAGAAGACTTGGACAAAAACATCCACCGTCAAGCTCCGCCACAAACCCGTAAGAGGCCAACATGTTAATCGCGAGATAGCCAGGAGTGTTACCCAGCGGGCTTACACTCACGCCCTTACTTCCAATTGCGACCAGATTACTCCAGTCTCTCGATTGGTTCCGAGTTCGAGGTCGCTTGCGCGGTCCTCACCCTTACGAAGCGGTGTGTACCGAATCTATCGCGGATCACGGCATCCTTTGCCCGGCTGTTCACCCAGGATCGGGTAGCCGATGGTCGTTTCATGAGCAGTCGCCGTAAGGTGCGCGACCACCCCCGCTCTATAGGAAACTGTATTGCTTCCAGACTCCCCCGACTGTTAGTCAGAGTGCGCAATCGATTGGCTTATGCCGCACGGAGCGCAGACCGTCCAGGAGCGCCAGAAGGTTGATTCCCAGGGGAAACTAGCCCTAAGGCCAGAGTCCTACCCAGGCTCGCACTTCATGCGCGGAGGCCGTCGGATGTGAGTTACCCGTGAGTGTGACCAACCCTGAAAAGAATGGTTCTTCGTGGCCAACTCAGCAAGGACCCCTTAGCTCCCAGTGAAAGTGACAGCAAGGGCCACGACTAAAACAGCTGATTATCGTGGATCTATGGGGTATCGAAGGGACTTTCAGTATCGTTGGGTTTCCTAGTTGGGCAACATTGCACAATGCCGCTGAAGACGGTTTCATCATTGTGACACGTTATTTACTCGAGCGGAGCGGGCGATGCTAGGTGTCTGCTCACTGCTCCTTCGCAGTCCATAAAAAAGAACAGGAAACGGGCGCTCTCACCTTTTCCCCCGAAAAATAAACGCTCCAACATAAATAAAGACAATCGACGCAATAAAGATGGGAGTGCACCGCGCCGCGGGGCGTTTGTTAGCCGTCTAGTTTATATTCCCAACAGGCAGAGACGCTCTCCGGCCGACTATTCTCGTTTGTTCGCCCATTAGAGCTCTCTTTCATCTAGGAAACTAATTCGCGATCGCTTCCAGTTTATATGAAGGCGATCGCTCGGTAGAATAACTGGAGATATACATACGAGCAAGGCAAGGAAAGGATGCAGCGTGAGCTTGAAATGACGTTTGTTCAAGTTTGTCGATACTGCGGACGACCCCTCCACATCAGGTTATTATAACGATTCCTGTTGTGTTCTCACCCTGAGATGAGTCGCAAAGGCTTTGAGATGAAACATCTACAAATCTAGTGACGCCACTGCCCAGCAGAGTCCCGCCTCGATTAGAGATGGCACTGGCCAGCTAGTGTTTATTCCTCGCTCCTTGCTTAACAGTTTTGGAAGGACGTAGAAGGGGGTTTTATTTATTTATTTTATTTATTTATTTATTTATTTCATAACAAATCAACATTACAGTTTCTACCAATCCGTTGATATGCAATATACACCTAAATATAAAAAATAATAGAATTCTTACAAGTACATACCTACATAACATGTTTAAATAAGCGTTAAATACAAATACCGGCATTAAGAATAGAAAAACTTACAAACTTACAAACTTACAGTTTATAAGAGTGAAAACAGTTTATATTATTCTGCCATAAACAAGTAGCGCAATGCCCACACCTTGAAGAGATGCGGGCTCGCTGTAAAAATATCAAAGTCTGGCGCTGTCGAACATTTATGTGCCGCAAAGCTCGTGTAAGCAGACTCCATCGACTTAGGTTGGTGCGCGAGGACGGCTCCGCAAATAGATTATGAGGGCGAGCACGATTATAATTGTCCGGGACAAAGAGACAAACCTTCGCTAGCATGCTAGGATTATCAACTCTTCCCCTAATCAGCTTGAAAACGTAGGCCATGGCGAGCATTTCTCTACGCAACTTAAGAGATTTGAAGTTAAGGTATGAATTCCATCGATATGTTAGCTAGATATGCCCTCAGATACAAATAAGTTGGCTCTATACTCTTTACTCGTAAAACATGTGACAGAGAGAGCAATAAATTGAACTGTATGCGACAGAATAGCGCACCAATATACTTCGTGGCAGCTCTCACGCTGGAAACGGTCGGCTGTCTGCCAGCGGACTGCGGCCAACTACCACTGGGTGACTTTCAGTAGTGGTTTTGAAGTGGTCTATTAGACTAATGTCGGAGATAATGGAGTTGGCCACGAAGACCCATTTGTTCAGGGTCGGTCACACTCACGGCTCAACACCCATCCGGCGACCTCCACGCATGAAGTGTGAGCCCGGATAGGACTCTGGCTTGAGGGCTAGTTTCCCCCAGGAGCCAATCTTCTGGCGCTCCTGGACGGTCTGCGCACCGTGCGGCGTCAGCCAATCGACTGTGCATTCTGACTAGCAGTCTGGGGAGTTTGGAAAGAATACTGTCCTTCTATAGAGCGGGTGTAGTTGTTCACCTTACGTCGACTGCTCTTGAAACGACCATTGGCTACCCGATTCTGGGTGAACAGCCGGGCAAAAAATGCCGCGGTCCGCGATAGATTCAGTAGACACTGTTTCACCGCTACGTAAGGGAGAGGACCGCGCAAGCGACCTCGAACTCATAACCAGGCAGGAGACGGGAGTAATCTGGTTGCAACTGGTAGTAAGTGCGTGTGTCATTCCAAAGCGCTTTGAATTATTCCAAAGCGCTTATTAAGACTTACGACCGTAAGACGGCCCGTGAGGCCCTATCGCTAAATAGGAACAATCTACGCATACTGGTGAGGGTGCTCACGGGGCATTGTGGCCTGAACAAACACATGTTCAACCTCAAGCTCAGAGACACAAAAATGTGCAGGTTCTGCCAAGGGGCAGAGGAAACTCCCCTGCACCTCATGTGCGAGTGTGGCCCGCTGATGCGTAAAAGATACACCCACTTGGGTGGTCAATACCTCCAACCTGAGGAGGTAAAACAATCTGGCGCCAAAAGCCTGCTGCGGTTCTTAAATGACACGAGGCTTAGCGCAGAACTATAGTAGGTGGCGAACACAATAGATCAATAGATCAGCAATGGTCGCAATGTTACAAGGCTCATAAAGACCTTAGGAATATATATATATATATATATATATATATATATATATATATATATATATATATATATATATATATATATATATATATATATATATATATATATATATATATATATATATATATATATATATATATATATATATATATATATATATATATATATATATATATATATATATATATAGGTATATATATATATATATATATATATATATATATATATATATATATATATATATATATATATATATATATATATATATATATATATATATATATATATATATATATATATATATATATATATATATATATATATATATATATATATATATATATAGAAATATTTGATAGTTTTGTGTATATATTCTTTTTAGAATTGATCAATAAGATGATTATAAAGTAAATAATTATAAAAGCCACTTACATCGTGACGAAGGATTCCCTTGATCGGATTCGGGAATGCTTTAGGTGTTAACGAGAATGATGAATGCCTCTCACTTGCGGAAAGAGGAGTAGGTTTAAGTTGGGCCCATTTTTCAACTAGTAAACGCTCACCCTTCATCCAATTATCTCAAAAATTAAGCTACAATCCTTCTTTATACGTAAACTCACTCAATTTCCTATTATTTCAGGGGAAATAACAAGACAAGACGAGCTACTTGACAGATGGAAGAATTTAAAATTTCGAATTTCGTTTTTTTATTTTCTAAAGGTGCGATATAAAGAAGCTGCGATCAATATTCAGCTGAAAACTTAAAACTAAAAGCGTGACATGCCCTCATATCAATGAAAGGAAGCAGTCAGCTCTTTCCTATTAGTTGGAAAGATTACCTTTAATCTAAATGGATTATTTACAATGAACGAAACATAAAATATGTAAAAATTCAATATTTTGAAATATTTGATAGTTTTGTGTATATATTCTTTTTAGAATTGATCAATAAGATGATTATAAAGTAAATAATTATAAAAGCCACTTACATCGTGACGAAGGATTCCCTTGATCGGATTCGGGAATGCTTTAGGTGTTAACGAGAATGATGAATGCCTCTCACTTGCGGAAAGAGGAGTAGGTTTAAGTTGGGCCCATTTTTCAACTAGTAAACGCTCATCCTTCATCCAATTATCTCAAAAATAAAGCTACAATCCTTCTTTATACGTAAACTCACTCAATTTCCTATTATTTCAGGGGAAATAACAAGACAAGACGAGCTACTTGACAGATGGAAGAATTTAAAATTTCGAATTTCGTTTTTTTATTTTCTAAAGGTGCGTGTTAGGTTAAAAAATAATTATTTACAACGCTGTCCACGCAGTGAGGCAGCAAAGATTTGGAATCGTTTTATTGGTATCCCGGATTCGCGAACAATGCCGCCTGCACTTTAAAGGGCGAGATAATATGTCCTTTCACAGAAATCCGAACTCACCCCTTGCCTTCCTGGCACAGAGACAATAGGCGTAGCTGGTCCGTTTTACAACACTATTGCGCCATTGTTCACATACGGGTTAACTTTTCGAAGACGTAAATCTGAAGTGCACCCTGTCATAAAGACGACCTCGCTTTCTCTGAAAGGACTATAACATTTCAAAAAACCCAGCCATTACTCAAATGGCACGCCCTAAACCTTATGATTAATTTAGTTATCAGATAATTGATCTATGATAATTATATTATAAAATAGGATAAGGTTATCAAACGGTCTGCGAGAAAAATAGCTTGACAGCTTATTATTATTTAGCGAATTAATGTAAGCTTGATTGTTAGTATAAGATAACATAAATTACTAAGTAAATATACTAACATATAATAAAATGTTCAGGTCCGATATGAAAATTAGTAAACATTTATGCGTCTAATTAGAGTACCTAGTAAATTGGGGTGATTAGATTAATTAATTTTGTAATTAGGGTGATATGGTAATCAACTTTAATCTATGATACAGAAGCATCCCTAAATCACCATATCACCGTATTTGAGTTGTTAGTTATAAGTAGAGATAATTATACAATTAAGTAGACATAATTAAACATTTAGTAATGTATTTACGTGCACTGCTATCTATGAGTATATTGGCATACCATTTTGGAAAGAGGCGTTTCCCTTTAGATCCTTTGACCAATAAGAGAAGGTGTGAAATCGTTCCGGCCAGTAAAAGCATAGACATGGCGTTTAAGGGGCGGAAGGATTTTTATTGTAAACAGTGAGGAAAGCGAAGGATGCCATTTTTAGTTAGTTGCCAAAAAAGGTCGGAGACGGACGGGCACCTTTTCGGGTGTTATAAACCGACGTCACCGCGATAAATGTAATCGCGAGTTATCATAGGGCAATGGGCCCGTAAATAATAATTAATAAGTTCTGAATATACAAGTTAGAAAAATAAATGTGCTTTAATTGCCGAGAAGCCGTAGAAGTTAAAGTGTCGTCAGTCAGCAGCCGGAAAATCGAGGAAGCTTCACTGCCGAGGCCAACCTGGCTGAAATAAAGGATGCTGTAAACCACGAAAGAGGGTGAGTTAAATATATTATTACAGTCCACTGGGGACTCGCCCTGATGCAAAAGGCATCCGAAAATTCACACTCTTCGCTGATAGAACATAATTGGTCATATTCGAGCCGGATGGAGATCACCAAGTCCAATAAGTGACAGAAAAATTGAAAATTTGAATAATCTGTGTTGATCAACGAAGAATTAAAATGTCTACAGCATCCAAGAGACAGCCAACCAGGCCCAACTCTACAGCATCGTCGGCAATAAGCCGAAGGAGCGAGCGTCTACAGGAGGTTAAAGAAGCCTCTGAAGAAATTCTACGTGTAACGAGAGCCGCGGCGAAGATTAAGGCAGAAAAAACTAAATTAATCGCGGCGGCGGCAGCAAAGGAAGAAATCGCCAAGGCGGAAGAAAGAAAAAGAGCAGCGGGCGCGGCAGCAGCATTACAAGCGACTCAAGCGGACTTAGCGGAACAAGAACAAGTGCTGGAAGCGGAAGGAGATCACGCACGTAGAATTCTGGAAGTTGTGTCAGAATCTTTTCATGAATCCACCGCCGAAAGCTGGCAAAATCGCCAGCTCTCCAGCAGAGCGGAATCAGTCGCCGAACGAACTTCTGCGTGGGCGGAAAATAATTTTCGCGAATGCACCGGAGAATCGAGACAAGACATGCCACCCGGCCCGGAACGAGTCGTCGCAACGGAAATCGTCGAAGAAAACATCGAACAATCAGTGCGGCAAATACACGGAAAAGTGAGTGAAAACCTAGTGCTGTGTTCGCGAGGAAAGGGGATTGCGCCTGACGAGCGCGCTACGAGCGCGCAGGCAACTCCAGCCACGAGCACTCAGCCAGCACAGACAGCTGGAGACGGCACGGGCGTCGCGGCGCCGCATCCGGTTGGCAAACCGGGCGCCTCTTCAAGTGGAGACAGCGGCGATAAACAGTTATTAGAGCAGGTTTGTCAAGTTATTGCTAATGTTTCTTCCAGACCGTTTTATGATAACCATTTACCAGTATATTCAGGGGATCCGATAGAGTTTATCGCGTTTAAAGCCATTTTTGAACAGTCTACCACTGTGGGAAAGCTGACAGACGCTCAAAATTTATTACGCCTCCAAAAAGCACTCAGAGGAAAAGCGAGAGATGCCGTATCAGGTCTGTTATTATTCCCCAATCAAGTATCAGAAATAGTAAAAACTCTGGAAACCTTGTTTGGAAATCCTAATGCTGTTATAAACCGCACCATAAGTGAGGTACGTAGGATGAGTAACCTGAGCGAGGACATAGATCATGAAGCTTTGACGAGATTTGCATGCAAAATTAAAAACTTAATCGCCACGCTCCAATCGTTAGAGCGAAACGATCATTTACTTAATCCCGATCTGTTATCCAATCTAATCGGCAAATTACCGAAAAACCTTTTAACCACTTGGTTGGCCGATAAAAATAGGCAAACGTCAGACGAACCGGTAATTGTTTATTTTTCGAAATGGTTAGAGTCATTAGCGATTAGCTCGAAAGATGCCGGGATCGCCGGGGCAGATATTAAAAAATATCAAGGCCACAGCCGCGAAAATAAGCTAAAGGGAAATGCAAACCATAAAAAAGAATACGTTTTTAATGCTCGCGATAAAACGCTGGAATCGGTGAAATGCATTAAATGCGATGAAAATCATTATTTGTCAAAATGCGAGAGTTTTAAAAAACTGTCATTAGACGAACGCTGGGCTTTGATTAGAGAGATGAAGAGATGTTTTAAATGTTTATCAAAATCGCATGGAAGTCGCTCTTGTCCAGCTTATCGCAAGAACCCGCGTGCGAAATATCATTTTCTATTATCGAACGCTAGTTTAGAAAATAAAAAACCAAACGAAGTAGATAGAAGTGTTGCTCGCGCGAATAATGACAACCAGGAAAATATAGTCGCCCATACGATTAAGAGAAATAATATTCTTTTAAAAGTTTTACCGGTAGTTATCACGGGTCCGAAAGGAACTAAAACCATATACGGTCTGGCAGACGAGGGTTCAACTGTATCTTTATTGGATCAGGCGGTGGCTAACGAACTTGGTTTAGACGGGCCATCTAAACCATTGGAAATCCATGGTGTAAACGAAATGACCGCCACATCTCAAAATGCTAAAACCGTTACATTTCGAATTAGAGGAGAGGAAGAAAGCAAGTCTTACGAAATGCAAGCATACAGCATAAATAATCTCAACCTCCCATTGTTAAAAAGTATACCCCGTGACGAGATAACCGGACGAAAGTATATAAATACCATAGCGCGCGAGGTAACCGAAGTCCAACCGCAATTATTAATAGGTGCTAATTGCTGGCAGCTTATTATATCTCGAGGACTCTCCACAATTAGTAACGGGATATCAGCTTCACGGACACGCTTAGGATGGGTGGCCGTGGGGGAATTGGACAGCGGGAACTTCGACAACCGAGAGCACAGTTTCTGTATCACGAACCGGCATGACGACCACCTGGAAGATCTGCTCACTGAAAGTTTACGTCGCCAGGAAGAATGGCCAGAAAAACAGAGAGTCAACCCCGAAATTGTTCGCGCAGAAGAGCTGTTGCGAACTACAACCGTTATAAAAGACAATATTTGGACCACTGGTTTACTATGGCGTCAAGAGGGAATTATTATGCCACCAAACCGTAGCATGGCGTTTAAACGGTTACGATCAGTAGAAATTAAAATGGATAAAGATAAAGTTTTCGCCGACGCTTATTGCAAGCAAATCGAGCGCTATCTGACGGAGGGCTACGCACAGGAAGTGCCGAAAGACATTCTAAGATCAATGGGAAATATATGGTATTTACCGCATTTTGGGGTAGAAAATCCCGCCAAACCGGGAAAGTTAAGGGTAGTTTTCGACGGAGCTGCTACATGCCATGGAACGTCACTCAATAGTTGCCTTGTCGCAGGACCTGACCTATATAATTCTATCATAGGAATACTTTTTAAGTTTAGAGAAAACCCCATTGCATTTTCTGCCGACATAAAAGATTTTTTCTTGCGCATTAAAATTCAAGAAGAAGACAGCTTCAAGCAGCTTTTCTTATGGCGAGGTAAGAACCGCGATAGTGAACCACAAACTTATCGTATGTGCTCCCTCTTATTCGGTTCGAAGTCATCTCCGTGCAGTTCTCATTATGTGCGTAACCTTAATGCCGAACGTTTCGCAGACCAGTATCCAGAAGCCGCAAAAGCCATTAAGCAAAATCATTACTGCGATGACCTTTTATTTGGAGCGGATACAGTGGGAGATGCTCAACGTTTAATTCGGGAAATAAATTATATACACACTCAAGGAGGTTTTCATCTAACTAATTGGGCTACCAATGACAGCAGAGTGTTGTCAGAGGTTTCGGAGGATAAAATAGCAAAACAAAATGTACCTATCGAAAGGAGTGAACTAGGTGTGCAACGATTGTTAGGATTGCATTGGATTTCCGAAACCGACGAACTATCGTTCGATTTGCGCATGCATAAAGTGGATAGCGCATTAATCGCGGGCACTAAAACGCCGACAAAAAGAGAAATATTGAGGGTTATTATGAGCGTTTACGACCCACAGGGATTTCTCGCGACATTGACCGTACGGGCGAAAATCATAATGCAATTAGTATGGAAAAGCAAGATAAAATGGGATCAAGCTGTAGATAGCTCGATAGAGAAAGCCTGGCAAGAGTGGTTAGTATTTTTACAGAGGGCGGCCGCTGTCAAAATTCCTCGCTACTATCAGACCTCAAAAATAGAGGGGGAGAGGCGAGAATTACACATTTTTTGCGACTCAAGCGCAGAAGCGATGTGTGCTTCCGCTTATCTGAGGGTAATAAGAGGCGACACGACACCTATGGTGACTTTGATAGGAAGTAGAACGCGAATTGCGCCTTTAAAGAATTTAAGTATACCTCGTTTAGAACTTACGGCGGGCTTGTTAGGGGCTCAATTATGTCATAAAATTAGACAAGATCACTCGATAGAGATCCACGAACAGGTGTTTTGGACAGATTCCAGAAACGTATTATGGTGGGTAAGATCTCGAAGTGACGAATATCAACAATTCGTATCGAACCGCTTGGGAGTAATTGACGAATTAAGCCAAGCCGAGGAGTGGCGATGGTTAAGTGGCAAATTAAACCCAGCGGATGATGCGACGCGATTACGCGCACCCGTTGATATGTCTCCAATAAGCAGATGGTTCACAGGTCCTAGCTTTCTACAACAAGGGCGCGAGTTCTGGCCGGCGGAAATTCCAGATGAATTACGGGAAGAGGAAAGAGCGGGTTTAGAATATCGACCGGCGGTGACACTTCATATCCATGAAACGGATAAAGGACTTATCGACATGGAACGCTTCTCCAATTATCAACGGTTGATTAGAACGATGGCATATGTACAAAAATTCGCTAACCTATGCCGGAGAAAATGCCAAAATCGCGATATATCTGCTTGCGATATATCCGCAGCCGAGAAAGAATTAATTAAAGATTCTCAACGGCGCTGTTTTGGCCGCGACATTTTTTGCTTAAAAAACAACAAAAAACTACCGGCAGGAAGTAGACTGAAAGGTTTAAATGCGTTCCTAGATGGGACAGGTTTCATTAGAATGGGCGGTCGTATCGGCGCGGCGCTTGGTGTGCCTTATGATACCATGTATCCTATGATTATAGAAGGCAAAGATCAATTTACCCAACTATTGATAAAGAAAAGGCATGACGAAAATTTACATGCAGGTGTTGAGAGTGTGCTGGCGACATTGCGTCAGCGTTTTTGGGTTATAAATCCGCGCCGTAGTGTTAAAAGGGAGTTATTTCGTTGCTTATACTGTCAAATAAAAAAGGCCAAGCCGGTGACCGCATTGATGGGAGACCTTCCGGCGGAACGTTTAGAACACCATACTAGACCTTTTATCTGCGTCGGATTAGACGTATTTGGGCCGATGGCGGTGACAATTGGTAGGCGAAAAGAACACCGATACGGTGTACTATTTACGTGCTTGTCAGTGAGAGCGGTGCATATTGAAGTTTTGGAATTCTTGTCCACGGATTCTATGATACAGGCTATTAGGCGTTTTATTAGCAGGCGCGGAAAGCCGCGAGTAATATACTCAGACAATGCAACCAATATGAAAGGTAGTTGTGCTGAACTTCGCCAGGCGATGAGCGGTTTAGACAACGAGGCAATTAAAAATAATTTAAGTAATAAAAATATTACCTGGCGTTTTATTCCGCCAGCCAGTCCTAGCCAGGGCGGTGCTTGGGAAATAATGGTGAAAGCAGTAAAAAACGCTTTGAAAGCCGTTTTAAAGGAACAGGCGCCCCGTCTCGAGACATTGGCGACCTTATTAACGGAAGCCGAGGCGGTCATTAATTCTCGACCTTTGACCCACCTTTCGTTAGATTCCCGCGACGCCGAACCATTGACCCCTCTAAACTTCTTGCTAGGATACACTTACGGTGACCAGTCAGCAGGTCAATTCAGCCCCCAGGATCTGTGCAGTAAAAAGCAATGGCGGCATAGCCAATATCTAGCGGACGCCTTTTGGAGGCGTTGGTTACGGGAAATATTACCAACATTGGCATCGCGACCGAAATGGAAAGAAACTACGGAGCCCCTAAAAGAAGGAGACCTGGTGTTGATTATTGACCCGTCTATAAGTCGCGGTCACTGGCCAAGGGGTATAATCGAAAAGGTGTATCCCGATAAGAAAGGAAATGTACGCGTGTTAGATGTGAGAGCAAATAATCGATTGTATCGACGTTCCATCGGTAAGATCGCTCGACTCATCGTAGAATAGTTAAAAGGTAGATTAATAATAAAAAAGTCCCTTTAAACTTAGTTATAACATTAAAAATGATAGGTAGAAGGCAACATACCACCCTTACAAATAATTAATAGGCAAAAGTGACACTGTCTGTCACTGGGGGGGAAATGTTAGGTTAAAAAATAATTATTTACAACGCTGTCCACGCAGTGAGGCAGCAAAGATTTGGAATCGTTTTATTGGTATCCCGGATTCGCGAACAATGCCGCCTGCACTTTAAAGGGCGAGATAATATGTCCTTTCACAGAAATCCGAACTCACCCCTTGCCTTCCTGGCACAGAGACAATAGGCGTAGCTGGTCCGTTTTACAACACTATTGCGCCATTGTTCACATACGGGTTAACTTTTCGAAGACGTAAATCTGAAGTGCACCCTGTCATAAAGACGACCTCGCTTTCTCTGAAAGGACTATAACATTTCAAAAAACCCAGCCATTACTCAAATGGCACGCCCTAAACCTTATGATTAATTTAGTTATCAGATAATTGATCTATGATAATTATATTATAAAATAGGATAAGGTTATCAAACGGTCTGCGAGAAAAATAGCTTGACAGCTTATTATTATTTAGCGAATTAATGTAAGCTTGATTGTTAGTATAAGATAACATAAATTACTAAGTAAATATACTAACATATAATAAAATGTTCAGGTCCGATATGAAAATTAGTAAACATTTATGCGTCTAATTAGAGTACCTAGTAAATTGGGGTGATTAGATTAATTAATTTTGTAATTAGGGTGATATGGTAATCAACTTTAATCTATGATACAGAAGCATCCCTAAATCACCATATCACCGTATTTGAGTTGTTAGTTATAAGTAGAGATAATTATACAATTAAGTAGACATAATTAAACATTTAGTAATGTATTTACGTGCACTGCTATCTATGAGTATATTGGCATACCATTTTGGAAAGAGGCGTTTCCCTTTAGATCCTTTGACCAATAAGAGAAGGTGTGAATCGTTCCGGCCAGTAAAAGCATAGACATGGCGTTTAAGGGGCGGAAGGATTTTTATTGTAAACAGTGAGGAAAGCGAAGGATGCCATTTTTAGTTAGTTGCCAAAAAAGGTCGGAGACGGACGGGCACCTTTTCGGGTGTTATAAACCGACGTCACCGCGATAAATGTAATCGCGAGTTATCATAGGGCAATGGGCCCGTAAATAATAATTAATAAGTTCTGAATATACAAGTTAGAAAAATAAATGTGCTTTAATTGCCGAGAAGCCGTAGAAGTTAAAGTGTCGTCAGTCAGCAGCCGGAAAATCGAGGAAGCTCCACTGCCGAGGCCAACCTGGCTGAAATAAAGGGTGCTGTAAACCACGAAAGAGGGTGAGTTAAATATATTATTACAGTCCACTGGGGACTCGCCCTGATGCAAAAGGCATCCGAAAATTCACACACTCTTCGCTGATAGAACAGTGCGATATAAAGAAGCTGCGATCAATATTCAGCTGAAAACTTAAAACTAAAAGCGTGACATGCCCTCATATCAATGAAAGGAAGCAGTCAGCTCTTTCCTATTAGTTGGAAAGATTACCTTTAATCTAAATGGATTATTTACAATGAACGAAACATAAAATATGTAAAAATTCAATATTTTGAAATATTTGATAGTTTTGTGTATATATTCTTTTTAGAAATTCGAAATTTTAAATTCTTCCATCTGTCAAGTAGCTCGTCTTGTCTTGTTATTTCCCCTGAAATAATAGGAAATTGAGTGAGTTTACGTATAAAGAAGGATTGTAGCTTAATTTTTGAGATAATTGGATGAAGGGTGAGCGTTTACTAGTTAAAAAATGGGCCCAACTTAAACCTACTCCTCTTTCCGCAAGTGAGAGGCATTCATCATTCTCGTTAACACCTAAAGCATTCCCGAATCCGATCAAGGGAATCCTTCGTCACGATGTAAGTGGCTTTTATAATTATTTACTTTATATATATATATATATATATATATATATATATATATATATATATATATATATATATATATATATATATATATATATATATATATATATATATATATATATATATATATATATATATATATATATATATATATATATATATATATATATATATATATATATATATATACCTAGTTTGCCGTTAAGGCGTTGGTCTCTTACGGGCATGTGGCGGAGCTTGGCGGTAGACTGTTTTGTCCTAAGTCTTCTGCGCTCACCTCATAGGAGACAGAACGATCAAATTTCGTTAAAACTTTCTGAGGTGACGGGTTCGCCCGTTGTAGTCGACAGCTCCAGTTGGTCATATTTCGAGCGCGAAGGGCCCATCTAAGGGATCATATATCGATGATGAATTCGCGTATATCGCGTCAAATGTTGACCTGGGGGATAAGAATGACGGTGGGAGTCCCCTAAGCTCCTAGTCCGACTTGTCATTTTAATGTATGACGCCAATGTACAGATCGTTGTAATCCCCCACAATCGCATAGGCATCACCGTAAATGCGGCAAAGAAGAGATCAACAGTGGTGGCAAGGAGGGGAGAAGGGAGGGGTGGGGTGAGTCAGGGAGGTGTACTTTGGTCCATTAGCTGATTCCAGGATTACAGGAACTTATGTCACACAGGTGGACAGCGCGCTGAGAATTTCTTTTATTTTGTTCGTGTATTTTTCATCGTTTTATTTTCTTTTTACACGACTGCCCAACAAATAAAGAATGTAATGTGTTTAGGGTTCATCTCTGTATGTTATCTGTTTCTTTATTCTATTATAACTTCTAAACACTAGAACCAATTTGAAAGAATGTGGCATTTTCCTAAAACTAATCTTTAAAATTTAAAATAATATCAAATAAAACTGGCGTTTTCCTTGAATTCCTAAATATGTGCGTGTAACATGTGTGTATCTTGTTATTGCATTCGATCGACAGAATTGAAATGCAATTCCGTTAATTTTATCCCAGAGGAAAATGGTAACCCAGTCGGGAATCGAACCCAGAACCTTACAACCTAGTTACTAGGTTACCTAGCCTGTACACTGATCGCAAACCGCAAGAAACATGCAAATATAGGTATATATTTTTTTATATTTTACTAAATATGCCTAATTTTGTAGTTTTATACCAGGGATTCACGTCATTCATCAATAAATTACGTCTAATTAACGCGACTCCCTGGTATAAACTACAAAATTACCCATTTTTGGTAAACATTTGAAAAAAAAATATTTGAATTATTCCTGTGGTTTACGATCCCCTCCCAGCCCGCGACGCGATGCTTGACAAGCATGCTTGATCGTCTAGAGAGCCCCTAAGAGGTATCAACGGATAAAAAAAATATTAAGTCATGCCTGCGAGATTTATTTATTTATTTCCCAAAACATAATTAACCTTACAGATGATTCCAAATCGTTAATTATTTTTCTAGGCTATTATTCTAGATTATAACTATTATTCTACTATAGACTATTATTATAATAATAATATTATTATTATTCTACTCCATTACTATTACTATCATTATTATTCTAATATATACATTATTATTCTATACTATACCATACTACTATACCAAACGAGACTATACCAAACGAGACGGAGACATCCGTTAGAGCGTAATATTAAACGATTATACTTACATGTGTATATCTAATGTTTATCTAACCTTTCTTGCCACTGCAATGAGAATTATAAGAAAACTTAGCCATTTGAGTCCTGGGGACATAGACTGAACGATCCGGAGCGTGATTTTATACCAATAACAATTTTTAAAAAACGTGAAATCGAGTTTTTTCCTAGTACGAGGTCTCACGTATACATCGACGATATTCTGGCATGCTTCAATCCTCGCGTCTAGGTTACGTAGCCTACCTAAACTTCAAACTCAATGACCGCCAACGGTCGATCTCCAGTCAGGTAGCATACGTATAGGCGGCGTGAGTTCATACGTCTCTATCGGTGGCTGTCAGCGAAGTTTGGTCGGGCTCCTGTGAAGTTGTCGATTGGCAGCCATCAAAGCGCTCGCGTCTGTCGGGAAACACTCGGATGTTTTACGATTCCGCCGCCGAAGAAGCGGATCGCCTGTTTGTTTCATTGTGCCCGCTGCAGAATGGCCGCCGGCCGCAGCGCGTAAACACTTCGCCCCCCGAAATCATATAATAAAATTATCAATCAGCGCGATGGTCTTTGAGCAGCGGGTCTGCCCTGACTACTGCCTATGCCCAACCAGATATTAGTGCTCTATCTTTAGATTTAACGCCGCGCCTGCTTTTCATGCCGGACTTTTATACCGACAGATTGTTGCGGGATCGAACCAATGTTGCGGTTTATTCTTTGAAACAAATCTTGCACTAGTAGTATAATATACCATTGAAAACTGTGCACCTATCTATACTATATATACTATAATATTATAAAGAGGTAAAGTTTGTGAGGTTGTAGGAAGTAATCTCTGGATCTACTGAACCGATGTTAAAAATTCTTTTACCAATAGAAAGCGACGTTATTTGTGAGTGTCATAGGCTATATATTAATCCGAAAAATGAAAAGACTTTTTCGTGGTAGTCGGATATGCAAAGTAAGTCGGAGAATAAGCGGTCCAACGAAAACGTTTCTTACTAACGCTGCCTTAACGATGACAGATATATGATTAAGTTTTAGAGACAAGTTGTAGAGCTTAACAATGCCTACAAAAAAGTCAGCGACAGCATATATCTAACTTTTATATTGAAGTCAGAAAAAGTAGTATGTTATATTAAAAGATAATTTAAATCGTTATGTCATGTTTATTGGCCATATTATCAAAAATTTTGAATTCTTATCAAAATAAGTAAATTTATCGTCTCAAGTGTTTAAAACAAAAGACTTTTCCCTTTTGCTGCATATAATTTCCCTTTTACTGCTTAAATAGATTAAACCAGATAATACGCTCACAAATATGACAGTCACAAGAAGACCGCGACAGATTCGGTATACACCGTTTCACCGCTTCGTAAGGGAGAGGACCGCGCAAGCGACCTCAAACTCGTAACCAATCGAGAGACTGGAGTAATCTGCTCGCAATTAGAAATAAGGGCGTGAGTGTAAGCCCGCTGGGTAACACTCATGGCTATGTCGCAGTTAAGGCGTTGGCCTCTTACGGGGTTGTGGCGGAGCTTGGCGGTGGACTGTTTTGTTCAAGTCTTCTGCGCTCACTCCAGGGAAATAGAACGACTAATCGTTAAAACTTCCTGAGGTAACGGGCTCGCCGTTGTAGTTGACAACTCTAGTTGTAGAATCAGGTCATGCTCACCATAAAAATGCATTGTCATCAAAACTGAACCAACATGTAAAATTTCAACTTTGTAGGATAAGAGGAAGTGGTTCTAAAACAGCTTGTAAGATTTGACCTAAACAATCATACTAACACGCATTGCAAGGTAAATAAAAGCTTGTAAAATAAGTTAATAGTAAAAACACATTTTTAAAAACAAGCTTTTATAAAAAAGCTTTGTTCCTAGCCAACCCTGAGTGCAGCAGCCATATCATAGTGGAACGTAGAACGGGCTATCTTAATTGAATGCTATTCAGAATTGAATGCGTATACAAAATTTCGTTAATGTGCCGTTGACCGTTGAGGAGTCCCCTCGTCGGGAGCCAATCCTGGGTGCATAATCAGGTCATGCTTACCATAAAAATATATTGTCATCGGAACACTATCGACATGTGAAATTTCAACTTCATAGGATAAGAGAAAGTGATTTTAATTCTGCTTGCAAGATTTGACCTAGTTAGTTAGTTTGTTTGGGCTTTTTTCTCGCACTTGGCCTCTTGATTGGGCCGTTGTGCGTGGCTCGTGTTTCTATTTGTGTTTATGTTACTCCAGCCAACCCAGGCTGTCCCAGAAGGTTAGCAGCCTGTTTGGGGACAGATGCTGTAGATTGTAGTATTTTTGCCCGTTGCTCTGCCACGCTCCTGCATTCCATGAGCACATGCTGTGGCGTTTCTTCTTCCTCCATGCATCCTCTGCATAGAGGGCTGTCTGTCACACCTATCGTAAACAGGTGTTTGTTTAGGGGACAGTGGCCTGTCATAGTACCTATGACTTTACGGATTTTGTCCCTTTTTAATCTGGTGAGGTTGCGGGCAAGTTTTTTAGACTCTTCCGGAACCGCGTTCTTTGTTTGCCTGCATCCTGCGTTTTTTTTCCATTCTGTAAGGTGGGTTTCATCGGTGTTCCTGCGTAGCCATGTTTTTATTTGGACCTGGGGTATGGGCATCAAGGGTTCCAGTCCATATACTATTTCCTTTGATCCCCTTTTGGCCAGTTCGTATGCCGCGTCGTTGCCCAGTGAGCCGCTGTGCCCTTTAATCCATTGCATGGTCACTTTATTTGACCCTGCAATGGATTGAAGCGCATTGTGGTATTCTAGTACAAGGACAGAGGTTATAGTACTTTTTGCTAGCGCTTGTAGCACGGAGGCACTGTCGGAGACAAATTTCAAACTTAGGTCTCCAACATCTTTGGCTGCAACTGCCTGTGCTGCTCTGGCTGGTGATGCCAATGCATTCTGCTTGGAAGATCGTATTTAAGTTGCCTTGTAGGTATTTAAGATTTGACCTAAACAAACGTACTAACAAACATTGCAAGGTAAATAAAATCTTGTAAAAAGAAGGTAAATAGCAAAATTTCACTCCATGGTTAAGAAAATGGCATAATGTCGTTTTAACTTACTTGGGTGGCGGGTTCGACCGTTGTATTGAAACCTCAAGATGCCCGTAGACTCCTTATTAGTCATTTTTTCTAAAAAATAAATTTTGCCTTGCGGCCGACATTTCTTCGTTTATTTGAATAATCACGCCTACAAGTATTTTATTTTACTTTTATAATCTTAAATTCTACTATCTTAGTAGGCATACGATGTCCGAAATCGAGGCAAACATCTGCATTAGAGAAATGTCCAAAGGAAATCGCCTGCAATTAAAAATTCCAAATAAATATTGATCGCTCCGGTCTGGTACGGTCTGGTCCAAGCGCCTGGAGCCGAAAGTAATAGTGAAATATCGTAGACGCAGTTATTACAATATCAGTCGCATCCGGCGTAAGATTCGTATATTACGAATAAACAAACAATACCGGGTAATAAGTTAATTTTCGTTCGTAGCGAGAGCCAAGTCGAAGATTATTGCCGATACGATTGTGGACTTTATGACTGGAGCCGTGCTCTGGATAGCGATCCCTCCTAGTTTGCTGGATCACGGATTACGCAATGCAAACAGGGAGACGTATGATTTCTTTGGAATTACAAAAAAAGTAGGCATTTCGACAGCAAGATGCCCAAATAGCAATGATGAAATAGAAAAAAAAATGGAAGGTTGAGAGATTACCTGAGAACCTTTTTTTTTTCAAAGTTTATTTTCAAAAATGAGTTTCTAATGGTATCATGCACCTACTTCTCTCTGAGCCGGAGACGGCAGTGAAAGGAATTTCAAAAACCTTTTTTTAGCATGCGCTAAACATGAGTTTTTCCAAATTGATACATCATCCATAGATAATCTTTTGTCTTGTGAGAAAAAAATATATCAATCTAGACATAGTATGAAATAATAATAAAAGTACCCTTTTTGATTATTTGTCTATTACTTTTCTAAGGTTTTTATGAGCCTTGTAATACTGCAACCATTGCTGATCTATTGTGTTCGCCACCCACTATAGTTCTGCGCTAAGCTTCGTGTCATTTAAGAACCGCAACAGGCTTTTGGCGCCAGATTGTTTTACCTCCTCAGGTTTCAGGTAATGACCACCCAAGTGGGTGTATCTTTTACGCATCAGCGGGCCACACTCGCACATGAGGTGCAGGGGAGTTTCCTCTGCCCCTTGGCAGAACCTGCACATTTTTGTGTCCCGTAGCTTGAGGTTGTACATGTGTTTTTTCAGGCCACAATGCCCTGTAAGCGCCCTCAACAGTATACTACGTAGATTATTCTGCGCATACTGTACCCTACCAAGACACTGAAATCTTTGTCATGTATAAGAGTCGTGGACCGAATTATTACAAAGTTTTCAATGTTGAAATTACCTTGAAAGATTTGGTCAATGCGATACTTTTAATGCAAAAGTATCGTTTTGATAAAAAAATCGCACTTTAATAACTAAGATATGAAATAAGATTTATATTTACAGTTATATGAATGCAATACGATTCGTTGATATAACTGACATTTTTTTATTTAATTTAAATTATATTCTGAGAAAACGTTTTATGAATAAAAACGTTCATATTTATAGATAACAATCATTTAGAGATTAAAATCTTAATATTTGCAAAAAAAAAATTTTTTTTTTAAATATTACGCTTGTTTTTTTTTAAAATATCACAAATAATCAACAAAATTTGGGGATTTTAAATAAAATAATAAACTATTTTATGGTGACTTTTTCAAGTAGTTACTTCTTTTAGTACGTTTTTGAGTACTTATGATTTCTGAGCTAAATAATAAAATAATGAAAAATAAATTTTCGAAAAACTTGTAAATTTGCATCTTTATGGACCACAGGGACAATTATCTCTAATCAATTTATACAAAATCTATTGAACCAATCTCCACAAAACTTGACATACATGTTATATCTTGATATACTTTAATAGTTTTATATATCAAAAAAATCCTCAAAGGGTTAATTAAGGTTACCCTGCAAAATAGAGAAATAAATAATCTGCGAATACTCTTGCAAATTACAGAAATTCTCTATTATCGCCAAAATCAAAAGTGGATAACTAGAGTTGTCGACTACAACGGGCGAGCCCGTCACCTCAGGAAGTTTTAACGATTAGTCGTACTATCTCCCTGGGGTGAGCGCAGAAGACTTGGACAAAACAGTCCACCGTCTAGCTCCGCCACAAACCCGTAAGAGGCCAACGCCTTAACCGCGAGATAGTCATGAGTGTTACACAGCGGGCTTACACTCACGCCCTTACTTACAATTGCGAGCAGATTACTCCAGTCTCTCGATCGGTTACGAGTTCGAGGTCGCTTGCGCGGTCCTCTCTCTTACGAAGCGGTGAAACGGTGTATACCGAATCTATCGCGGACCACGGCATCCTTTACCCGGCTGTTCACACGGGATCGGGTAGCCGATGGTCGTTTCAAGAGCAGTCGCCGTAAGGTCCGCAACCACCCCCGCTCTATAGGAAACAGAACTGCTTCCAGACTCCCCCGACTGTTAGTCAGAGTGCGCAATCGATTGGCTTATGCCGCACGGTGCGCAGACCGTCCAGGAGCGCCAAAAGGTTGATTCCTAAGGAAAACTAACCCTGAGGCCAGAGTCCTACCCAGGCTCGTTCTTCATGCGCGGAGGCCGTCGGATGGGTGTTGACCCGTGAGTGTGACCAACCCTGGACAGAATGGGTCTTCGTGGCCAACTCAGCAAGGGCCCATTAGCTCTTTTAAAGTGGATAAGTATTTATCCACACTTTTACTAGGTACATTATTTTTACGGTAGGTACTGTAGTGAGAAACATTTTAGAAAAATCCTCGTTTTCACCCAAGTTGGTATACTTTTCTTCGCATTACTCGGAACCCGAGCCAGTTTTATACAAAGATATACAACTCCAACTATACCAAGCACTCACTAATAAACAGAAAGATGACAACTTACCATGAAAGGTTCGGGTACGTCGATATATTCGCGGCCGATAAAAATCAATTCAAGAAAGCAATTAGAAACATTCCAGTCCTTAGTCCCTCTCTCTCCCATTTAATATCATTAATCGCATGAACAGTTTTCATGTTCAGTTTTTTAATATATTTTTCAGTTCAAAATATATAGTAATGTTATAATTTGTATGTAAATTTTCGCGTGAGAAAAAACTAAATCTCACATAATTAAATTTGTCGGGCATCACTTACGGTTGTTATATGTTTACATTTTTATATAAACATTTTATATGTTTATATATTATATGTTTACATGTGTATATGTTATATATTTATATGTTTATATGGTATAGGACATATTTATGTTATGTGTTATATTTTATAATCATTAAACATATTAATAATATTTTATCAGTACAAATTATTTTGTATACTAGCTGACCCAGCGAACTTCGTACCGCCTAACAGCCAATGAATGTCGTGTTACAGATTAGCTGTACTTAATTTATGATTTTATGAAAGTAATACAATGAATACAAAATAAATATTAAGTTCACTACTTTATTAAGATAATAACACAAAAAGAAATATAAAAGTTTAAAAAAAATAAGTAAATCGATCGCGTGTCAGAAAGACATGATTGAATTACATATCATGCAGCATGGGATGCACTCGGTTTAATTGTCTTAATTGAAGCACCTTGTAATATACGACAGTTTTTGTTTTTTTGTCAGGTGCAAGAACAAATAAAGGCGATGATTTGCCGACACGTGAACATGCCACATACAACTGACTATGAGAAAAACACGGATTTACATTTTGTATGGGTTTTTTTTTCTTTTTTTTTTTTTTTCGTCAATCTTCCAATAGTTATTCTGCTATTCGGGACGGAGACAAATACAACAAATCAAAACCATGAAAATCGGTCTAGCCGTTCTCGAGTTATAAGTGTTCGAACAAAACCGACTTTGTTATATATATATATAGATTTAGTGATTATTACTTTTTACCGCTTTTTGTTTATCGAATAAAATGTTCTTTTTTCAAACTGAGGGTTCCTCATTGCGACTCCCCTCCCTTCTAGCGTTTCCCGCCATGACGTGGGTACAACTCCGAAATCGTCATTATAGATACTATACAAAGAGCTAACATGGCTTATTTGAAAAATTCGGTACCACGACAAAATAAAACTCTGACCTTCGGTATAAACTACAGCGACTGCGGCATACACATAAATCAAAAGTCGGCCTCATCAAATGTTCCCGTTTCATCATAAAACCCGAGAATACACCAACAAAGAGCGAAAAGATGAAAGTGGCGAGAAACAATATCAAATGCTAGATCACCGAATATATTTCGACTTTGTACGAAACAAAAGCCGAGCCGGTTTGACATCTTTGTCCGTCATGTGCGCCGGCGCAGCACTTTGATCTGCGTGATTTACTTACTCCGGGGGAGTAGCAGCTACTGCGCCGCGGCACAGATTAACCAGAGTAGTGTGAGTTTGTCACAGATACGACATGCGGCCTCAAGAGCGCGTTCGACGCGTCACCGGGTAATCGGCCAGTGGACACAAAAAAATCTCTTGCACAGGCTCTCCTCTTACCTTTCCTTGACTATGCAGATGTGGCTTATCTCGATTTATCAGAGGAACTGCTCAACAAACTTAAACGTTTGCAAAATGTATGCATACGATTCATCTTCGATCTACGTAAGTATGATCACGTGTCCGAATATAAGACACAGCTAAAGTGGTTGCCAGTACTCCAAAGAAGAAATGTTCATATACTTGCTCTCCTATATCGTGTACTCTCCCAATTAACACCATCCTATCTTCACGAGCTTTTTGAACCACTAAGTTCTTACGGTCTCGTACTTTGGTCAGCCTCTAATACTTTACTAAAATATCCGAATCATAACAGCGATTTCTATTCCTATTCTTTCTGTGTCCATGGTGCAAGACTCTGGAACGATCTCCCAGCAAACATACGAAACTCGCCTTCTTTACCATCGTTTAAGACTCACCTTAAGGATTACTACCTTTCTAAGAAGTAACCTCCTCTTCCTCTCCCAATTTCCTCTCCTCGGGCATTATTAGTTTTAAATTCTTCCAGTTGTATGTATGTTATGCAGACGGTCTGTATATTATGTTGAGTATAAGCGTATAAGAGAATTTTAATTTCCAAAAAATGAGTTTGGTATTTGAGATTGATGGATAAAGAGTGATCGTTCACCGGTCACAAGGTGACTTCCATTAAACCTACATAGCACAGTCGAAAGTTGTGCACATCCACACTTTACATCTCGTTTAAACAAGCATTTCCCAATCCAATCCGGGGGAATCTTTCGCTGCCATTTTAAAAGCTTTATTATTTTTATTTGTACATTAAAAGCATCATCCTCTAAAGGAATTATTTCAAAAATTTTTACGAAACTTACAAATAAGGTACTAAATTGCTTCAAATGTCGATATAGATTCATTTTACTACAAACACAATCGTTTCTTTTTGATTACGACCGAAAGTCTTTGGCCGAAGTCAAAAATCTTAAAATTGTGGAATCATTCGCATCGAAATAAAGCTTTTTTTTATATAAAAAACTATACTTAACAGTTTTTATCGACCTTATCTGCGAATAGGTTTAATAGAATGATTAAAGAAAGATGAATGGTGCACATTTTAATCTCATATTCACTCACTTGTTTAGCCGAAAACGCTATCCGCTTCCGCTCTCAACGTTCCTTTCAACTGCCAAATGTCAATTCTAACTATGCACAAAATACTTGGTGTTTATATATGTTGATATATTTGCCACAACCCCAGACACATTTAAAAAGCTAATTATGAATATATTACAATTTAATTAAATAATCTGTTTATTATGAAATTAGTTATTCTCCTCTTATCTTTGTATTTACATAACTTATTCCTTTTTTATAGTTTTCGTTCTCATAATGTGTTTAATTACATAATTATACATTTTATTTTCTTATTACTATCTATTTAATAATTCATTCATTTATTACTATATTAATATACATGTTTATGAATCTATTTACAGTTTCTTTCCGGTCTATTTATTCGTATTTAGTCTTTTAATACTTTCGACTGTTTAGTAACTTAGCAATTATTTTCAGAATATTTTCTGTTTATTTAAAAAATCCTAATAATTTCACTTGTTTATTTAAAAAATGCTTGTATATTTTTTTATTTTCTTTTATATAGAATAACGTACTATATAACTATTTAATAGGTGGAAACATATAAATGGTTTATGTTTGTTATATTTTGATTTAGTAAATATGTTTATTGTACTGTTTGTTTCCCGAATAAAATAAAATAAAAAGTAACACATACATTTACCTCCATTTTAAACTTATTTTTATTTTCTTAATTGTGATGCCGTGACTATTTACACGTCTGGCAACCAGGAGGGGTCTTTGAAAAGACTCTCTCATTTATCATTGCAAGAGCACAGAAAAGTCAAGATGTCGCGCTCCACGTCTTCTACCGAGGCTGTTTAAAAAGTGTCACGTCTGCATACCATATCAATGTTCTTAATCTGTGATCATAGCTCGTTCTTTATTCTTGGTTGTGTGTTTATCTCAAAAAGTGATTCATGCCTGTATACTAGTACCGGGAATTAGAGTACGCATCATAATCGCATTATTCATCGTATTTGGATAGCGGAAGCCTGCTTGTCTTCCAAACGCTTTTGATCTCAGATTTGTATCGTGCGTCTGTCGGGGTTATTCTCTGTAATACTCGCCTTATCCACTGCAAGTCAGTAATAATCACAAATATATATTTTTTAATAACCAGTAGCTAAAACTTAAGCCTTTAAGAAACGGTAAGGTCAGCGCCTCCACTTGATAACGGTGTACGGTGCCTACTTGACTACGTCGTCTACGTTTAGCATTGCACTTTTTTGCGGGTGTCATATGTATTGTAGTTTGTATATATCGTGGCAGCTAAGAGTTCCTTGCACATTCGGCCATATGACCTGCTCGTTACCTTAGGTCGGGTCAACTCACGTTTCAACTCCATTCCGGCAGCCTCCTCGAAGGGGAATAAACCCCAAAAGGACTCTGTTTCTCCTGTCGTGGCTGGATCCTGTATCGACTATGCACAGCACAGCAGTTTAGCCACTGTAACGTTACCCGATTAAGAAAAAGCCTGTTGTTAGGTCATGGGAAAATATCTTTCATGGAGTTTAGGATTGCCGTGGAAAAAAAGGTGTAATGGTTTAATGATGTGTGTATGTGGGCGCCACCACGGAAATCTTGGATGATTGGGGATTCGGGTCGCTACGAGAAAAAGCAGGCGTGGTCGCTGCCTGACCTTGAACGCCGCAGAAAGGGATACGCGACAGGATTTGGGACCGCAGCTGCTCAGTGGAGGGGGTCGTGGTGAACCCAGGAATCCTGCGCGGGAAAAGGGGAGTTTCTGGAAGAGAAGGACAGCCTTGCTTTTATTGTGAGAAAAGGGGAAAAAAACTATGGAAAGAGGGGTGGATGAGTGATAAATAGGGATATAATATGTACTTACTGTGGGCTCATCGCCGAACCTGGAAAATAAAGTGGATATCCGACCGCTGTGAAGTCGCGCGCGATCTGAGCTGTCAGATCGTTGCGCGGCGGTTTCTGCGCCGATGTGTAGCGGCGAACTTCGCGCCGATTCGGAGCAGTTACTTTCTTATATTACTGATTTGGCCTTGCACCATTTATATCGTAAAGCAAGAATAAAATTTCTCTCCGTGTGCGAGAGATTAACCCTTTTTAACCCCTCTCCTCGCGGAATAAAATTCAGCCGTCCCATTCGCGCGCGACCTTTTCGCGCGCAAAATCGACGACCTTGATAAAAACGACCATAACTTGTAAACCACTATACCGATCATAAAAAGAAGAACTGTAAAATGATCGCATTGAAATTTGACATATAAAACATTATAACCTTATCTCGTAAATCAATTAAGATAATAATGGCGACAAATTACAAATTTGGCGAAGTGAAAAAACTCGCCTATTTATCATTTCGATGTTTTTATCACAAAATACGAAAGTCTATGCGGAAATTGTATTTACAGTTATGTTCTTTATTAAATGCTTTACCAAAACCATTATTTTGTTTTACTTCTTTGCATACAAAAATATTTAGTTTTTCAGTCATAATAACCAAGAAAAATTTGATGTCTCCTCGTAAAAATTTTTTTTTTTAATTTTGTATTTCTGACTACTTAGGGACTTTATTTATATGAAATTCTTTCATAATAACTTTTCCACTACACTACACTTCTTATAAAATCATACCAGTTCTTTCAGCTTTGTCTGATATTACAGAAAAATCCAAACTTTTGCGAGTCGGTGACGAAAATTTGGCATTAACTTTGACAGGTCATAATACAAAAGTGGATAAAGTTTTTCAAATATATTGTGTTGTTATGTGCTTATTATATGTCTAATAACTAATTATTATACTCTAAAGAGTCACATTTCATAGAAAAACTATAGGAAATCACACTCAAAATATGGTAATTCTTCTATACTAATTACGTAAATAAATAGGTATGCGCACCCCGCGATTTCGCGAATATCGATAAAATTAGGCAGCGCGCCTGTCTATGCAATATCGCCGCGGTGCAATCTCATTTGTTTAGGCAAATTCGGAGTGTGATTTTCTAGTTTCTTCTATGAAATGTGACTGGAGTATAATAATTAGTTATTGGACTTCTAATAAGCGTCAAGTTTTCAATACATTCGAAAAACTTCTAACCACTTTTGTATGCCTTTGCAATTATTATGAAATCAGACTATCGCGGTTGCTTCACATTATAGCTTTATAAACGAATTTACCGCGTGAAGTGTGTAGCACCCGACGTTTCGGCGACGTTGCCCAGGGTAGACTGGACAGCGGCGGCTGCAACGTCGCCGAAACGTTGGTGTCCAAACTTTACGTGGTAAATTCGTTTTTTAACCACATTTGTATCATGCCTTTGCAATTATTATGAAAAAGATTATCGCGGTTGTTTGACATTATAAATAGCTTTATAAACGAATTTACCGCGTGAACTTTGTGGCACCCGACGTTTCGGCGACGTTGCAGCCGCCGTTGTCCAGGGTAGACTGGACAGCGGCCGCTGCAACATCGCCGAAACGTCGGGTGCCACAAAGTTCACGCGGTAAATTCGTTTATAAAGCTATTTATAATGTCAAACAAACGCGTTAAGTTTTTGATTTCATAATAATGGCAAAGGCATTATACAAAGTGGTTAAAAAACGAATTTACCGCGTGAAGTTTGTAGCACCCCACGTTTCGGCGACGTTGCAGCAGCCGTTGTCCCGAGTAGACTGGACAGCGGCCGCTGCAACATCGCCGAAACGTCGGGTGCTACAAACTTCACGCGGTATATTCGTTTTTTAACAACT
Organism: Micropterix aruncella; assembly: GCA_944548615.1. Lineage (NCBI taxonomy): Eukaryota > Metazoa > Arthropoda > Insecta > Lepidoptera > Micropterigidae > Micropterix > Micropterix aruncella. The sequence goes on from OX155970.1 coordinate 10,209,722, forward strand.
TTTGTATAATAATTATTATTTTCTAGAAGAAAACTCAAGAAACCATTTTTTTTTTATTTCAAAGTTCAAAGTTCAAAGTTTATTTATTCCAAAAAACCCGGTAAGGGTATAGAACTTACAATTAATAAATACATTTTTTATAATATTCATATTTTAAACATATCATATATCTGGCAAAAATAAAATTAAATCAAGTTAGAAATCTGAAAGTCAATAAACTATACAAAATCAACCATTACATTGTCTAAATATTAAAAATATCATTTAGAAATATCAAAAATAGAATAAATTTCCAGTACAAAATTTTACAGTAACAGTCATTTGATAAAAATAAAACAAACATGTCATAAAAATAAACAAAACAATTGTACCGACTAAAATAAAAACTTTCATCAGTTGGTATATTAGGTATACAATTATTCGTTTCTTTATATACAAAAGAAACATAGAAAAATATGAGATTGGATTTTATCATTTATTTTTTATGCGACTTATGCTTTAATTTTTTTTTATTGGTACTAAATATCCAGTACAAAATAGTACATGCACGTTTAAAAATTGCCACATTTGATAAAAATTTATAATGTATCACAAAAAAAAGTGCATAACACACATCACGTTACATCGTTGAAATATAATGATACATATAATCGAGTAATGGAGTTTCATCAAAATTCCTTGTAATTCAACAAAATTTCGAGTGAAACGTCGTTATTCTATATGAAACAGTAATAACAAAACGCCGCCCGTCGCTCTCCGCCGCGCGCCGCGCGCCGGCTACTCGCCCCGCCGCCGCTAGAGGTCGTCTGAAAATTAAAACAATATTATTAGTTCTCACGTCCTGTCTAAATTTCAATTCAATTTCAAAAACCTAATTCTGTTGTAGTGATCGAAAATTTCCCCTGACCGCAAATTTCTGTTTCTTTATTCCATCATAACTTCTAAACGCTCAGACCGATTTAGAAGTCTGCGGTATTACTAGAATCGTTATGTCATCCCGTAACAGTCCAGTGAAAAATGAATCCCCTTAGGGAATATAAAATCAATTGATACGTAGTAAAATTATTCATAAGTAGTAGAAAAGATATGTAGTAAAATTATTCATCGTAATATTCAAATTGTCGAACGGTACGCAAACCGTCCAGTAGCGCCCGGGGAAATCCACCAGGAGAAACCGATCCACTAGCCGTGAGGCCTGAGACGCAAGAGCCTTACCTGGGGTAGCCTTTTACACGAGGAGGCTACTGAATTGAGTTTCACAGAATCAAGGATCAGCAGACAAGAAGCCAACAAACTAAAAACACAAGGCAAGCTACTGGGTCGAATTATAATATTCCGATTGTAAAGTCCTCATTTGCCCAAAGGCATTTTTACTTCCTTGCGCCGAGATTTTATAATAATTTAAATGAGAGTTATAAGAATGCAAACAACTTAAATTCATTCAAAATACTTATAAAGAAGTACCTGCTTGAAAGGGGTCCAATGTATGCGGAGTCTCAATTGCTCTCGCTAATAATTTAAGTTGTTTTATTAAATTATATATTACTACCTAAACCAAATCTCGTGTATTATTTCCTATGTATACTATATGTACTAATATATATGTAATAATATATATATGTACTAATATATGTATAAAGATATTCAAAGTATGCAGATAATTGAGATTTCAAGTGAAATAGCCCTGTTTTCTCTTGTATGAGCTCCTTCATATACGAAATTCTCCTATCCTGACTAAAATGTATTCTCCAAAAGAAAAAGAAGAATAATAATGAGTATTCTATGTATCTAGACCCATTTGTTAGGTCCTTATGCACTTGGTTTTAGCTAGTTTGAATCAATTTAAGGTTTATAAGTTAGAATCGGCTGGTAACATACACTTTTAAAATCTCGTCTCGGTGAATAATATTGATTTTTGATGTACTATGACACAATTCCTATATAGTGGATTATCAAAGGTGTTCTATAGTTAGAGACTTCCAGATCAATGTATGCTAATAGTTTTAAGTCACTTTTCCAATATCGGATGATGATTGCCCTGTTTTCACTTGTACGAGAGCTCCTTCATATATGAAATTCTCCTATCCTGACTAAAATGTATTCTCCAAAAGAAGAAGAAGAATAATAATGAGTATTCTATGTGTCTAGACCCATTTGTTAGGTCCTTATGCACTTGGTTTTAGCTAGTTTGAATCAATTTGAGGTTTATAAGTTAGAATCGGCTGGTAACATACACTTTTAAAATCTCGTCTCGGTGAATAATATTGATTTTTGATGTACTATGACACAATTCCTATATAGTGGATTATCAAAGGTGTTCTATAGTTAGAGACTTCCAGATCAATGTATGCTAATAGTTTTAAGTCACTTTTCCAATATCGGATGATGATTGCCCTATTTTCACATGTACGAGAGCTCCTTCATATATGAAATTCTCCTATCCTGACTAAAATGTATTCTCCAAAAGAAGAAGAAGAATAATAATGAGTATTCTATGTGTCTAGACCCATTTGTTAGGTCCTTATGCACTTGGTTTTAGCTAGTTTGAATCAATTTGAGGTTTATAAGTTAGAATCGGCTGGTAACATACACTTTTAAAATCTCGTCTCGGTGAATATTATTGATTTTTGATGTACTATGACACAATTCCTATATAGTGGATTATCAAAGGTGTTCTATAGTTAGAGACTTCCAGATCAATGTATATAGTGGATTATCTATATATAGTGGATTATCAAAGGTGTTCTATAGTTAGAGACTTCCAGAAAAATGAATAAATACAGACCTTAGAGTGCTAGGCGGCGAAAGGCAGACAGGGGAAGCAGAGCGCGTACGCAGCGGCGATGTCTGAAAAGTAACAAAATACTGCTTAGTAGGATCGTCGATAATCTGACCGTCCTTAGAAGAATTGGTGTATTTGTACCCGCCGAAGACCGAGATTGAGAGAACGGGTGACTCTATAAATATCTCGGTCTCTCCGGGAAAATTTCAAACTCCTTCCTGGAAAAATTATCTAAAACCGCAATTTCCGCATCTCACATTCTTCGGCTTCGAAGGGGGAGCGAATGGGCGGTACGGTAAACGTTCACATGCGGCAAGGCAGCTGTCCTAAACCTACCTAAACTAGCGATTAGCGATTCGAAACTGGTTACAGGTTCGAAGTCGCTCGAGTGATCCTCTCCCTTGTCTTGCGGTGATCGGTGTGTACCGAATCTATCGCGGACCATGGCATCCTTTGTCCGGCTATCTCCTGGTATCGGGTAGCCGAATGGTCGAATAGAGTCGTCTTCGGATACTTTTAAACGCAATTTTGCTACTTAAATCTATGGTTTTAATGATATTGAGTATTCATGTGAGTTATTAGGAAGGTAAAGTACTCGTACCGAAAAGTTTTGGAAAATAAATAAATATTTGTATTTTATACCTCTCTGTAGTTGGGCGAAAAATAGGCGTCGGGTGGGCGGCCCGGCGGGCGAGCGCTGGGTTCTAGGCGGTGGCGGGTGGCGGATGCTGGGCCGGAACGGGCAGTCCCCGCGCTGTGCCAGCGAGGGCTGCAACCGGCCCGCGTGGTGGAGGCAGCGGCGCAGCCGACAACCGGGATGATGACAGCGGCCACTCACTATTGAAAGACAAAAATACAATAAATTGACGATAAATTCTGAAAATAACATGGAATTCTTTATATACTTACTAATTACCCAGAGTTCCGCCGGGGCTTTGAAAATCGATCGACATTTTCACGATATCTGCGTCGTCATCGTCATATCCAACGTCATCATCCCAGAACGCCGGCGCTGCACCCTCATCTATTTCATCCGAATTGGACCCCGACTCCTCCAGGAGATCTAGGAACGCCTGGGGCGGCGTCCGATCCGGATCTCGATTAAAAGACATCTAAAAAACAAAAATACATTTTTCAAAAAAAAAACAAAATAGTTAGTAACCCAATCGTGTCTGTGCTGTTGACCGTTGAGAAAGTTAATGGGCCCTCGCTGAGGTAGCCACGAAGACCCATTCTGTTCAGGGTTGGTCACACTCACGGGTCGACACCTATCCGACGGCCTCCACGCATGAAATGCGAGCCCGGGTAGGACTCTGGCCTTATGGTCAGTTTCCCCTAGGAATCAAACTTCTGGCGCTCCTGGACGGTCTGCGCACCGTGCGGCATAAGCCAATCGACTGTGCACTCTGACTAACAACTTGGGTTGTCGACTACAACGGGCGAACCCGTCACCCCAGGCTGGTATAACGATCTTACACCGCATGGTGAGACACAGTCTAGATTTCCTCAGTAAATAAGCCCAAATTGAAAAAAAGTTGTATGTTATTTTAAGCTGCATTTTAGTTTTCCTATAAAACCCGATATTCAAATAACCAAATTTCTCAAAAATAAATATATCGAAAAAAAAAAATTTTTTTTCCGTATTTTTTTGTTGTTTCATATCGATAGAAATCCAAGCCTTCTCTACAAACATTGAAAAATCTCGGTTTTTGCCGCCAAGATATAAACTATGAAAACGTGGTTGCATTTGTAAACGACGTGTAAATATCAAAATACATCTAATTCCTTGACTATATACCTCCTATATTGAATAATAACGATTTTATAAGCGAAATAAACCAATATTATTACTACATTCGCCTGATATCATTCGTTTCGAAAATATTTTCGCTGCGACGCCATCGAGAATGCGATACGTCACTTCACAAATTTACTAAAAACTAAGTGAAAAAAAGGAAATGGCCTGCTCCAATCGGTAATTATCATTCCTACACAATTTTAGAATGCATATAACTCACTTTTACGGGTAAAATCCAACTAAAAACACTTAAAATCACAATAATTGTAGCGCGCCGCGTAGCACTCGTTCGGCGCTTTGTGTCGCTGTCAACAGTGGAAAGTTCCACGACGTTTGGAGTGTTGCAATATCTCATACAGCTTTTATCGCATGATACTATCGTAGAATTTAATAGTAACGAATCTTTGGCTATTTTCTGGCATCATACGATAAAATAAAGAAGCCCGTTCTATTTTTAAATGGATTTTTTCGCAAACGGCCCCCATCGCGTCCCCAAATGGACGCCCTTCATTTCAGTGTATTAAAACTTGCATCCCCAAAAGGACGCCTTTCATTTGAAGGGTTAAGAGAAAGACTCAAAGTACGTTACAATGTTTATTGCTCAATAAATTACAGGTTTTTATATTTGGAAAAACATTCTCGATTTAAGTACATTAAAGATGTTTGGGAGGACTTCTAGTACCTTTGCAAGCCCTTCAGAGCGGAGGAATCGCCGGGGGCGTGCGTGGAAATTGACGGTAGGTAGGTCGCTAAACTCACGGTAGGTCCGCGCTTACGGGTTATTATGGGGATTTCGGAAGGAATTTTGGGAACACCTCTATCGATATGCTTTTATATTATTTATACGAAGGGGCCTTTTGAAAGGTGAGAACCTTCAACAACCGCCGGCGCGCGGCCTTCGCGTTACGTCGGTCTGGATGCCGCCGACTACTATGGAGGGCGTCCTCTGAATCGTCCCACGGTTTCACGGGAACTACGCGCCGAATCCTTGGATTCTCTTTCGCGCTTGGCTAGGTTGAAAAGTATGTCGATCGACGATTAAATGAGAAAAACGCCCTGCAGCGGACTATAGAGAGCGCTCTTGCACTAGATTCGATTGATTAAATTGTTTAATATGAAATATAATAGTTATTAGCTGAACTCTGGGGGTTTTAAAGTTTGGGGAGTCAGAAAAACGTGAACCCTAGAAACTCGCCTGATATGGAAGGTAGGTCCCTCGGAGGCTGGGGTTCGTCGCGGCTCGACTGCGGGATTTGCGCACTGATATTGTCCGGTAAACTATTGGATTTCAGACGAACTTGTACGTGTAACTGCGGCTCCGCTTTGCAAGAAAATGTGAACCGCTGGGGGATTGACCCCCCAGCGGCCACGGGCACTTCCGCTTCGTTCGGCGGTTCAAAACTAAGAGAGGGTATAAAACTCAGCGCCCGATCCGGTCGGGTTTTTAATTTTGTCGTCTGGCAATTTTTGCCGCCGAATCCGACTAGGGGTGTGCGTTGTTGTATCGCATGATGCGATTATGGCAACGGTTGAAGTCAAGCTAATTTGTTTATGTGCCGATTAAACTGCGGCGAAGTGTAAGATGAATTATATTGGTATTAATATATTTTAAAGAGGTAAATTCTCGTGACGAGTAGTTCGTCACACCACTAAAACCCAGTTGTATAGGGTCGGTCAAACGTACGGTCAATACTCATCCGGCGGCCTCCACGTAGAAGTGCGAGCCCGGGTAGGAATCTGGCCTGCTGGCCAGTTTCATCTAGGAGTCAACATCCAGGCGCTCCTGGACGGTTTGCGCATCGTGCGACGTCAGCCAATCGATTGTGCATTCTGACCGACAGCCGGGGGAGTCTGGAAACAGTACTGATTCCTATAGAGCGGAGGTAGTTGTTAAACTTAAGGCAACTGCTCTTGAAACGACCAATCGGCTACCCGATACCGGGTGAACAGTCGGGCAAAGGATGCCGTGGTCCGCGTTGGATTCGGTAGACACCGTATCACCGCTACGTAAGGGAGAGGACCGCGCAAGCGACCTCGATCCTTTAACCAGTCAGGAGGTAGGAGGTATCCTGATGGTTATTTACAGACGGAGATTTCCTTCCAAATTGGTAGTCAAGGGGCGAGGCTGCCCGCTGGATACCATTGACGCTGCCTCGCCGTAAGGCGTTGGCCTCTGACGGGCGAGTAGCGTAAATAGACAGTGGACTGTTTTCTTATACGCTCACCTCACGGGAGACAGAACGATCTAATTTCGTTAAAACTTCCTGAGGTGACGGGTTCGCCCGTTGTAGTCGACAGCTCTAGTTGTGCACATCACTTTCTGGAGGATACGAAATCTCATTGAATTTGCTGCAATTCCCCAGAATATTACGTAATCGACAACTAATATTGAGAATACTACAATTTAACACTACAATTTACGATAACTATTATAGTAAAAAATATTCCCATTGTTTACACAGGTGGCATGGCCATTGAAGGTATTATTTTGTTTCCGCTGAAAGTCGCTATTTCCCACCACCTATAATCCTCACAGAGCAGAAGCGAACTGTCAGAATGACTTAAGTCTTTCCCGAGTCGAGGCGTGTCTCCTTAGGGAATAAGGGCCACAAAATCCTATTTTGTTGTCTTACTTTATCCTTGTGCCATTAGCGTAGGGGACGTGCGAAGGAAGAGATACAGAGATATGATATATTTATAATATTTATATCGAATTATCATTATTTAAATTTATTGTATTTCAATATTAATTTAATATAATATAATGCCCAAACCCATATATTACAATACCCACTTAAATGGTATCGAAATTTTAAATAATTTCATAAGCACTTATTTTATTTTATTTTTATTTTCAGAAAACTTAGAGAAATTTATACTACTAACACATATGATGCAGATCTGAGATCAATTAAAAGTTTTCACAATTAGGCTAGATATATTATTACGATTATAAATACTCTGTAAACCTAACCTCACCAATCACAATACAATTAACTATTCATTTTTACTATTTTACTGATTATTATTATTCTTTTATGACAATGATTAGTATTATTTTATATTATTTATAATATATATAATATTTACACAAGAAATTTTACACAATATGTCGAAAATTCTAGATACCCAATCCTAACACTAATGCTACGCTCACACGTTCAACACACTCAGACACCCATCCTAAACAACAGAATTTTAAGCACTAGATTTTTTAAGCGCTAGAGTTAAGCACTGGGGTTATTTTAGTTTTATTAAGTAGTTGTCAGCGTAATTTCTGTAATTTTATTGATATTACGGATATCGATTTTTTATTAAATTGTATTTTACTGTATTTTTTTTACTGTAATACTATGTGATTTAATAAATAAAGATTTGCATTGAATTTAATTGAATTAATAAATTTAATTGCTCATTGGACAATTGCTGCTATTTTTTAATGCAAAAAAAAGGATTTGCTTTTTTTTTAATTTTCGAGCTGCCCAAAACAACACACAAATAAGACGCTTAGATGTTTATATTGGTATATCTCTTCCTAAACAAAAAAAAGCATTTCCCCTATTTCTTTTTAACCTCAACAGGGTGCTGACGAAGAGGGTAGTTTTTTTTAATAAAATAGGATTGCCATAAGTCTGGCGAATGCCTGCTCGCACCGACTTGTTCATAGACACAGTATAGATTATATAATAGTAGCAATATCGCGGAGTAATACACAGACACACAGACAGACTTCGATCTGGAAATGATCGAGTCAAAATAATTTCCGTCTTAATCTCAAAAAATATTGCTGGTTCACTTACTTTCCCTTTTCGGTGGTCGGTGGGCCGGGAAAGTAAATAACGACGAAACAAGTTTTACTTAAAAAGATGGCGTGCTAATTGCCAGTTTTAGAAATACTCAAATTTTCATAAATCCGAAAATGTTACTTCAATTCAATTCAATTCATCTCTTGCTTCTCCCAAACGTACTAGTTCCTGTCGACTTCTTTTCATATCTTCAAGATGGCAGACATTTTTATTGCTGTCTGAAATATTCACCGTCGAGTGGCTTGTTAGACGATTTCGCTCACAAGACTCACACGTAACTTGTTGAATGCAGATGCAACCAATTACTCGTCGAGTTATTCAAGATATACGCATTGCATTTATTTTATTTATTTTTTATTTATTTATTGAGATACTTATGATTAGGTATATTATAAAAAATTATATAATTATAAAAATATTAAAAAATTTATATAAATATAAAAAATATTTAATAATTGATATTTTTACTTATTTTAAACAACATGATTTACAAACGAATGGCTATGATATTCGGTATACAGTACAATAAAACGTGCAGGAAAAACAAGTTGAACCCATAGCCGTTGGCTCATCGCATACCTAACTGAGCAAGAACGCCCGTATCTAGGGATGCTGATATTTGACTTATAATATTGCGAGCTGACATGTATGACGTTCGGTTATATAATTATTATTGGTACAAAGTTCAAAACATTCATTCTTGCATAATACAAATACACAAGCACAAAGAGTTATACCAACATACAAGAAAAAATATAGTAGTAAGAAATTATTATTAAACCCAACACCAATATATAGTAATACATAAATACAATAAATACATATTTAAAATAAATATACATACTAATATAAAATATTAATATACACAAAATGAACACAAAATCATTATTATTACAATTACATATACGTACAAAATGGGAATGTATACTGCCGTAATGAAGTAACGTACATATTGTAATGTACTTACATACTAATGTTTGCATATAGATGAATCTGGATGAACTTCATCTAAATGAATCAGCATTATTTGAAGATACGAATACATCCGTACTTACGTAGCTGGCAACAACCTAGAATCGTTTTTAAAAAAATTATGTTTCTGTCTCTTTCCAAAACGATGGCCTAACTAAAAGCAAAGTTATTTCATTACGTCGCGACCTCGAGCTCTTGCTTTTAACATGAGAGCTTGTCATTTCATACCTAAGGTCGTAAGTTGAAATATGAATCATGTTGAAGCTACGGTACACTGTTATTTTCGTAATAACGGTAAGGAACATTTTAACACATATAATCGAGTAATGGAGTTTCAACAACATTCCTTGTAATTCAACAAAATAACGATTGGAACATCATTATTCTGTATAAAACCGCAATAACTAAATGGTAACGTAATAGGAAATCTTTTTCTATATTTTTCTCAGTATATAAGTCGAGTACAATGTCACGATAACAGACTCGACGAAATACGGTTTACAAGAAGATACCGCGAAGCAATTTCTTGTAGCTCTTTTTTTAAGACGAAATATGCTTAATTTCATTCACTGCTATGCAATAAGCCGTTTCCATTCAGTAAGGAGGCTAACCGACGTCCCTCATAGCCGAATATAGCCCGTAAATCTATCGATATGACGCCGTTTCCACGCCCAAATCGAATAATGCATCGCAGTCGGAATAATATAGTGAGTAAAATGTCGATATCCGCCGTGGAAACCATCGGAATTGTATTGGAAACGTTCGCTTGTTTGACGTCACAGAAATTACTGACAGGGTTGTCGCAGTGTTGCCAGCTGTGACCCTTTTCCTTAAAAAAACTCTCACCGTTGAATGAATAGGCTATTGCATTACTCTGTTTTATTGATATAATTTTTCTTGGTTATCGAATCTAAGTACCTATCTACCTTTCTTTCTATTTTGATTAATCGTATTCAAATTCAAATTCAAATTCTTTATTTTACAAAAAATCATAATAACAGTTACAAATAAGTTAAACCTAACCTAACTGGATCGCACGAGACGTCCGCACTAAGGTAGGCTCAGATTCGTATAATTAAGTACTTCCTAATGTTAAATAAAAAAATAAGTAAACTAAAATTTTAGTAAAAAATTTCAAATAATCTTAAAAGGTATGTAATAATAATAACATAAAGTACAAAAGCATGTCAATCATAAATATATGGTAGGTGAATAATAATGTTAAGTTAGCTAGGAAAAAAACAAATTAGTTTTTCAGTTTCTTTCCTTCCCTGGGTGATCAACCAGTGGGTTAGTCTTTTTTTGTTTATATTTATGCCAAGTATATGTATATGCCGGGTATATCCTTAGCTTTATTGAACAGCGACGGTGCCAAGTATAGAAAATATCTCTGTGCATGGGTACTATTTAGTTTGGGCACTTTGTGGTTACTTTTAGTATTAAGATTTATATTTCATTTATTGCCACTTGCATGCTTATATTGTTATATTATATTATATTTAATTTAATATATATTGGATCACTTTATTTAAATAATTTGTTATGAATTCTAATTTTTATAATTCGATAATTTATTTTGGTTGTTTCTTTTAATGCTAGTTTTATTATTAGATAATATATGTAGAATTCTACTTTGTAATTTATATTCGGATGCTTTGTAAATTATATTTTTTGTATTTCTTCAGATTTAAAATAAGTAAATTTGTAAATAAACGTTGGATTTTCTTTAAAATTTCTTTTTATTTAAATTTAGATTTTTTATATATCATCCATTTTAATTTAAATCCATTTTGTCATATATTTATGTCAAATTGCTGTGGTAATTTTTATAGCCTCCTTTTTTCTTTTCTATTATTGCAATGTTTGTCAAAATTTACATTCCAATATAGTTATTGGTTGTTCATTAGATTATTAGTAATAATTAATGTATTTGTTAATATAAATTGATTCTGGAGCCAGCGACAAAAAAATGCAACAGTTGGAGAATCTGATATTTTCAGATCAGACAAGATCTGACAGGTCATAGAATGCCGAGGTACAGTTAGCACAGCAGATTTCGGGATACCTGACGTACTAGGAAAGGTGTAATTTTAATTAGTAACCCCAAAGTGTTTTGGAAAAGCTGAAAATTTATCAGTGAATAGTGGATGCGATTAAGAACTCGAAACACATGGTCAGACTGCTTCATAATCGTACGCGTGGCGTCATCATCTCCACACTATTATATTGCGCCATTTCGACCATTTTATTGCGCGGCACAATAGACCGATAAGTCATAGACCTATGCGTGATACGCACGCCTCCTTTAATTGCGGTTTTTCGCATGCCCTAAGTTGGCAACCCTATAGCTAATCTTTCCTAGTGGAGAGGTACACCCACATCGTATTCAACAGTGTCAGTTTGGGGGTGGTGGTAGCGCACAAGGCGGCAGGTGGTTTCGGGGGGGTTTCGGGGGATGGAAAAGGGGGGGGGGGGCGGCGACAGAGAGACAAACAGAAAACACACAGCATCCAACAAACACGTCCCCCGGGAATCGCTCGAATGGAAAATAACTTTTTCTGTCCGCCTCTTCCCCTCTCTTTCTCTCGCTCATTCTCGGTCGTTGCCTCTCTCTCGCGCTCTTTCTCTCTCTCTCTGACTCGGCGGACAAGCCTCGTGTCGGCCTTTTGTACGGGGGTCTTTGGCTGTTTTTATTTTCAGCTGTTTCTCGCATTGGAAATGTTTCTAGACTTTAGATTTCGAGTGTTCTGCGTACTGGACGAATTTAAAGACTATACCGAAAATAAAATTTAAATGACGTCATTTGTCTTCGATCTCCTCTACATCAGTAGGTATTGACAAAATATTAGAGTCACTGGCAACGCTGAAGGGAGTGGAGAACTGCCCAGTGCCTAGGTCTCGAGTCAAAGACTTGTCCTAGTCTACGAGTTCCAAACATGGGGTCTGTGACACTCTTCTGTCTTTGTATAACCTTTCTGACGGTATATATGTGGTGTCACTGCAGTGTTCGTCAACCTTTGTATACCTGGGGACTGGTAAAAGTATGAAAAATATTTCGTGAATGTTATTTTATTTGTTAAGAGTGAGGGGGCAATAACAAATGAAATATTTTAATTTCGGAAAATCTAATTTGTATTATAGATATATCACAATATTTTCATCTGATGTTTTTGGAGGTTACTTTAATATTGCTTTGTTTGCATGAGTTGATATGTTACATTAAGTATTAGAATTATTTTGAAGATTTAACTTACTATGATCCTTGTCTTCGTTTCAATGATGCTTTTATTGAATTACAAGGAATTTTGTTGAAAAACCATTACTCTATTAGGTATATGTAACAAATGTTCCTTACGGTAAATACGGAAATAACAGTATACTGTAGTTTCAATATGATTCATGTATCCGACAATAACCGTATGAACGTATATTAGGTACTACATGCTATCATGTTAGAAGCGAGATTCCAAGGTCGCAACGTAATGAAATGATATTATGTTTTAACATTACGGCACTGTAACTACCGTCACGCCAACACCTTTACGCGTCATGTTAATTCATACATATGGACCAGAGTTAGAGTTATATACGTAATCCTTGTTGAAACATGTGTATTCCCGTGTATTACAACGTTATATTTTTCTCAGTGTGGTTGGCGTCTTTTCCATACTTGGTGAACCACTGAAACACTGTGAAATACTGGTGAACCACTGAAACACTGTGAAATACTGTTGAAAACTATAAAAAAAAATACTGTTCAAATACGGCGAAATACTATGACAGAGTAAAATATTGTATATTCGTAAAGCCATTGTTATTTGGCTTTTTTGTCCTTTTATTCCAACGACGATTTCCACTTACCGAGTTTGTATGTTTTCACTCCTCAGAGAGAAAGCGTAATCTGTGCTACCCGTTATTATTGCGTTTGATGTTTGCGCAATGCGGAACATAATTCCAGAATGTTGGCACAATGATATCTACTCCTAACCCTCAGCGATACGTGTTTGTTCGCCGCTGCCTAGCGAGCCCGAGGCGTTGTTTGTGATATGCATCCGCAAATATTGCCTCTGTGGTATTATCAAAATGTTACTCTTCGTCGTTGAGAAGCAAACCCGTAGGTTCTGTAGATATGGCATCGTTTCTACTATTTGCTGACGATTTTAAACTGTTTCCCAGGACGGACAGCTGGCAGGCTACGAAGTACTTATTACTATACCGTGACGCCGCGCACACGCCGAAATTACAGTATAAAGATTTAAAGTCTTTATACGTTGCGGAAAGGAATATTGAAGGGCATATCGTTTGAAATCCTTACGGTCACTGATAATAGGTTCTAGCCATAAAGTTTCTGTTCTATAAAAAAAATTTAAGGCCAACATTTTTGTATGAAAAATGTATATTTAATTATTAGAAAAAAATTACCACCTATATATATATATATATATATATATATATATATATATATATATATATATATATATATATATATATATATATATATATATATATATATATATAGGTATATATATATATATATATATATATATATATATATATATATATATATATATATATATATATATATATATATATATATATATATATATATATATATATATATATATATATATATATATATATATCTATGTATATATATATATATATATATATATATATATATATATATATATATATATATATATATATATATATATATATATATATATATATATATATATATATATATATATATATATATATATATATATATATATATATGTATATATATATATATATATATATATATATATATATATATATATAAAAAATATATATATATATATATATATATATATATATATATATATATATATATATATATATATATATATATATATATATATATATATATATCCAGATTTGTCATTTTTATTGGGAGTTGCTTAATTCCTCTGCTGTAAAACTCTCGTGGAAAGGAACCAGTGAAAACTTTAAACTCTTTTAAATTGATTTTTTTCCTTTGTAAATAGTTATCTAAATTCTGGAACAAAAATAAACTCTATTGGAGCAAGGTCTGGCAATACATGTACAACCTCAAGCTCCGAGACGCAAAAATGTGCAGGTTCTGCCAAGGGGCAAAGGAAACTCCCCTGCACCTCATATGCGAGTATGGCCCGCTGGTGCATAAAAGATACACCCACTTGGGTTGTCATTAACCTCCAACCTGAGGAGGTAAAACAATCTGGCGCCAAAAGCCTGTTGCGGTTCTTAAATGATACGAGGCTTAGTAGATGGCGAACACAATAGATCAACAATGGTCGCAGCGTTACAAGGCTCATAAAGACCTTATAAAAGCCCCACACAACAAATAAAAAAAACTGGCAAGTGAGGTGATTGACCAAGAGTCTCCATCCGCAACTCCTGCAACTGTTAGGTTGCGACTGTTTGCAGGGAAATCTGCGGATAAACCACTAGGTATAAACGTTGTCATGCAGAAACAGCGGCTATGAGCGATTGACCAGGCTCGGTTATTTAATCACGAGCTTCTCCATCATCGTTTGCAGTTTTTAACATTACCCATTTATGGTAACTATATAGCCGGACTGCAAGAAGCTGCAATAGGAACACCGGCACAGGATCTCGATATTTTAAAATAATGCAAATTTTCAACTTTACCATTGTTGCACATACGAAAGTATTGGAGCAAAAGCAAATGACGGAAAGACAAATAAACAGATGATTCTTAGAAAAGAATAACATGGTCATGAATTAAAATTTATTTTAATTTGAAATTCCAACTCAAACCCCAGTCATCCAAGTTCAAAGGGGCCAGTGTGAAAAAACAGCAATTAATAATAATAATAATAATAATAATAATAATAAAAATAATAATAATAATAAAACTCTTTTACATAGGTAAGGACCCTATACTGGTTTATGTATTCTGCCTGCATATACAATACATGGCCGAGACGCATCGGTTTATTCCGTAGCGAGCCAGTATGGTTCTCTGAGCTTATTATATAGTATTTATTATATAGCTGTTTATTATCGGAAATCTGCGAGGTCTCACGGGTCAACACCCATCCGGCGCACTCACGGGTCAACACCCATCCGGCGACCTCCACGCATGAAGCGCGAGCCCGGGTAGGACTCTGGCATTAGGGCTAGTTTCCTCTAGGAGTCAATCTTCTGGCGCTCCTGGACGATCTGAGCACCGTGCGGCGTAAGACAATCGATTGTGCATTCTGACTAACAGTCGGAGGAGTCTGGAAGCAGTACTGTTTCCTATAGAGCGGGGGTGGTTGCTGACCTTACTGCGACTGCTCTTGAAAAAACCATCGGCTACCCGATTCCGGCTGAACAGCCGGGCAAAGGATGCCGTGGTCCGCGATAGATTCGGTTTACACCGTTTCACCGCTTCCTAAAGGAGAGGACCGCGCAAGTGACCGGAGTAATCTGGTCGCAACTGGAAGTAAGGGCATGAGTGTAAGCCCGCTGGGTAACATACCTGGTTATGTCGCGGATAAGGCGTTGGCCTCTTACGGGCATGTGGCGGAGCTTGACCGTGGACTGTTTTGTCCTAACCTAACCTAAGTCTTCTGCGCTCACTTCACGGGAGATAGAACGAACATTTCGTTAAAACTTCCTGAGGTGACGGGTTCGCCCGTTGTAGTTGACAACTCTAGTTGCTCTGTTTCGTTCGCATGAAGTATTTTCCTATATTAGTTCTGGAAGAGACGCAATCGAGCTAATTAGCTACTTATCCACAATTAACATTCCAAGAATAGTAGGTACAGAATACAATATAATATACCATCTATTATAGTACCTATCGAGTATCGTGAGTATGAGTATCGAGACGAGACTCGAGACTAGTCCAGTCTCGTACCCATCACTGGCTGCCAAACGACAAGATTATATGAAATCATTAACTTTTTGTTTTAAAGTGTTCTAATTGCGATTGAAAAACCATGAGTACTAATGTTAAAACGGCCTGTTAAATTTTCTGTAACCTCGTGTAATATGGAAAGAATATCAACTAAAGAGGAAAGAGCGAAAAACGCATTTTGACGAAAGAGTCAAGCGTTCCCTTTCTGCAGAAAGGGAACGCTAACGATTCATAAAGCCTCGCTGAAACATGAAAAATTCGTCTTCCTTCATGACAATACAAAACCCATTGTACGACGGAATGTGGGGGAGTCGGCCGCGCTGTGATTGGTCGACCGTTCGGCCAATGGCGTGCTGGCTTTGTCCTCGGCAGCCTTTGTTGTGCGTTCGACTGAGGAAAATTCCCACACCATTGTTCGCGAAACGCCTTTGTCGCGTCGCACCCCTTTCTCGTATCGCCGCATCTCTGTCTACCGGCTTTTCCTTTTAGCGGTAGGGAAATACCTATACTTACGTATATTTTTGATTCCACTGCTATCACTTAGCGAATTATTTCCGTCTAACTCTATTCTAGGAGTAGTAGGATACAATACTCTCAAAATGGGTCGTTATAATTCCCTAATTATATTTGCATATTATAAGTAAATTCAAGGAACTATTTATTTACCAGAGATACTATATAAATTTGAATTGTACATAGCGAGGAGTACAAGAGTTGAATTCCGATACATTCTTCTGTTTACACGCAATCTTTTACGGTCCATTCTGCTCGTTTATGGAATCAGCTCCCTCACTTTATCAGGCATGCACCTTTGTTGCATACTTTCAAAAAGTTGTTGAAGAAACATTTATTTTTACACAGCCATTAACCAAATATCTCACCTTGTCCTCTCCTTTATCCTTCCCTAGGCAACCTTAGCATAAGTTATTGACATATATCTGTATAAGTTTATTTTAAATTTAACTTTACTACTTCTCTGTGTATTGTACGGTGAAAATTAGGAATTATTTTATCAAATGGTTAACTGTAAGATGTAGCTATAGCGATAAGTCCACCATTTTTGTATAAATTGACTTTTTTATAAAACCAGTGTAATATTTATTATATTTCTATAGCACAATAAAGTTATTCTATTCTATTCTATTGTGCACTCCAACTAACAGCCGAAAACGTCTAGGAACAGTAATGTCGTTAACCATCTTAATTTACTAAATTTAACAGCATCACAGTATTATATTTTATTCTATGTATTTTATAAGTTGGGTAAGATGTCCCAATTGTTGTATGTTGTTCCAATTGTATTTCAGCTCTTGTTACTTAACAGACGTTCAACGTTATGGGCTGATTTACGTTGTAAATCTATATATATAAAGCAAAGTCGGGTTTGTTCGAATATTTATAACTCGAGAACGGCCAGACCGATTTTCATGGTTTTTGATTTGTAGTATTTGTATCCGTCCCGAATAGCAGAATAACTATTAAAAACAAAAATTGGAAAGTTACCGAAAAATTAAAATAAAAGAAAAAACATTTTCCCATACAAAATGTAAATCCGTGTTTTTCTCATGGTCACTTGTACGTGGCATCACGTGTAGGCAAATCATCCGCTTTATTTGTTCTTGCGTCTGTTTCGTAAAAAAAATCGTATATCACAAGGTGCTTCAATGAAGAGAATTAAACCGAGTGCATCCCATGCTGCAAAATATGTAAATAGTTTAATTCAATCATGTCTTGCTGAAATGCGATTGATATACTTATTTTTTTTACTTTTATATTTCTTTTTGTGTTATTATCTTAATAAAGTAGTGAACCTAATATTTATTAGTATTCATTGTATTACTTTCTTAAAATCATAAATTAATTTCAGCTAATCTGTAACACGACATTTATTGAATGTTAGGCGGTACGAAGTTCGCCGGGTCAGCTAGTAATTATTATAGAAATGGGTTGTCCTTGCGAACTGCATCTCTGGCCGGAAGAGAAGATATTTGTATAATAAGGATTAAGGCGCCCCCCACATCTGTCTGCTGTTGTTTTATCAGCCGCAACCACACACGTGCTAAAGCCAAAGCTCTGTCTCCACGTGTTCCACCTTCTGATATTTGGCGTTTTTTTGTCCCGTGCGGTGTCTTAAAACACATGTGCTACGCGATATTGCCAGCGAACATTTATCTTTGATCCTCCCCTTCACCTTTGTCTCTTTCTAATGTTTTGCTTAAATGTGCAGAGGACATTTTTTTTCTTGTGGATTTGAAACATCCGCTCTCACCCTTTTTGGATTCCTCTATTTACACTCATGATTTATTTACATTTATAATTTATTTTTATCCACCATAAATAGGAGCAAGAATACGAAAATATCGATGACAAATGAGAGACGCAAACTTTAATACTTTAATACTTTGTCATTCATCATCCTGAAAGAAGATGTATTTAATGTACCTATTCAAGGTGAAATTGTTAAAAAGAGAGGTTTGAGATCAAGAAGAACATGTTGGCTTCGGAGTCTAAACTCTGGAATGGTATCAGAAATTGACCACTTCGTTTCTTTCGTCTCTCGTGTCATTTGTTTGTTTGTTTGTTTCTCTTCTTTGTTGTGAAACTTTACAATGCCACTTCTCTTACTCTTACAGCCAACCCTACTATATCGTGTTTATATGTATGTGTCCATGTAAGATTTGTATAAGTGTGTGTCTTGTTATTGCATTCGATTGACAGAATTGAAAATGCAATTCCGTTAATTTTATCCCAACGGAAAACGGTGACTCAACCGGGAATCAAACCCGGGACCTTACAATGTAAGATCAGGCTACCTAATCACTTTGCTACTCGAGATGCAGTCAATAAATTCAATTTTCCCGTAATACTTAAAATGAAAATCTTACAGTCAAAGAGTCGAAAACCCTCAATACAAATTGAAAACATTGCGGGATTTGCTTGTTCATTTACTTATATTCGAGAATCACTTTGTTGTTTTTTTTAAAACCAACGACTTTTTATAGATTTCTAACCCTTTTAAAGGGTTCATAGCGTTCTTACTTATAAATTGGCACTAGGATGTTATTGAATAGCTTCATTTATTGAATTGCTAAGCAATCCTGATTTTTTATAATTTATTATTGTTTCATAATTTGGCAACTAATTAACTTCGATCTCGTTTCGTTGCCAAGGCTGCCACTCGCGTAGCGTCGTAGCCGAATTTCGCCAAGTACATAACACCGAGCGTCGAAGGGGGGAGGGGGGGGGGAGGAGTAGGTAGCGTAGGTAGATTGAGTGTATCAAAAGGACGAAGTTGTCCGGGCGAGCGCAATCCAGACGTCTTCGGCGGAGGCGGAAACGCCGCCGCTCTAAACAAACAGCGGAGCTTCTCCACTTCCTCGACTCTCACTCGCGAATAACTCAACTTTGAGCGCAGAGCAACGCCAAAAGCCACCTTTGTGAATTCAAACACACATCGCCCGCAGCGAAGACCTAATTCAAGAAGTATGAGAATGTATCTAACAGTTAACTGATATCGGTACGAATCCATAGAACCTGTGTATATAAAATTATTGCAACCCTCCTGATAAAGGGTTATGGTATCTATACGAGTATATATAACAACTAAATATATAAAAAAAGAATAAAAAACACGACTACCGTTACAGAAAGTGAAGTATTGTATTTATAATAATTGTTATTACGGGTTTTTTTTATGAAATACTTGCGGTTTGTGTGTTTATCCATATAGATACATGTATATTTCCAGAATGTACTCATACTTTATTTATTTTTTTATTTATTTTATTTTATACAGTACAAAAAACATATTTACTTAATCAAAATATAACAAACATAAACCATTTATATGTTTCCACCAATTAAACGGTCATATAGTGCGTTATTCTATGTAAAAGAAAAGTTTAAAATACACAAGCATTTTTTAAAGTGAAAAGTGACATTATTAGGGTTTTTTAAATAAACAGAAAATATTCTGAAAAGTAATTGCTAAGTTACTAAACAGTCCAAAGTATTACAAGAGTAAATATAAAGTAAATAGAGCAGAAAAAACAGTAAATAGATTCATAAACATGTATATTAATATGGTAATAAATTAATTTATTATTAAATAGATATACCTAAAGAAACTTGCATTCCGTAAAACTTGTTCTCATATAAGGAGAAAGCAGGGTCTTTGATATAAATCGCCTTGTTACGTCTTGGTGACATGACAGTCATCATTTGACAGTTTATTTTTTTTCGTTCTTCTTCTTCGCCGCCAGGAATAAAACCTGTGGGGCCAGTAACGCATAAATGTTTTTGGAATATTAATTTGTCAAAATAAATTAAACGAAATATACCTTAACTGTCCAATATCATGTAAGTAGTTGTCTAAATGTCCAAATGTCAATAAATTAACATAAATAGGTATAACGTGTTTCGTGTCAAATTAAAGGTCTGACTGAGTACATTCCGGAAATATATATCTATATCTATATGTATATATATATATATATATATATATATATATATATATATATATATATATATATATATATATATATATATATATATATATATATATATATATATATATATATATATATATATATATATATATATATATATATATATATATATATATATATATATATATATATATATGGATAAATACATAAACCACAAATCGGTAAAGAAAAACCGCAATAAAAATAAAGATAAACCGTAAGTCGTGCTTTTTATTCTTTTTAATATAATTACTTGTTTTCAGTCAAGTGTTTCTCTCTTACAATATAGGTATGATGCCGGTCGAATCGAATCAATGCGTTTCGGATTGTCGGGTAGGGTCTTTTTGCGTAATACGATGGGGAATTGTGACTGCAGAGTGTACCGCAGCACGTGGCATGACACGTGATCGCGCGATGACCGACGCAAGTGCCTATCCAACAGCCAAATTAGTAGACTTTTAAATCGGTAGGGAGCAACTCTAAGGGTTCTTTATCAGAGGAAAGGGCGCACTAAAAAAGCACTACCAAAATTTGTATTACGACATCCCTACCTAGCTAATTGTCGTTTTATGAAGAAAATTTAAGATCGAAATCTTTGCATGATAATATTTTTTATATTATAGTTAATCAAAATTTGACCCGTTGTACACGAATGGTATATCATGAAATCCAGTATATTCTTAATTTCATTCATTCTGTTCTATGTTTCACCCCCCTCCACTTATTAAGTATGTAGCACTATCCAGTAATGTACCCGATATTCATTATTAACATGATTTTTAGACTAACATGACTCTAACTCTAACATGACTCGTACATGACTCGTACTCTAACATGACTCTGTAGACCTCTTAAAAACGCTCATTCTTTGAAGACGGTTTATGTCGCATACGTTATCAGCCTGCTTGAAATTGCTTCTAATATTTGGTCTCCGCAGTAAGCTACATACAAGCTGAGGATTGAGCGTATTCAAAAACGATTTATACGTCATCTAAATTTCCGCTTATTTTCCAACGGCTTGTCGTACGCTGAAGGTCTGCAACGCTATGGTTTAGAGACATTAGAGGACCGGCGAGTAGTATCAGATATGTCGTTTCTACATAAAATTGTTCAACTGGGTTGGACAGTCCATACCTCCTGAGTAGGGTGAGCATACGAGCGCCTTCCCGACTCGCACGCGCTCACTCAACTTTTTACGTACCAAGGTTCAACACTAACTATGTATGCTTACATCTATGTAACTATAATGTATGCTTAACGATATTAACATATTTAACCATCAAAATAGTCGATCCTTTGTTAAGGAGGTACGTGAAAAGCTGATTATCAGATCGGATTGAATTACCATGCACATACAAGCACTCACAAGCACATTCGCACTACAGATACACACACCCACATACACATACATACAAGCACACACACATACAAACACACACACACACACACACACAAACACACACACACACACATACACGCTCTCCATCACACAAACACACCAACACCCATACACTCGCACATAGCGATTTTAACTGTTAGTTTTAAATTCTTTTTGGTTTTTTTGCATCGTATTGTTTAGCATATTTTGTAATCCTTATATAGCAAATAATTTCAAATATCATTGGATTTACTACTGTTATATATTATGCTTATACGTTATTTTTTATGCTGTATGTTTTTAACAAAAAAATTAAAAAAAACATGACCTCTATTGCCATATATTCGAATATATCGAGCATACTCCAAAAGTCAGTAGTCAAAAGGCAGTAGCAATGTGATGATTGTACAGTTGTTATTTTTATGATTGCTATAGTAGTTCCATAGTTATAGTACTTTTTGTCGAGCGCGGCGATATTGCACGTAATTCCATTAAATTGCCGCGGTCTCCCATGAAATTATGCCGCTACTCGAAGGGTTAAGTATGTAGCACTGCGGAGTTGAGTTATTTTCACTATTAACAGTTAGGTACTCGAATTCCGAGGAAAGTAGAATTCTATTGAAGAAAGGTGTAGTAATTACGGTGGATGAAGAATAGGCGCCAGTCGTTACTCCTGGAACTTTCCGACTGCTGCTGAAGTGCACAAGAACCGTAATGGATGACAACGGAACATGACCTCATATTCTATTGTCATATCATATTCGAATATATCGACCATACTCTAAAAGTCATTTGTGTGTTTGGCTAATATAAAGAGATTAGCTAAACACACAAATGACTTTTGGAGTATGTTCGATATATTCGAATATGATATGACAATAGAATAGCGTTTCAAAGTCAATACGAGATACCTATAGAACCAAAAATGTTTGAATATAGAATTAAACAGTGGCTCATCACATATATTATTTATAAGGAAAACGACCTCGAAAAAATGCAGTATATTTAATATAAACACCTATTTAAAAAATAACATCATATTCATAAGATACCTTTATAACAACATTTAAATCGTCATCATTATCATCATCATTTATTCATTCCATAAAAGCATTTCACAATACTGAGGAACATGTCAAATTTTACAATCATAATTTACCGGTTGATAAAACCGCTTTGATTAATTAAAAGGAAAAAAAATAATTGTAATCAGAGGGGACTACTTAAAAACAGTCAAATTTACAAAAAATCAATAATCAAACAATAACAATAATTGTACAAATATAGTTAAAAGTATAAATAAAAAGCCCTCAAACCGGATTATTCTTATGTTAAAACATACCAGATAAGCAACGCAAAAATAATTTGGTAATGTTTTGTTTATTCATTATAATTATTTTCGTTTTACGTATTACGCATTTATCTTTTATCTTATAGCGTATTACGTA
Source organism: Micropterix aruncella (assembly GCA_944548615.1). NCBI lineage: Eukaryota > Metazoa > Arthropoda > Insecta > Lepidoptera > Micropterigidae > Micropterix > Micropterix aruncella. The sequence goes on from OX155970.1 coordinate 10,233,285, forward strand.
TCTTTTATTTTATTACTTATTACGCATTTATCTTTATCGTATTACATATTGAGCATTTATCTTTTATTTTGGTTGACTTTGGTTATCATTAGTACCTATATTTTTATTGATTATTTGTTGCATTACTTTTAGACTACTGATATCTGTTTTTTATTTATTTGTTTCTTTATAGTTTTCATTATTTGTGTTTTAAACAATTATTATTTTAACATATGCATCTCTATTTGCAATGTTGGATGAATAAAAGGCTGTGTATAGCGTAAACTTTTGCCTTTTTCACGATTGCACACAGGAAAATATCCAAAAATATCAATAATAGCGTATAAAGACAAATGAATAACTGATTTCGAAAAAGGAATAGCGTGGCTTTAAAATATGTTTTTTCCAGCTTGAAATTCAAACCCAAAACCTAAGATTTACAAGTTTGGTCCATGGGGGGAAACTGCATTTACATAGCTAAGAATATAATTTCAAAGATTGTCATATTCGTTGTCGTCTAACAAAATCATCTTTAGTATTAACTATTAATTTCTTCAGACCTTTGAATACAGTCGCAAACTGTTACATTCACCTGCAGCAACATAAATCCAATACAGTCGTGTACAATAACATTAGGTTGGAATATATCACATCATTCCACTCTGCTGAACAAAATGCGGATCACCTTTTTCCTTTTTCAGTCGGAAATATGACTGCTACAAGGTTTGGCAAGTTCGCAGAAAATCGTATTCAAATACGCTGAAGAAAAGTTTGATAAGTAAGTTTCATGCAGTGCAGTTTACAACTATCTGTTGAGCGAATGGGAAAATGAGAAAGAAATGAAAACTAATGTAGTAGTATCTACTCTCTGATTCGATTTTTGAAACAATTGTCAATTACTACGGGCGAGCCCGACACACCAGGAAGTTTAAAAGATATTAGATAATTCTTTCTCCCATGGAGTACATGCAGAGACTTGTGGACAACACAGTCCACCGTCTAACTAACGCCAACAAGCCCGTGAGTGTCCAACGCCTTACCGCGAGGGACTACGAAGTAAACCCAGCCGGCAGACCTCACGGCCTCACTGCCAGCTTTGGGCGGGTCTCCGTCCACCACTCTGGTGGTAGGTTCGAAGCGGCTTGCGCGGCGTCTACCTGATGTTAGCGGTAATTCAGTTAGATTTTTTTGCACACCGTGTCGCCCTTTACCAGAGTTTAGCAGTAGATGGGCTTACAATGTCATACATTGCAGATAGGTAATGCACTCTACCCATTTAGATTACGGAGTGATCAGATGTAAGTTCTCGTACTTTAACAGCGGCGGACTTTCGCGACAGTGTGTCGCGCAACCGCCCCACTCGCAGGTTAAGTCCGACGGAAAGAAAACAGACGACAGGCAAACAGAGACGGCAAAAAGACGGCGCGCGCTCGCATCCCGCTTCCACTTTGCTCTTTGCTGGTCTCTCCCCTCTCATCAGACATTCGTTAGCCATGTGAATGAAATTAAACAGGCAAATAAAAACAAAGAGAGAGAAGTGATACCTATAGGTATACCTTTAGGAGGTAGAGGTACGTTTGGTCGGGGGTGGAGAATTCAGGGATTGCGACTTTGCATCATTCTGGAAGGCCCTGTGCGACTTTGCATAGTTCTGGACTGCGACCGTCTTTCGGGTAGAAATTCATGCATGAAAATCTTACGCGTCAATCTCATCTTCATTTCATTTTATTCATCTATTCATTTTATTTATCCATTCGAAAATCAACGAAATCAAAGCAAAAGGTTGCTCGTCGCTAGAATCTTCATGATATTAGTCAATCCATCAGCTCATAGATCTGAAGTACACTAACCCAACATGCTAAAAAACAAATAAACTGTGGGTGCTAGCGCTTAAAGAGGTGCAAGGTTACGAAAACGGCTACCACGGCTCGGTGGCATAGTGGTTAAGTAGGTAGCCTAATCTTACATTGTAAGATTCGATTCCCGGCTATGTCACCATTTTCCGATAGGATAAAATTAACGGAATCGCATTTCAGTTCTGTCGGTCGAATTCAATAACAAGACACACACTTACAAGCATGTTACACGCTCACATACATTTAAACACGTTATTGTAGGGTTGGTTATATGAGATTGTCATATGATTATAAATCCGCCCATTGTGAAATTTCACAATAAAGAGTGGAATCCAACAAACAAACAACCTATGCAAAGAAAGGAAACTATGGCTAATAATAGAATGATCAGGAGGACCACTAATGATCAGGAGTGTTCGAAATGATGAGAGACGATACCTACATATACTATCTAGAATAAGCATGAAGGAAGGTATGAGTTTTCTGTCAAACTTTTATGGCAGACTCTTATGCCTGCGAGTCAGGCGATGACGTATGGCTCTTCCTTACTCACACACACTCATGAAAACTTGATGATCAAACTATAAGACCTAAAATAGGTACAAGCGCAAAATAGCTCTCTCCGCTCTACTCTCAAACTGTCTCTCTATCTCTATATCTCTCTGTCTCCCTGTAGCTCTGTAGCTTTAGCTCGTTGTCTCTGTATCTCTGTATCTCTGTCTCAATGTCTCGATGTCTCTCTGTATTTCTGTCTCTCTGTCTATCTGTCTTCCTATCTGTCTGTATCTCTGTCTCTCTGTCTCTCCGTCTCGATGTCTCAATGTCTCTCTGTATCTCTCTATCTCTGTATCTTTGTATCTCTGCCTCTCTGCCTGTATGTATCTCTGTCTCTCTGTCTCTTTTTATCTGTATATCTGTCTCTCTGTCTCTCTATCACTCTTTCTCTCGATCACTCTGTATCACCGTCTCTCTGTCTTTTTCTTCATCTCTGTGGTATCAGTATCTGACAGTAAAAAAATTGCCAGCCCTTACTTCATATCCAGTTATCATATACCAGAATGAGTGAGGGCATTAACAAATAAAGAGTCCCGTCTCTCTTCCTCCCACGTACCTCCCTTCCGTGAGCTTTAACTAATTCGCTTTGTTCAACAAACCATACTTAATACAGGGACCTTTAACCCCAACCGGCACATCTAAGTACTTTTGTAAACGTGCCGGGGTCGGATCCAGTGGTCGCAAACATTGTGTCAAGCTCAGAATATATTAGACTTCAGGGGGATGCATCCCCCTTCGATTTTTTGAAGAAAAAAAAAAGTCTAGAAAAAATTGAGAATCAGGGAGAATCCGTAACTTAAATAATTATTATCTATTGTGACTTAAATAACTAATATTTATATTCAACAATTAATATTTATAATAAATAATTATTATTCATATTAAATAATTATATTGTTTATTTAAAATAATTAATATGTACCCAGTGTTAGGCACGTATCCGGGGGGGGGGGATAGTTAGGATTTAACTCCTTGAAATCCGTTTCATTGTACGGGTAAATTCAAGTATTAAATTAATGTCCCCCCTCCCCGAAAGTTGTCTGTATACGTACCTGAGCGGCCAGGTTAATCACTCTTCGAGGAGGCTACCGGATGGGAGCTGAACCGTGAGTTGAGCCGACCAAGGCAACCCAGGCAGGCTATCACAGGCGCTCTAACGACATGGTGAAAGACAAATATTTTTACACGCCGGCCTTAAAAAAGGAGTGTTATGTATTAATTATCCATGTATGAATGTATGGTTTCCGTTTCTTTACTCTACCATAACATCTAAACGCGTGCACCGATTAAGAAGTGTGGTATTGTTGGAATCATTATATCATCCCGAGTATCATAAAGTGTAGCTCAACTATCCAAATATCAAGTAAGTAGTTGTCTAAATAACCAAATGTTTAAATGCCAATAAATTACATAAACATATCGTGTTTATTGTCAAATGAAAGATCTGATTGAGTAGATTCCAGAAATATACATATATCTATATGAATAAAGACATAAACCACAAATATTTCATAAAAAACAGTAATAAAAATAATTATAAATATAATAGATACTTTCTGTAATATGAGTCGTGTTTTTATCTTTTTTAATATATTGTTCTTGTTCCCATTTACATCATGGCTGCGTTTTGGTAAGCCACGTGTTCAGGCTACATTGTACACACATTCATACAATATTTTCACAAACATGTTTCGCATCCCTGCTTCCGTTGTCGCTCCATTTTTGTGACACGTAGCAAGCAGCTCATATGTCGGCGCTAATTCGTCTGCTTCCCGACTACAGAATCACAGAGAATTATTTATGAGCGAGACAATACTGCTAGGTCGAGCTACGAAGCACAACCGAAATGGACATTAATAAACAAATGATATCACAGTTGGAATCTTTAAAAAATTGATTGAAATGTCAACTGTATTTTAATAATCGCAATTACTAGATAGTTCGAGTTGGATTTCTTTCAGAAACACATTTTTTTTAATTAAAACTAGCCGCAGTTTCTACCCGCCTTTCCATTTAAACGAAATCGGATTATATATAAATAATTTAGAGTACTTCGTCATATATAATATACTAAGTCATATTTTCGTGTAGTATTGGTATATACTGGCAGATTTACTGCACTATCGGCTCATGGACGCCCGCTGAGATCAAAAGATAACCTGCTACTCTCTATCCCTAGTCATAGCACTGACTTATTCTCATTCTCTTTCACCGTGCATTAAGCCTTCTTTGGAATACTTTGCCAAAAACTGTCAGACGCGCCAAGCATAACAGACTAAGAGAACATTTGAAATCTTTCACATAAATTCCCACTCTCCTCCTGTTTAAACATTAGCGTCCTTATAGGTGTTACATTATTTTGGTGTGGCACATTCTGTGCCCACAAAGAGTTAAAGATATATTTCTCAGCAACAACCCCCGCTCTATAGAACAGTACTGCTTCCAGACTCCCCCGACTGTTCGCTAGAATGCACAATCGATTGACTTACGCCGCACGGTACGCAGACCGTCCAGGAGCGCCAGAAGGTTGATTCGTAGGGGAAACTAGCCCTAGGCCAGAGTCCTGCCCGGGCTCGCATTTCAAGCGTGGAGGCCGCCGGATGGGTGTTGACCCGTGAGTGTGACCGACCCTAAACAAAATAGGTCCTCGTGGCCAACTCAGCAAGGCCCATTAGCTCCCATAAGGCATCCACAGTTCGGTATATGGCATCGATATATATGTCACAAGGCATCGATATATGCTAATATAATAGTAATAACTTCGTTTTCGCATAGCATTCTCTTTGCTTGGCTCCTGTTTTGTCCTGTCTTCTGCGCTCACCTCACCTAATATCGTTAAAAAATCTGAGGTGACGGGTTCACCCGTTGTAGTCGACAGCTCTAGTTGCTTAGCTCCATAAGGGCCGTAACGTGATGTTAAATAGCATATAACCCTCCTTAAGAATTGGGCTAACAAATACAAAAAAAAATCTTATCCGAGTGCCAGTTCTAGAGATTAGCGCGTAAACAAAAAGTAAACAAACTATTTAGATTTTTTATTAGTATTGATATATAATTCTGCGCTCACCTCACCTCACGGGAGACGGAACGATCTAATGTGGTTAAAACTTCCTGAGGTTACGAGTTCGCCCGTTGTAGTTGACAGCTCTAGTTGTTATATAAGAAAATGAGAGGAACGCAGATTGTTATGCTTTAAAATTCAATTTCAATGCCTATCAAGAATCGTTTTAATTATAATACACTTTAGATTAGATTAGATTAGATCGTACCGCCTCAGCTAGAGCTGGTGGACCTACATAGATTACCATAAGGCACTTCAACTATGGGATAGCTAGATCTGGATTAATTAATACACTACGCAAAAGATATTGAGTTTATGGAAGATCTAGTTCCTAGCAGTCAGTTCACCTTATGTTTTACTTGTCAAAGACAGAAGGTATTTTCTTTGTGAAAAACAGTGACCCTGCATCCCCCGGATGGGTCATCAAAGCGAATGAAAGTCACGGAAGCGACATTAAACGCAAAATTATGCAACTCCAATCCGACGGCAATAATGCGATATTGTAGAGGGCGGCCCCCGCGCGCAGTAAGTATATCAAACGAGAAGGGTGGGCTGGGGTTGGGGTTGGGGTGGCTGCCGCTGAACGCATCGCTGCGCGCGGATCATTTGTTTGCAGTTTGCTTTTCATGCCGACCAAGCGCGATAACATTAAATGCTTATGATAAGATCAACACCTCCCGCATTAACAAAAAGAGGCGCGGGAGTCCCGCGGGGCGGCGAACTTGCTCCAAATGATTATTTACTTTAATCGATAAATAAAAGAATACATTTATGTATTCTTCTCGACCAGAAATTACGATTTATATCTTATTTCATGTGAGCGAGCAAATGAAGTATTTTATTTTTATTTTCATTTAAAAGCTGGCTAATAGCGTGCCCAGCAATCGTATATCGTCATTTTAAAGAGTGGATATATTCGAATTTCAAATTGAATTTTCGATATGTCATTCCGCATTTAAGAGACGATTGATTGTGATTTTTTCATTGTTTTTGTTTTAATTTGTCTTTAATAAAGACATTTTATTTTGGTTTGCAAAAAGATACGCTTTGTTTTGAGATGTGGATAAATGGCGATCGTTCGCTAGCGATAAAGGGATCCCATTAAACCTACATTGCACTGTCGGAAGTGGTGCTCATCCAGACATATATCTCATTTAAAATAAGCATTTCCCAATCCAGTCCGGGAAAACCTTCCAGCTATCTAATTGGCTTTTATTATTTTTATTTTTTCATCAAAGTGTCATCCTTTAAACGAATTCTTTGAAAAAAGATTTTACAAAAAACCAATCAAATATTAACGTTATTATACAATTTTATCTATATATATCTATATAAATGTATATATATATATATATATATATATATATATATATATATATATATATATATATATATATATATATATATATATATATATATATATATATATATATATATATATATATATATATATATATATATATATATATATATATATATATATATATATATATATATTATATATATATATGTATATATATATACTTAAGTTTTCAGATATTTCGAATTAATATTCACTTTTTTTTAATTCCTAAAGAAATTTTGAAACTGAAACTGAAATTCTATAAAAGAGAATTTTTGGGTTACAATTCTTATTGTAAGCATAAACAAAAGCATATAACTAAAAATAAACGTCGCTCATCACATTTCGCACACCTAATACTTCATACTTCATACGTGATGGCAGACAAATGCAACATCAAAGGCACATTAATAATAAGTATTAATATAATGGGTCCGGATTCACAGTGCTACTAACTGATTGCATTAAAAAGTGCATAACAATCTGCATACAAATTATCCACGGCAAATAAATACGCGTTCAGAAAGAGGGGGTTGGCAAATGGTAAAACGCGATGCACTCGATGACGGATGCAGAAAATTAAATACCCCCTTTTTCATCAAGCTCTCGCACTATGTTCATTTACAATTTATTCGGTGGCTCTAATGGTAGTTTTGACAGTGACAGGGTTAATTTTGGCAGTAACAAAAAATATCTGCGAAGCTTATATCCGTAAATATAAAATGTAATTTCGAGAATTTACCACTATTATATAAGAGAAAAAAATCGGTTGTCTGTAAAGTCGATTTACTGACGATAGTTGAACGTGACAACGTCATAAGAAAATACTGATGAAATGGTTGCATTTGAAGCAGTTTCATTTAAGATTCTGATATTGTTTATTACAAACACCCAAAAATATATGCTTTTATACTCACCGATTTGACTACAACATGTAAATGTATTATTGTATAGCAGTATAATTTTATAATTGTTTATTGTTTAAAGTTTATTGTTTTTTTTAATTTGAAAGTTTGAAATCTCAAACTGTTAAATAGCGGTTTGAGAAGCGTTTGAGCACGCTGCGCCATCTAGCGGTAGGTAATGCGTCGTAAATAAACAATATCAACGACATTTTACCAACCGCTAGATAGCGCATCGTAATGATAGCTTTTCATACTTTTTTTTTTTTTTTTAAGTTGCTTACTTTGTTGCATTTTGTTGTACCCACAAGAAAATTGTCCGTTCAGTAATAACATTCCGTATATCAAGAATACATATAAAATTATGTCAAGAATTTAAATCAATCTAGTGATTTTCATTCGTACTATTTTAGACTGAGGTTAGTAAATAATTCTTCTCGCAACCGGTAGATGGCAGCATTTATATTGAATAATAAATATAATAAATGGAACGCCTCAGAGCGAGGTAACGCCGCATGAGTCATGTTTTTTCGTGCGTGCAGCCGGCCCATCGAATTATAAGACGTTGTCTCGTCAAAACGTAATTTTAGGTTAATTTGAACACGGGCATATTAAGTCAAAATATTTTAGATTTAACAACGATTATAATATAAAAACCACAAATTATTTTCAGGGACCTTCTGAAGCATATCGTCATAAAATTGATAAATTCGTAATAATTACCATCCTACTCATCTCGCAATAAAAAGAAAAACGAAAGAAATAACAAGTTTCGTTTGAAGGATTTATCTACTATCTGCGATCTGTCAATATACGAGTCATGTTAGAGTTAGAGTCATGTTAGTCTAAAAATCATGTTAATAATTAATATCGAGTACATTGCTGGATAGATTATGTGACCTTTATGATACGTGTTGATTATGATACCTTTCTTGTGAAGCGGCACTCTAAATATAAATTCTTAATTGTAAAAGCTTTATAAAAAATTCGCAAAGGAAAGCACTTTAACAACCCACACTAAATTGAATCATTTAACGTCTAGTGACACAGATCGCTCGCTATAATGATCCAAGCAACATATACATTATATGAAATAGCGATGCTAAACCCTCGGGTCGGCTAAAATATAGTTATAATTGGGATTAATATAAATATATAATCCCAAGCGGGGTCGGCTAAAAATAAATTAGAAACTAAAATCAATGAGGGGTTTACTACATTTACAATGGGGTTTAGTGATAGAGTGATACAGTGATATAGTGATGAAGACAAGAAGGTTTTTTTAATAAATCCATGAGTTTTTCGTTTGTTAAATATAATAATTATGATAAACTCTTTATTTGCACTTGAAAAAAATAAATACTAAAAGGTGAGCTTGTTTCACTAAAGCCAAAACCACAAAGCATCTCACAACTAACCTAATCAGAGTGTAGTAGTAAATGCGCGCGTTGTGAAAATAAAGATTAAACAAGTAAATATATTAAAAAGTATTTAGAACACGACTACCGTTACAGAAAGTGAACTATAGTATTTATAGTTATTTTTGTTACGGTTCATTATGAAATATTTGTGGTTCATGTATTTATCCATGTATATAGATGTATATTTCCGGAATGTACTCAATCAGATCTTTGATTTAACACTAAACACGATGTATTTATATTAATTTATTGACTTATTTCATTTGGACCTTTAACCCTTCCTATGTGAGCTAACCATTTTTGGTTAGACGCTTTCCGCGCTGTGCTAACTGTAATATTTATTCATTATTATCTTAATTGTTTTACGAGATAATGTTGTAACATTATAATATTTCAAATTTCAATGTGTTCATTTTGCAGTTATTCTTTTTACGATCCGTATAGTAGTTTAAAAGTTATGCGCAAAACTATCCCGGGCAGAAATTTTACCCCGCCATAGGAGGGGTTAAATAACTACTTACTTAGTATTTGGACAGTTAAGGTACCCTATGACACTCGGGATAATATAACGATTTTAACAATATCACACACTTCTAAATCAGTTTTAGCGTTTAGAAGTTATTGTGAAATAAAGAAACGGAAAACATACTTAAATGAACCCTGTACACATTACACTTCTTTTTTGTTGGGCAGTCGTGTAATAACAAATAAGTAGTAGTTTGCATTTTATGCAAACTACTATATTTAAAACTAAATGCCTGAGGAGAGGAAAGTGGGAGAGGGAGGAGATATAAAGGGAAGAACTTGTTACTTCTTAGTAATGTAGTACTTTTTGAGGTGATTTCTAAATGATTCTAACGAAGGTGAGTTTCGTATATTGGCTGGGAGATCGTTCCAGAGTTTTGCACCATAGACACAGAAAGAGTAGGAGTGGAAATTTCTTTTAAGACAAGGAATTTTGAGTAAATTGTCAGAAGCTGACCGAAGTACGAGACCGTGGGAACTTAATGGATTGAAAAGCTCGTGGAGATAGGATGGTGTTGATTGGGAGAGTAGGTACACGGTAGAGGAGAGCAAGTATATAAAGATTTCTACTGGCGTACTGGCAAAAACATTAGTCATCAGTTTAAAAGTAGCTAATAATTATGCTAATATATTATAATCGATATTTCATAACACAAAAAATATTTTGGATTTTAATGAATTTAATTGATGAAAACAAGATTTTTTAATCGGAGAGATTTTCCTATCGAAAAGGTTGTGCGCCAACGATGTACATAGATCGCTGAGTGGCGCGCGTGCGCATGATCTATAGTATCCGCAGTACAAACTGGCGACTGGGGCAATTAGAGACAGTTAACATAGGAATGGTACCATGTCGATAAAATATTTATCTATACTAATATTATAAAGAGGTAAAGTTTGTGACGTTGTAGGAAGTAATCTCTGGATCTACTGAACCGATTTTGAAAATTCTTTTACCAATAGAAAGCCACATTATTTGTGAGTGTCATAGGCTATATATTAATCCGAAAATTGAAAAGACTTTTACCTGCTAAAATTAGATAGATAAAATTCCTAGATTTAGCCAAAAGCGGTGAGTAAATACCGTAATAGGTGGTAAGTAGCTAACCGATTAGGACTATTAATTGTATTAACCGTAACAGTTCGATTTCGACATCTTATGACATTTTAACGAGGCTTTTGCCAAATTAGTTTTCATCTACTTTAATTACTGTGCGTACTGTGTAGGTCATTAGGCATTCTTGATAACAAAATATTCTGCTATAAAAGGCTTAATGTCAAAGAGCATAACTCATTCGTTATACGAACTCTATTTGTGAATCTACATCATGATGGAAGATTTTTGCAAAACTAATTTGACCAAGTTAAGAAGTGATGCCGGTATGTCACCGGCATGAACCAGCAACCAGCAAAGCCGGTATGTCCAGCAAGATGAACCAGCAAAGCCGGTATGTCATTCTCAACATTTATAAGTGGTTTCATAAGTTGAAAGAAGACCCTGATGTCATAAGGAAAATTGATTTTCAACAACCAAGAAAGTTGGCAGCATTAGTTTGTGGAACGAGCGAACGAACTCTAGATCGATTTCGGAATCGATTCAAAAATCTCCAGAACGAAGACCTGGCCAAAGCACATAATATAATTGACACCCATTCTCATGTTATTAATCTATAAGACGATAGTGACAGTGAACACGAATATGAATAGCTTGCTGACTTTCTTTGTTCAGTTTTATTTTTTTTTTGTATAACAATTATTTTATTGTCAACTATTATAAATTTGATACTTTTATATTTTTATTTTAATAATTCAATATCAATATTTATATGTTTAACTTATTTAATATTTATCGTAATGAAACAATACTGAAATATAAATAGGATAGAAAATGATGCGGTAAATTCGTTTTCTATCCTATTTATAATGTCAAAAAACCGCGATAGTCTTCGATTTTATAATACTGAAATAATATTTATTTCCCTCGTTTCATTACTTTATCGATATTCCATTTGTATGCGTAAACTACCTACACTACGGTTACAGGTATCGCTCCATAAGGCCGTGCAAGTGCGAAAGAGATGGCAAGATTTCGATGATAAATTACCTGACTCGCCACTTTGTAATGCGGATAGTATAGGAATAGCGGACGTGTGACGCTCGGTCGCTTGTCGGATTTCGCGAATTTTGGAAGGAATGGCGTTTATTTAATGGCTTAAATTAATCCTCAGATCCGCCACTTGCGCTCGCTTTTGCAACGCGCTCTTTGATCGACAGACAGGGACGGACTGGGAAATCCTGCAATACGTACTGTTGCCGCCGGAAATAAATTGACTCTGTATTTGTTCATCACACAAATTTCTTGTACATATGTAAATTTAAACATTTTAAATTTTGTCAAAAACCAATAAAACTTTCTTGTGAGTTCTACTCTTGCGATTTAATTGAATGCCTAGATCCGTATTAATTTTTTTTAAGTCGGTTGTATCATCCCAAGACTTTCCCGGCAAGTAGCCAAGGATTGATTCCATCTGAATATTAAATTCATAAGTAAAATCAATGAGCACCCTCTTTCGGCTGGCGCATGAACCCGGTTGGATTCCGTTGTAACCGCATCGGGCGACGCCAGTTCAAGCTCCAACAGATGGCGTTAATATTGGATTAAAACATATGGCGGAATTTAAATATTATTAGTGATTGTATATGAGATATTCCAACTAATATTTCGCAATGTGGCTTTAACCGAGTAAGGCATTTATTTACCAAATATCAAAACTTTAAAAGTGAACTATTTTGATATTGAAATATGACTAGAGCACCCCAGGTGGTTTCAATCACAACCTTTCGAACTCTTGCCATGACCAAATGATACCTGCATGCCGAATTTCATCTTAACCGGATTAAGCGTTTGGGCGCTATCGTGGAAGTATTCACACAAACCAAATTGTGAGATAGTTTTAGTCGCCTCTTTGCTATTCAAAGTAGGTAGACAACAACATAATTATGACGATGTGAATGATTCTATCTCGAATGTTGTGAAATGGTTCACAGCAAACAATCTGCTACTAAATGAAAAGATAACAAAATGTATAAAATTCTCACTTCCAAGTGTAAAGCAGATAGGGCCAAATATTATCATAATAAATGAGCGCCTAGAACTGGTCGATTCCACTGTATTCCTTGGTATCACTTTAGATACAATGGGGCCCACACATTAAGAAATTGACCGACGGGCTAAGTTCTACGGCATATCCTGTAAAAAAAATCGTAATTTAACAGATATAGACACCGCGAGGCTGGTTTACTTCAGCTATTTTCACAGCTTGATGTCGTATGGCATCTTGCTGTGGGGCCATGCTGCTGTCGCTGATAAAATATTTATACTACAGAAACGAGCCATCCGCGCTATTTATAAATTAGGTGCTAGACAGTCGCTACGCGGAAAATTTAAAGAAATCAATATTTTAACACTTGCATCTCATTACATCTATGAAAACTTAATGTATGTGCATAAAAATAAAGAACTGTTTTGAAAAAACTCTGATAGGCATGGTGTCAGTACTAGAAATAAAAATAAACTTGCTGACAATAAAAGTCGACTCCCCAAAACCACAAAATCATTCAAAGGGCAATGTATACGCTTCTACAATAAAGTCCCAGAAAACATGCAAAATTTATCTGTGATACAATTTAAGAGCTGTACTCAAAGGGCTACTATAAAATAAATGATTATCTAGACGACAAAGACTCTTAGAAATAAAATGGTTACCTCGATGATTTATCACGTTATATGTCGCAATAATTTGTTATGTCACAATAATTTAATTTTTTATCATTTATGTATGTTTGTATGCATTATTGACGTCAAAAAGTTACGATTTCGTACTATTTTGAATAAAAAAACTTATGATTATGATTACAGACACACAGCCACACAGACAGACAGACAGGCACACAGATAGACTTCAATCTGGAAAAGGTCTTAACCGTCTCCGGAGGGCTCAAAATAGATATCTCCGTCTTCATCTCAAAAAAAAACTTTTACAATAGTAAAAGTTTTTTTTCCGAGATGAAGACTTATTAAAATGACCGTTTACAAGAGAAGGTCCGTTTTAGGCATTATGGCCGTTTTAGGCCCACTCACTAGTTGCATAATAAAACACTCAAAAACACGTAGGACTATAACTGATATAACGTGTCTCCATAAGCTTTTGCACAATCGACTAGACAGCCCAGCTAGTATAGAAAAAGTTTTATTTCGTGTGCCACCGCGACTATCGAGGAGCTCTCAAACATTTTCGGTTGTCGCTTGCAATAACAACATCGGGTCGAATAGACCTCTTACCAGAATGTGTCGCGTTTTTGATGAATCGTGTAAAGGATTAGATATATTTTATGATTCCATTAATTTAATAAAAGACTCGATGATACCTAGCCTATCTCCTACTTCTTAAGATTTCACTAACTGCCATCCTAATATACTGTATTATATGATTACTATATTATAACATAGGTACTATTGTATTATATCATATTATGTATAATAAATATTATTATCCAATTACTCATACTTCTATTTTGCTCTATCCAAATAACCTTATTAACAACTTATTTAATTATTACTTTTCTTACCCTTATATTATTATTAGCTTTATTATAATTTTTTATACTATCAACGTGTTCGTGTTATTTCTGTTAATTTGTAATGCAAGCATTGCAAACTGTTCATAGGATAGAAAATTTGTTTGTTTTGTATATGTTTCTAAAATACTAGTATTATGTATTTACTATCTGTAAGTTTGCTATAAAATAAAAATAATAATTTTAAAAAATCACAGTCACCATTTCATTCCCCTCAGTAGTGAAATATTCTTCGTAGAATTCCCGGATCCGGCCCCGCGCTACCGGTCCGGCACGACCGGAAGCAGGCGTAGGTGCACAGCGGCGTCGCCCATTAATCAGCTGTGCAGCGACGATGCACCAGCACGGCACCCTGCTTTCCGACATTCCTAATAGCTGCTGAGTGTTCTATTTCGGAATTGTCCGATATGTGAATGGATATGATTTAAATCGCGAGACACCGCCCGCTAATTATTAGCACTGAAACGCTTCGCGAGTAAGACGCTCTCGCGCAGGGCTGCCAACATCAAAACATCGAATTGTAGTATAATAATATCGATAATATAATAATATCGATAAAAACTAATGATGGAAAATTGGCGCAGAACGGAAATATCGAGTGAATATTAAGTTTTATTATAATAGTGACATTACAATCAAATTATATTATAAAACACTTATAAGGATTTAAAAAGATAAAGTAAATTATCAAAATATTTAGATCGCCCTTTTTAAGAAATATTTATTTCCCTGTTCTCTATGTAGGTATAATATGTAGGTATAATATTTTATGCCATTATTTTAGTAACAATATTAAAAGTAGTCTACTAGTCAAATAAAGTTATAGTGTGTTTTAGTAGGTACTACTCAAAAAACAAAGGCAGTGTATTTCGTATGCCCAGATACAGGCTGTTCGATCTAGTTGAGATTTCGTCTAGAATGATAGTATGGGTTGTGTTCATTTCCTTATTGCTTATATAAATAGATACAATATATGTATGTGCGATCACATTGATAACTCTCTTCTATGATGTAACAAATAAATAAATAAATATGATCTATATGTTTACTACAAATACTCTTATTATGCCAATAAAATTACCAGGCTTCTGATTTTCTTTTTCTTATTGTTCCAGGCGTACGGTGGTTTATCCCCGGGTTGTAGCGAGTTGGAGATGGCTCGTCTGCAGCACGAACAGCTCAGGAGACAGCACGAGCATGCTCTCCTTGCTCGAAGGCTTTACGGTGCCCAGGCTCAAACTCACGCTCCTCCTACTCCACAGCCTCCTCATGGTCTTCTGCCACTTCTGGATCAGCTCAGGCCCAGGGGACCACATCACCCACATCCAGCGGTAAGATTTTAGACCGTGTAAAAGAACAGAAGCGTTACAACTTTAAAATTACGGTTAATTTCGCGGAAAATGCAGAAAATGTTGAAAACCTTTCCAGTCGGAAGATTCCCAAAATAACCATCTTGGATCATTGAGACACAGGAAATCAGGTTGAACCTGAATTTTGAACAGGGTTGCCTATACCTAAACCTAAAATTATAAACTAAACCATCGACCTCTTGAAGAGACTAGTGAGGTACGCAAATTAGGGCTTCTACTCGACGGTAAGTTTATATTTCAAAATATATAATAGCTTAGCTACTTAGACTTACTCAAAGAGACTTCAATTTTATAACGTGAAGTTGTTGGAACAAATGAGTCTATTTACCAATTTTAACTTTCTCTATACTATTTTTTTTTTTAGGTAAAAAACAGTCATAAACAATTGTTTTAACAAATACACTTAAACAAATAGACCTACATTACCATTAATTTAAACAAAACTTGTAAATGTAGCCACAACAATATAAATTTCTAGTCGGATCGAACTATTTTCATTTAGTACGAGTACCTAAATTATTAGCTGTAAACTAAAACTAATAAAACAACAAATCACTCAATTGTTTCCTAAAAGTAATTAATGACACTGAGAATATATCTATGTCGTTCAAAACTTCATTATAACACATGCAAAAGCGTCTGAATAAGGTATTTTTTGAGTAGTTTGAATGAAAAGAGGGAATATAGAAAGTATTTTTTGAACGTGAGGAGGAAGACCGCGGGATTTTAAAAAGATTTTTTTCCAAAAGGGGT
The DNA here is from genome assembly GCA_944548615.1 of Micropterix aruncella. Lineage (NCBI taxonomy): Eukaryota > Metazoa > Arthropoda > Insecta > Lepidoptera > Micropterigidae > Micropterix > Micropterix aruncella. Next base: position 10,249,687 of record OX155970.1, read on the forward strand.
GCAGAGTAGATGTGGTTATGAATAATTTTATATAAGAAAATGCTGTCTAAGAATTTTCGTCTTGAATACAGAAAATGAGTGTGTTGTCTGCGTAGTCGGTGCAGAGGCTACCTGTCCGAAAAATGATTTTAAACATTTCTTTTGTACCCTCTCAATCCTATCTACGTGAACAGCATACTGGGGACTCCAAACTACACTTCCGAATTCTAGGACACTACGAACAAATGCATTGTAGAGTATTTTAATGGTTTTGCCTCTGGTAAAAGTTTTACTTATGCGCAGAATCAGTCCGAGTTGTTTAAAAGCCTTAGCTACGATCTTATCAATGTGAAGGTTAAAGTGCAGTTTGGAATCCAGGGTAATGCCTAGATCACGAATGTTGGTAACTCAAGTTAAGTTATTACTGGATATTTTGTAATCATAAATAATTGGATGATGCTTTCGGGTGAATGTTATGACGTTACATTTATCCGTATTTAAAATTAGTTGATTATCCTTACAATAGTTCTCAAAGCTTAATAAATCCTGTTGCAAAGCTTCACAATCACTAAGACCTTTAACAATTTTGAATATTTTTGTATCATCTGCATAAAGCAAGTGATGCGACTTATTAAAACACAGTCCAATATCATTTAAATATAAGGTAAATAGAAAAGGGCCAAGGTGGTATTATCCAAAATAACGTAGACAGTCCATACCTGGTAATTAAAAAAAGGATTACGTGTTCTTGTAAAATCAACCAGGGCATAATTCCCTTTTCTTGTATTTGAAGTTAACGTTAATCGTGCCCAAAATGCTTTTCTTCACTAAACACTCAACTCATATAACGAGATCTTTGTTCAAGTTGATATAATGCTGTTAAAATCTAATGCATTTTCAAGAGCAATAAAAAGTAAAATTGCAACTATTACTCATCTAATACACACAAACACACTGTACCGCATCTTTATACTACATACACAAAATATACATGCACTTATACATACAAAATACACATAATAAAAACACCTTAACACACTTTCAACGATACATTTAGATTCACTTGCACCATTGAACACTTTGAACACATAAAATAGGATAAAATATATTTATTGTGCTATAAAAACATTAGGTAGGTACTAGAATATTCCCCTGGTTTTCTAAAAAAAAAAGACAATGTATGCACAATTGGCGGACTTATCGATATAGTCACTTATCTTACAGTCAACCATTATATCTTATAGTAAACTAAAATCCATTTTAACTGCGAAAATGTATAACTGACCTTCAGCTGTATAGTATGTATTAATAATTATATTACTGTGTGAATTTTGTATAAAAATATTAATAATAAAAAAAACTGCATAAAGGAAGCTTATGATTATGTTTTGCTTAAAGTCCCTTTAGCGGTTTTTTGTATACAAGTGTGTGTTATTGATATTAGGTAGATTTGCTAAAATGAAATAAACGAAGGCACCGCCTATAAACTTGTTTTTTAATACTGCTGATATTCATCGAAATGCCATTTTAAACTCGTGATAAACAAACTGAAGAAACTATTCAATTAAGAAATTCTGACGCAATAATAGGTGGAATATATACTATCTGAATCAAACTCTGATGGCCTCATTCATGTCTAAGAGTATATAGTCAATATTTGTGTCTATGTTACATTCTCTTACTCTTCTCCTAATGTTATGCTCGACATCTCGAAACTAGCCTAAACCTTTTGATTTTAGTGCGCCGGTTAAAAGCTGAGCTCCCTTCTGACCTGCTATATTTTCTACTCTCTTCAGGTTCTTCAGGGTTGGTCAGCGACCGCCCAGCTCGCGCAGCTGACGGCGGCGGCGGCGCGCTCTCCGCCGCCGCACGCCGCAAACAACGGCGACCATCACCACCAACAGCAGCACCACCACCACCAACAGCAACAGCAGCAGCACCATCACCAGCAGCAGCAACAGCAGCAGCAGCAGCAGCGGGCGCCGCCGCCGGAGCCGGACGCGCCGCTCAACCTGAGCAAGCCGCGCGGGGCGCCGTCGCCGCCGCGGCGCATGTCGCCCGCGCCGGCGCCGCAGACGCCGCAGCCGCAGCAGCAGCAGCAGCGCAGCTTCCTGCCCTACCCGATGGAGGAGGCGGCCGGGCAGCAGCAGGCTGCCGCCGCACACTTTGCGGCGGCGCTGCATCACGCCAAGAACGAAGATGATTACGGAGGTACGTAACATACAACACTATACATAGTAGAATCGTCACATATCCTCTACTATCGTTGCTAGTCCAACGGGTGATTCTATGTTCAATCGCTGTTAGAGTATGGTTTTCAAATGTAGAACCAGTATTTTAAAAAAGATATCAACTTGCTTTACTAGTTGAGGCGCACGATTATAAAGAAAATAAAAAATGTACTTGCACATTTTTAAAAAATATTATAGAGCAATTTATATAGGTAATCGTAATAAATTTTAAGAAAAAAACAATACACCGTTATAAACGACAAAATCACGCAATGTGCCAACCAATGTGCCAATGTGCCAATCACGCAATGTGCAGTAGGTACTTACACACAATTTACTGTTGCGTTTAGAATTGGGTAAATTGCTTTTTTACACGACTGCCTAACAAAATAGGTGTGTAATGGGTTTAGGGTTCATCTATGTAAATATATTTTCGGTTTCTTCATTCCACCAAAACTTAAAAGTTTGTAGTATTGTTAGAATCGTTATGACATTTTGAGTGTCATAGGGTCCATTAACTGTCCAAATATCAAGTAAGTAGTTATCTAAATATCCATATGTCCAAACGTCAACAAATTATCATAAATATATCGTGTTTAGTGTCAAATGAAAGGTCTGATTGAGTACATCCCGGAAATATACATGTAGCTATATGAATAAATACATAAACCACAAATATTTCATTAAAAAGTACCAGAATAAAAATAATTATAATTATGATAGTTCACATTCTGTGACGGCAGTGGTGTTTGGTTATTCTTTTTAATATAATTATTTGTTTCACTTATTTACGCATTTACCGTCGGTGCACAGCGCTGCAAACTGAATAAAAAACTCAATAAAGTATTAAACTGGATATCTATAAGTAACTTCAACTTTTCGAAGTGGGTTAAAATATATCCCATCATGTATTAAAAGATTTTAGACAGTTGTATACCCTAAAAAATCGTATACCATAAATAAAGTTGTATACCATAAAAAATCTATATCGGCTGCAAACTATGAAATAGCTAGATCGGCTTAAAAGTGTTTAAAGGGGTTAAAAAAATTGTTTTAACAGTTTTGAACAGATTTCACAGTTAACCCCACAAATGACTGGCGATTAGCTCGGGTTTGCCTACGGCAAAATGTATATAAATTTATATTTACATTTACATTTACATAGAGCGGGGTTTACTATAGAGCTATAGCATTACTATAGAGCGGATTACTATAAAGCGGCGCACATTTACATTTATATTTACATTTATATACATTTATATACATTTTGTATACATTTTGCCAAGGCATCCATTATTGGACGCCTCACATTTGACGGGTTAATAGATATGGGCTTAACATCAAATTGCTCTTCGTCTATTAAAGGAGAGCCTGGTCTAAAAACTAAAAAAACATGTCTCCTGTTTTTTTTTAACCTTAAGTTGAAATCTAATCATTAATCTTTTATATCAGTTTGATTAACACGAAAGATATAAATATTAATATTATATTAATATTAAAAAAACTATTTTGAGATATTGAATTGCAAATGTTTCTACCGCTGCAGTAATGACGGTATCTGCTTGCGCTGGTAATAGCGAGCGTAATTTTGCCTGAAACAAAAAAAAATAACTAAAATATTAATTTTTACCTATGTATTTTGTAGATAAACTAAAAAAAATAAAGAGATGTTTTGATTTTTATAATTGTTCTAGGATTTCAAGAAATAAAATCGATTTTCGCCCCAAAATTTTGTGTTTACCAGCTTTTTCATTTTTTTTACTTCATATAGAATAGAATTGATTACCCTCTCAATATTTTTTTGTAACAACTTGGTCCGTTATCACCGGCGCAAAGCTGAAAATAATGGTTTTGAGAAAAAAGCGTTTAAAGTTTTCTTTAAAGAAAAGTAGTAAGTTTTTTACACTTACAGCAATGTGAGACTATCAGCTATTCTAGAGGTCAAAGATTCTTCAAAATATTTCAACTAAGTTATTTCAAAAATCATGAAAAATATGTTATTTTTGGCCGTCTAAACCAGGACCTCCCACTTAATTAATAATATTAATACTTTAAAAAATTGATGATTTCTCAACTAACATAACGACGAAATGGACAGGAGAGTAAACAGAGTGGAAAATCCGTAATTAGTACTCGGCGGTGTCGCAACTGCAGTTCCGAGTCAGTTAAAATGCGTAAACTGGCGGGATAGGCGCATCGAGATGTGACAGTCGGCGCGGAGCAATGCGGGGAATTCCGTGGATTAATAACATTCGCCGTTTGGGTTATTTATTGCATCCTACGCGGAAGCTGGCGAAATCTCGATTTAGGGATGGATGCGCGCGCGTCCGCAACTAGAACAGACCGAGACGTGGACGGGAAGTGGGCGAGAAGATGTCGCCGATGCGCTTGCGCATCTATTCTTCGGCCAAAGTTTCGAGCCGTGAGACCGTGACATCTTAATTTATCTTAGGACCTCATCGCTCCCCTTCTTTTTGAACTCAAAGAGCCTTCTTCCACTATACTATCCGCATTACAAAGTGGCGAGTCAAGTCATTTATCATCGAAATCGTGCTATCTCTTTCGCACTTGTACGGCCTTATGGAACGGCTTTCGCAACCGTAGTGCAGGTAGTTTTACGCATACAAAAGGAATGTCGATAAAGTAATAAAACGAGGGAAATAAATATTATTTCAGTATTGTTTCATTACGATAAATATTAAATAGTTTAAAAATATAAATATTGATCTTGAATTATTAACATAAAAATACAAAAGTATCAAATTTATGTGGTTACAATAAAATAATTGTAATTAGACATTTAAACTGGTGACCCTTAGTCTCTTAGTCTATCGCCAAACAAGTTTAGTAAAGCGCCGATGTAGTATCTTCAGTAGATCCACATCTTTAGCAAAGTACAGAGGCCATACCTGGTAGCCGTATTCCAGTAATGAATGAACATCGATATCTTTAGCATAGCTAGGTCACGTATCATTCTATAAAAAGCTTTCTTTATCTATACTACTAGTAATTAACGCTTCTATCTCTTTTATTTCAGTAGGCGCATGGGCCGCATCGCCCCCGGAAGATGGCGACAAGGCGAAGCTCGTCAGGCAGCAGAAGCGAGAAGACGGCAAACCCCACATCAAGCGACCCATGAACGCCTTCATGGTCTGGGCCAAGGACGAACGCCGTAAGATCTTGAAGGCGTGTCCCGACATGCACAACTCCAACATCAGTAAGATCCTCGGCGCCCGCTGGAAGGCCATGTCAAACGCTGAGAAACAGCCGTACTACGAGGAACAGTCGCGTCTCTCCAAGCAGCACATGGAGAAGCATCCCGATTATAGGTAAACAGCTGTGTGAATCTTGGAGAGTGACAACTGGGAAGACGCGGGATCCTTAGTTCTAGACTGGTCATGGAGCAGTACATTGGAATCTATGGTCAAAGAAGGCAAAGGAAAATATCTACACTAATTATTCTAGCTACTACGTTATGACTACAAATTTACGGCCAGGGGAGTTGGGTTGGGGAGGAACTCTAGACTTACCTAATCTGAATAGGACTGTAAAGAGCCAACGCCCCTGAGCATTCACCTTCGTCGCGTAACGAAAGGTTTAGGCATGTGACCTGATTAGCATCTCGACGATAGCTAACTTTTAATGTAAACTCGAAGAAATAAAACAAACAGTTCGCCCACAAATTCAGAACAGAGAAGAGAGCATAAGATGAATTCCAACAGATCGCGAGTCACCGCCCGGCGCGCCGCTGTGGCTATCTTTTGCATGATCGCCGCCTGCTACATGCGTCTATCGCCGTCTCTCTCGGCCACAACTGCTCCAGCTGCCATACTTTCTCATCTCTCCACCCTCATATCACTGTGTTCATCTCTGCTATCTCGCTCAGATTATCGTTTCTTTTTATATAATTACGGGTCTAGGCGTTCAATTAAATCGCAAGAGAAGAAGGCCAAGAAATTCTTACGGATTTTTACAAAGTTTAAAATATTTTACATTACAAATCTACAAAATATATGACAATTCACGTGCGTTTCTCTTTTAAGAGCCGTATTACAAAATAGCGTAGGTATTCTTTAAAAATGAGTTGAAAAAATGAACGCATTTTTTTTTGGATGTAACTATAAAAGATAGGATAAATAAATAAATAAATAACTATTCAACCCTGGGAGAAAAACCGCGGCACTGAGCGCTCTTCTCTTGCGCAAGCAAATATATACACAATTTCTAATTGTTTTTTGCAGTGTTTTCTCCTTTCTAATGACAATAATTTATATTATGTCGTATTGCTAAAAGAGTAAACTTTAATATAGTATAAGTATTATATAAGAATCTTATTTTATTTCTGAGAAAATTAGAATGATACAGGAAGATTTTTTTTTAATTTTGTGTAATTGTAAGTAATGTATACCTTGGATATGTGGTCAAAAAACAAAAAAATAAAGCCGTAGTGTACATCAATAATACATGACGGACATAAAAAAAATAGTATACGGTTTTCGTTGTAGTGATATTACTGTATTAAGGAGCTCAAAGTTTGCCTTCCGAGCGTTTTACGAATAACGACTTTCGGAAAATGGGCTGAATAAGTAAATAATATTCGTTACATCTAAAATTAAAGGCCGCTATGGTCAACATCAAGAAATGGTCCAGGTAATTCAGTAATTAAAGTTTGTAGAAATCTCTTTATTTCTTGGAATTAGAACGCCAAAAATCCACTTTTCTTGCCTTTCTGGAAAAAATATGTGATACGGCTCTTAAGTACATTTTTTCTAAAATTTACTTCCTAGTCCAACCGTCATTTGGAGCTCTAACCGTTAGGTTAATCCAGTCGGATACTCAATCGCTCACTTTGACGCGCTATTGCTTAACATTCATAATTTCTTTCGTTACAGATACAGACCGAGGCCCAAACGCACCTGTATAGTAGACGGCAAGAAGATGCGCATATCAGAATATAAGAACCTGATGCGCCAGCGCCGGCAGGAGATGCGCCAGCTGTGGTGCCGCGACGGCGGCCCCGAGATGGGTTTCATGTCCTCGCCGGGGCCGTCGGGATCCGTGTCCTCGCCGCCGCCCAACGGCTCCACGTACCACTTCGAGGACGCGCTGAGCCAGGGGTTCTCGCCGGAGCGCGCGCCCTACGAGCTCAGCCCGAGGGACGAGGACTGAAACGAAGCCCGGGGCTCGTGGTTGTACCCGCAGCCCCATCCCGGCATGCTACCCTGGTAGACAATAGCGAAACCCGCGGAAACCCAGAATCCGACACGCGCGCAGGGGGTTTCAGCCAGTGCCAAAGATCCGTGCATCAGTAAAAGAAACCGCGAAACCCAGTGGGATTCACTGCACGATCATAATCAAAACGAAACCCACATAAAAAAATAGCATTTTTTTCTATTGTATTTACTGTAACAATTTTCGTGATATTTCTTGCCGCATAGCCATTGTACAGTACAGTATTGTACCCCCCTAAGCCGCAATTAATTTATTATTTTCCGTTAAAAATGTAAATATTAATTATAAGAACACAAAACGGCTAGTAGATTAACGGGGAGTTTAATTTGTTATTTATTTCGCTGAAAACGCGCATATTTTATTATAGATTAAGGAAAAAGTTCCCTACAGCTCATAAACTTCTAATTTTAGTAAAATAAACGAATCTCGAATTAATTTCTGTTATAATCGGTGTTTATTAAAGTAGAACGGTCGCTTTATTATCCCAGTGCAATGTAATAATAATAATAGTAATAGTTATAATAATAACAAAACTTAAAAAGAGGCATGTATTTTATTATTTAAGAAAAATAGCGTGCTATAGCATCCTCTTAAAATCCGTAGTATTACTATCAATATCTATTAGAATTTAAGCTTATTATAATAAGAGTCTCATTTTGTTGTTGTTTCGATTGTGTTTTAAATACATGGCCATTTTGACACGTTTCTATGCCAGTAATTATCATTTTTAAGTTTTATATTTTTTAGTTTTTATTTATTCTTAAACTGTTGTAAATATGAAAAACTCTGTTTTATTAGATTTAGAAACGAGGACATGTAGTCAATTTTAAGGTAAAAATATCTCCCCATTACTGCATTCCTGCATTTTTATCCATAAAAAAATTAATAAAATAAAACATATCACTTAGAAAACTAGCGCACCTGGCAACGCTGTTTACAATTTACAACCGGATTATTCGATGTTACCCGCGTACTAAACTTTCCCGAAACTCGGGAAATTCTGCTGCCATAACTGTATATAAAATCGCATAGATTTTTTCCATAGAAATCACTCTTGATATTATATAATATCGCAATATAGCTGCGAAAATAGGTACTTAGTAGTTGTGAAGTTTTGTTTTTTGTTTCTCTTGTCTCTCTCGCCGTCAAGTACTGAAATTATTAATTTTGTTGTTGAATGCAGATCTCGAACACTGGCAGTAGTTATTGCTCATAGATATTTTAATGATTAAAAAGGCCGATTCTTTTTGTCTATTTGTGCCAAAACTTGAAATATACTCAATAAAATATTTAAAAAATATTTTTTTTGTATTATTTTTCGACGTCTCTAACCTGACTGAATGTGTAGAATTCTCAAACCAAACGTAAAAATGAAAAAGCCGACGAACTTGCTGAGACGGGAGCAAAGGGAAAGTTATACGGCCCTGAACCTTGCTGTGGCGTACAAAAAAGCCTTGCAAACCTAATGCTCAAACAAATATGTTTAGAACAATCCGTCAACCACTGGAACAACACGCCAGGGTTGAATCATTCCAAAGCTCTAATTAAGGCTTACAATCCTAAGATGGCTCATGAGGCCTTATCGCTAAATAGAACAATCTACGCATACTGGTGAGGGCGCTCACTGGACATTGTGGCCTGGACAAATACATGTACAACCTCAAGCTTCGGGACACGAAAATGTGCAGGTTCTGCCAAGGGGCCGAGGAAACTCCCTGGCACCTCATGTGCGAGTGTGGCCCGCTGATGCGTAAAAGATACACCTACTTAGGTGGTCATTACCTCCAACCTGAGGAGATAAAACAATCTGACGCCTAAAGCCTGTTGCAGTTCTTAAATGGCACGAGGCTTAGCGAAGACCTATAGTAGGTGGCGAACACAATAGATCAGCAATGGCTACATTACGTATTTACCTATATTGTGTAGGTACATTATAACTCGGCGTTTTATTTGGGGTTTTACAAGTTCCCAAGAAGTACTTTGTGTAGAACTACCAAGTGCGAAAGACTAAAAAACACACACCTAATATTATTACAAATATGTCATTTTTTTATATTATACATTTCCAGAGTGGTTTTCTTCCCGATTTGCACTCTGCAAAATCACCGATTAGTTTTGAAACGTCCATTTTATCGGCTTCCTTAGCTTCAGCCATAGAAGCCATAGAGGGTAACAAAATAGAGAACGGGAGTGCGAAGGCGGGCTGTGAGTGAATGCGTTCACCGAATAGAAAGAGATAGGGGCATATGAGACACCCTCTATCCTTGTCTAGCAGACTTATGGCGTCGAAGCTTTGCTATGGTGATATATAAGCGTTGCCATAATGATATATGTACGTGGCTCCGTGCATACGCGACTAGACAAGGATGGAGGGGGTACTACATGCTGCTGTCTCTTTCTATTCGGCTGACGCATTTTCAGGATGGTCAGGAGATCTAGTTACTTATATATCATCAGCAAAGTTGGATTGAACGTAGATCGTAGACTGAAAATCCATTTTGCACCGGCTTAGTTACCCCGTAACCAGCCCCCGTAACCAGCCTGAGAATGCGTCAGCCGAATGGAAAGAACTATAATAATAGTACCCCCTCCATCCTTGTCTAGTCGTGCTTCACGGAGACACGTACATATATAACTATGGCAACGCGTTTATATCACTATGGCAACGCTTCGACGCCATAAGTCTGCTATGCTATGGATAAACGCGCATGCGCATGGGCATGCACTGATCTGCGCATGCTCCGAGCTGTCAGCTGGCTATTATTTTATTTTTTTTAATCCGCATCTAGGTGCGATTCCACCAAAATAGTGTGCAGCACATTTGCTTGCACACATTTTGTGCAAAACTCCAACAGTGCAGGTACTAAGCTGGTGTCGCATTTGGCTTCCGTCTCCACTGGTAAGGCTGTGCGTAACTTTTGTAAGCGCACAGTTCAGCACACTTGTGCGCGAACATGTTCACTGAGCAGAGTTTCTGCCGAGACAGTTCAGTAGTTAATATGAACGGGCAGGAAAACGTAGTGCTTTGTGCTGCAGCACAGTGGCGTAGCGTAGAATTCTGACGCCCGGGGCGAACCCTAAATTTGCCGCCCCCTACTTCGCAATTTAGACAAGAAATAAAATCGATTTCAAGAAATAAAATCGATTTTCGCCCCAAAATTTTGTGTTTACCAGCTTTTTCATTTTTTTTACTTCATATAGAATAGAATTGATTACCCTCTCAATATTTTTTTGTAACAACTTGGTCCGTTATCACCGGCGCAAAGCTGAAAATAATGGTTTTGAGAAAAAAGCGTTTAAAGTTTTCTTTAAAGAAAAGTAGTAAGTTTTTTACACTTACAGCAATGTGAGACTATCAGCTATTCTAGAGGTCAAAGATTCTTCAAAATATTTCAACTAAGTTATTTCAAAAATCATGAAAAATATGTTATTTTTGGCCGTCTAAACCAGGACCTCCCACTTAATTAATAATATTAATACTTTAAAAAATTGATGATTTCTCAACTAACATAACGACGAAATGGACAGGAGAGTAAACAGAGTGGAAAATCCGTAATTAGTACTCGGCGGTGTCGCAACTGCAGTTCCGAGTCAGTTAAAATGCGTAAACTGGCGGGATAGGCGCATCGAGATGTGACAGTCGGCGCGGAGCAATGCGGGGAATTCCGTGGATTAATAACATTCGCCGTTTGGGTTATTTATTGCATCCTACGCGGAAGCTGGCGAAATCTCGATTTAGGGATGGATGCGCGCGCGTCCGCAACTAGAACAGACCGAGACGTGGACGGGAAGTGGGCGAGAAGATGTCGCCGATGCGCTTGCGCATCTATTCTTCGGCCAAAGTTTCGAGCCGTGAGACCGTGACATCTTAATTTATCTTAGGACCTCATCGCTCCCCTTCTTTTTGAACTCAAAGAGCCTTCTTCCACTATACTATCCGCATTACAAAGTGGCGAGTCAAGTCATTTATCATCGAAATCGTGCTATCTCTTTCGCACTTGTACGGCCTTATGGAACGGCTTTCGCAACCGTAGTGCAGGTAGTTTTACGCATACAAAAGGAATGTCGATAAAGTAATAAAACGAGGGAAATAAATATTATTTCAGTATTGTTTCATTACGATAAATATTAAATAGTTTAAAAATATAAATATTGATCTTGAATTATTAACATAAAAATACAAAAGTATCAAATTTATGTGGTTACAATAAAATAATTGTAATTAGACATTTAAACTGGTGACCCTTAGTCTCTTAGTCTATCGCCAAACAAGTTTAGTAAAGCGCCGATGTAGTATCTTCAGTAGATCCACATCTTTAGCAAAGTACAGAGGCCATACCTGGTAGCCGTATTCCAGTAATGAATGAACATCGATATCTTTAGCATAGCTAGGTCACGTATCATTCTATAAAAAGCTTTCTTTATCTATACTACTAGTAATTAACGCTTCTATCTCTTTTATTTCAGTAGGCGCATGGGCCGCATCGCCCCCGGAAGATGGCGACAAGGCGAAGCTCGTCAGGCAGCAGAAGCGAGAAGACGGCAAACCCCACATCAAGCGACCCATGAACGCCTTCATGGTCTGGGCCAAGGACGAACGCCGTAAGATCTTGAAGGCGTGTCCCGACATGCACAACTCCAACATCAGTAAGATCCTCGGCGCCCGCTGGAAGGCCATGTCAAACGCTGAGAAACAGCCGTACTACGAGGAACAGTCGCGTCTCTCCAAGCAGCACATGGAGAAGCATCCCGATTATAGGTAAACAGCTGTGTGAATCTTGGAGAGTGACAACTGGGAAGACGCGGGATCCTTAGTTCTAGACTGGTCATGGAGCAGTACATTGGAATCTATGGTCAAAGAAGGCAAAGGAAAATATCTACACTAATTATTCTAGCTACTACGTTATGACTACAAATTTACGGCCAGGGGAGTTGGGTTGGGGAGGAACTCTAGACTTACCTAATCTGAATAGGACTGTAAAGAGCCAACGCCCCTGAGCATTCACCTTCGTCGCGTAACGAAAGGTTTAGGCATGTGACCTGATTAGCATCTCGACGATAGCTAACTTTTAATGTAAACTCGAAGAAATAAAACAAACAGTTCGCCCACAAATTCAGAACAGAGAAGAGAGCATAAGATGAATTCCAACAGATCGCGAGTCACCGCCCGGCGCGCCGCTGTGGCTATCTTTTGCATGATCGCCGCCTGCTACATGCGTCTATCGCCGTCTCTCTCGGCCACAACTGCTCCAGCTGCCATACTTTCTCATCTCTCCACCCTCATATCACTGTGTTCATCTCTGCTATCTCGCTCAGATTATCGTTTCTTTTTATATAATTACGGGTCTAGGCGTTCAATTAAATCGCAAGAGAAGAAGGCCAAGAAATTCTTACGGATTTTTACAAAGTTTAAAATATTTTACATTACAAATCTACAAAATATATGACAATTCACGTGCGTTTCTCTTTTAAGAGCCGTATTACAAAATAGCGTAGGTATTCTTTAAAAATGAGTTGAAAAAATGAACGCATTTTTTTTTGGATGTAACTATAAAAGATAGGATAAATAAATAAATAAATAACTATTCAACCCTGGGAGAAAAACCGCGGCACTGAGCGCTCTTCTCTTGCGCAAGCAAATATATACACAATTTCTAATTGTTTTTTGCAGTGTTTTCTCCTTTCTAATGACAATAATTTATATTATGTCGTATTGCTAAAAGAGTAAACTTTAATATAGTATAAGTATTATATAAGAATCTTATTTTATTTCTGAGAAAATTAGAATGATACAGGAAGATTTTTTTTTAATTTTGTGTAATTGTAAGTAATGTATACCTTGGATATGTGGTCAAAAAACAAAAAAATAAAGCCGTAGTGTACATCAATAATACATGACGGACATAAAAAAAATAGTATACGGTTTTCGTTGTAGTGATATTACTGTATTAAGGAGCTCAAAGTTTGCCTTCCGAGCGTTTTACGAATAACGACTTTCGGAAAATGGGCTGAATAAGTAAATAATATTCGTTACATCTAAAATTAAAGGCCGCTATGGTCAACATCAAGAAATGGTCCAGGTAATTCAGTAATTAAAGTTTGTAGAAATCTCTTTATTTCTTGGAATTAGAACGCCAAAAATCCACTTTTCTTGCCTTTCTGGAAAAAATATGTGATACGGCTCTTAAGTACATTTTTTCTAAAATTTACTTCCTAGTCCAACCGTCATTTGGAGCTCTAACCGTTAGGTTAATCCAGTCGGATACTCAATCGCTCACTTTGACGCGCTATTGCTTAACATTCATAATTTCTTTCGTTACAGATACAGACCGAGGCCCAAACGCACCTGTATAGTAGACGGCAAGAAGATGCGCATATCAGAATATAAGAACCTGATGCGCCAGCGCCGGCAGGAGATGCGCCAGCTGTGGTGCCGCGACGGCGGCCCCGAGATGGGTTTCATGTCCTCGCCGGGGCCGTCGGGATCCGTGTCCTCGCCGCCGCCCAACGGCTCCACGTACCACTTCGAGGACGCGCTGAGCCAGGGGTTCTCGCCGGAGCGCGCGCCCTACGAGCTCAGCCCGAGGGACGAGGACTGAAACGAAGCCCGGGGCTCGTGGTTGTACCCGCAGCCCCATCCCGGCATGCTACCCTGGTAGACAATAGCGAAACCCGCGGAAACCCAGAATCCGACACGCGCGCAGGGGGTTTCAGCCAGTGCCAAAGATCCGTGCATCAGTAAAAGAAACCGCGAAACCCAGTGGGATTCACTGCACGATCATAATCAAAACGAAACCCACATAAAAAAATAGCATTTTTTTCTATTGTATTTACTGTAACAATTTTCGTGATATTTCTTGCCGCATAGCCATTGTACAGTACAGTATTGTACCCCCCTAAGCCGCAATTAATTTATTATTTTCCGTTAAAAATGTAAATATTAATTATAAGAACACAAAACGGCTAGTAGATTAACGGGGAGTTTAATTTGTTATTTATTTCGCTGAAAACGCGCATATTTTATTATAGATTAAGGAAAAAGTTCCCTACAGCTCATAAACTTCTAATTTTAGTAAAATAAACGAATCTCGAATTAATTTCTGTTATAATCGGTGTTTATTAAAGTAGAACGGTCGCTTTATTATCCCAGTGCAATGTAATAATAATAATAGTAATAGTTATAATAATAACAAAACTTAAAAAGAGGCATGTATTTTATTATTTAAGAAAAATAGCGTGCTATAGCATCCTCTTAAAATCCGTAGTATTACTATCAATATCTATTAGAATTTAAGCTTATTATAATAAGAGTCTCATTTTGTTGTTGTTTCGATTGTGTTTTAAATACATGGCCATTTTGACACGTTTCTATGCCAGTAATTATCATTTTTAAGTTTTATATTTTTTAGTTTTTATTTATTCTTAAACTGTTGTAAATATGAAAAACTCTGTTTTATTAGATTTAGAAACGAGGACATGTAGTCAATTTTAAGGTAAAAATATCTCCCCATTACTGCATTCCTGCATTTTTATCCATAAAAAAATTAATAAAATAAAACATATCACTTAGAAAACTAGCGCACCTGGCAACGCTGTTTACAATTTACAACCGGATTATTCGATGTTACCCGCGTACTAAACTTTCCCGAAACTCGGGAAATTCTGCTGCCATAACTGTATATAAAATCGCATAGATTTTTTCCATAGAAATCACTCTTGATATTATATAATATCGCAATATAGCTGCGAAAATAGGTACTTAGTAGTTGTGAAGTTTTGTTTTTTGTTTCTCTTGTCTCTCTCGCCGTCAAGTACTGAAATTATTAATTTTGTTGTTGAATGCAGATCTCGAACACTGGCAGTAGTTATTGCTCATAGATATTTTAATGATTAAAAAGGCCGATTCTTTTTGTCTATTTGTGCCAAAACTTGAAATATACTCAATAAAATATTTAAAAAATATTTTTTTTGTATTATTTTTCGACGTCTCTAACCTGACTGAATGTGTAGAATTCTCAAACCAAACGTAAAAATGAAAAAGCCGACGAACTTGCTGAGACGGGAGCAAAGGGAAAGTTATACGGCCCTGAACCTTGCTGTGGCGTACAAAAAAGCCTTGCAAACCTAATGCTCAAACAAATATGTTTAGAACAATCCGTCAACCACTGGAACAACACGCCAGGGTTGAATCATTCCAAAGCTCTAATTAAGGCTTACAATCCTAAGATGGCTCATGAGGCCTTATCGCTAAATAGAACAATCTACGCATACTGGTGAGGGCGCTCACTGGACATTGTGGCCTGGACAAATACATGTACAACCTCAAGCTTCGGGACACGAAAATGTGCAGGTTCTGCCAAGGGGCCGAGGAAACTCCCTGGCACCTCATGTGCGAGTGTGGCCCGCTGATGCGTAAAAGATACACCTACTTAGGTGGTCATTACCTCCAACCTGAGGAGATAAAACAATCTGACGCCTAAAGCCTGTTGCAGTTCTTAAATGGCACGAGGCTTAGCGAAGACCTATAGTAGGTGGCGAACACAATAGATCAGCAATGGCTACATTACGTATTTACCTATATTGTGTAGGTACATTATAACTCGGCGTTTTATTTGGGGTTTTACAAGTTCCCAAGAAGTACTTTGTGTAGAACTACCAAGTGCGAAAGACTAAAAAACACACACCTAATATTATTACAAATATGTCATTTTTTTATATTATACATTTCCAGAGTGGTTTTCTTCCCGATTTGCACTCTGCAAAATCACCGATTAGTTTTGAAACGTCCATTTTATCGGCTTCCTTAGCTTCAGCCATAGAAGCCATAGAGGGTAACAAAATAGAGAACGGGAGTGCGAAGGCGGGCTGTGAGTGAATGCGTTCACCGAATAGAAAGAGATAGGGGCATATGAGACACCCTCTATCCTTGTCTAGCAGACTTATGGCGTCGAAGCTTTGCTATGGTGATATATAAGCGTTGCCATAATGATATATGTACGTGGCTCCGTGCATACGCGACTAGACAAGGATGGAGGGGGTACTACATGCTGCTGTCTCTTTCTATTCGGCTGACGCATTTTCAGGATGGTCAGGAGATCTAGTTACTTATATATCATCAGCAAAGTTGGATTGAACGTAGATCGTAGACTGAAAATCCATTTTGCACCGGCTTAGTTACCCCGTAACCAGCCCCCGTAACCAGCCTGAGAATGCGTCAGCCGAATGGAAAGAACTATAATAATAGTACCCCCTCCATCCTTGTCTAGTCGTGCTTCACGGAGACACGTACATATATAACTATGGCAACGCGTTTATATCACTATGGCAACGCTTCGACGCCATAAGTCTGCTATGCTATGGATAAACGCGCATGCGCATGGGCATGCACTGATCTGCGCATGCTCCGAGCTGTCAGCTGGCTATTATTTTATTTTTTTTAATCCGCATCTAGGTGCGATTCCACCAAAATAGTGTGCAGCACATTTGCTTGCACACATTTTGTGCAAAACTCCAACAGTGCAGGTACTAAGCTGGTGTCGCATTTGGCTTCCGTCTCCACTGGTAAGGCTGTGCGTAACTTTTGTAAGCGCACAGTTCAGCACACTTGTGCGCGAACATGTTCACTGAGCAGAGTTTCTGCCGAGACAGTTCAGTAGTTAATATGAACGGGCAGGAAAACGTAGTGCTTTGTGCTGCAGCACAGTGGCGTAGCGTAGAATTCTGACGCCCGGGGCGAACCCTAAATTTGCCGCCCCCTACTTCGCAATTTAGACAAGAAAAATCAGTAAAAGATCTATGATACTCTATCGCCATTTTAAAAGGATTAAAAATAAAACATCTTACATAAATTAAAATTGTATTCTTCGAGATTTTTTCAACGCAAACTCCTTAATGCAAAGGTCAATGTCAATCTGTACCTCTTGTTCGATTGCCACGATAGCTAGATTTGTTAATCTCAGTGTGGACATCGTAGACCTTAAATAGTTTTTGATTAATTTTAGTTTAGAAAAGCTTCTCTCACAACTGGCATTACTTATGGCAGCTGTGAGGAATATTCTCAGCATTACCACAATATTAGGCAACCCTCCTTCAAGTTTAGACTCAAAAATAAACTTTAATAAATCTAGTGGGCCGGAATCATTAAGTTCATTTTTGCGGTCTGTTGTAGCTACAAAGCTTGTAGACGCACGCGCTCAAGCTTAAACTCCTCTTTGTCAATATCTTGAGAAGCGTGGTCGAGGTTGCACTCATCATCAACGCCTAATAATATTTCAGGCATTAGAAAGGCATATTTTGTCGCTAAATTCTGGAGCTGTTGGAACCTTTCGCGAATTTCAGTACTAACTCGGTCTAACGAGGAAAACATTTTTCGCCTTAAATCATCGTCGTGTGATAAGCCGGCATCTCTAATTTCATCGCCAAAAATGTTCCTTTTCCTGATTCGTCTTGGAGGTTCAATTGAAATGCCAAGTTCTTCACACAAACTTTTAGCATATCTTAAAGACTCGTCCACGTACTGCTCTCTTTTCTCGTCCAATATCTTCTGTAAAGGCGCTTATTTTCTGAGCACACTGATGTACGTTAAATCCCTCCGTTTGCAAATATTTTTGGGCATCATTCACTTCACGCAGTACCGGTTGCCAGAGGCCCAAAAAACATAAAAACGAAAATGATTGCATCGCGACTAACAAAGTTCCTGCATCCGTTCGAGTATTCAAGCTTTCGTCTGTTCCTGTTAGCTTTTCTAGCGTTGTTAATATTTCTCTGTAATGATTTCGCGTCATGTTTACTGCATCGCTTCTTGCGCTCCAACGTGTGTCCTGAACCCTTTTCAAACTCTTGCCTGTAGCAGCAGTCAGGACCTCCCATCGGTGTGTGGACATAGAAAAGAAAGCATAGCAACGTTCCAATGTGCCGAAGAAAGTCACTGAATTCACCTCCACCGAAGCCGCATGCAAGCAAACAAGGTTCAGTGAGTGGTTTGAGCAGGGCACAAATTCGGCATTAGGATTGATATCCTTTATTCGTTGCTGCACTCCTGTGTGTCTTCCGGCCATTGTAGCGGCGTTATCGTAAGCTTGCCCTCTACAATTCATAATGTCGAGCCCATCAGCGTCGAGCTTACTTAATATCATATCACTAATACCTTCGGCAGTTTTGCTTTTTGTCTCGATGAAATCTATAAAAGATTCTACTACTCGTACCTACTTCCTGATTCTCAATCATCACGTATCGTAAAACTTGGCTTGTTTGATCTTTGTGGGAAATATCAGGGGTACTGTCGAATATTATGGAATAATACTTGGCCTTTTGCACCTGAACTATAATATTTTGGCGAACTTTATTGCCTAAAATTTCGATAAATTCGTTTTGAATTTCTGGTGACATATAAGTAAATGAAATTTTTTGGCCCATTTTTATTCTTACCAAATGTTCTCGGAGAACAGGATCGTACTTTGCCAGAAGATGCACCAGTTCTAAAAAGTTGCCTCTATTGGTACTGGTGTCGTCTTCCCTGTGGCCACGTAACGCCAAATTTTGTTTCGCCAGGAATCTTATTATGTCAAACATTCGGGTTAGAATTTCATGCCATTTTTTGGTTTCTTTTGCCAGGACTTCTTGCTCTTTTTTATCAATAGTCTGCCCTTTTTTAGGTCTTGTTTCTAACTCCTTCCATTTGCAAAAATGTTGATTGTGTAGAGCACTTGATTCATGACTGGCGACTTTAGGATTTAATTTCCACCAAGTATTAAACCCGTCGCAGGTGTAAAATTTCGATGCGTTCGGTGAGTTTGCGTTCCCAAACAATCGACAACAGAAGCAAAACAATGACGCTGGTATAACTGCAGTATAGGAACCTCTCCTGGATTTTTGATTTTTAAACGTCACCGGACTATATTCGCCACGCAGATTCCGAATCTGCAATAATCTTTTGTCGCTCTCAATAAATAAGCGAGATATAGGCATTTAAAATTTGCATACTAAACGTCAAAAAGACGGCCATATTGCTTCAGAAGTAGTGTCGGAATATACTTAGTCGATATACCGCGAGTTCTCTAATATCGATAACAATTCGCGATTTTAGAAAAATGATGGCATGGTCGTGAAAAAACATGTGCGATATTAAAAAATAATAGTCTATTTTCGAGGGTTTTTTCAATGACTTTGCGTTTTGATAACAAAAGGTATCCTGAAACAATAGAAAATTCCTAAATATCTGAATATCCCCGCAAGCAAAAATTTTTTTTCGAATTTCGCGCGAAATTCGAAACAAATTTTTTGCCTGCGGCGCTATTGAAGTTAACATGACAATAGAAAATTCCTAAATATCTGAATATCCCCGCAAGCAAAAATTTTTTTTCGAATTTCGCGCGAAATTCGAAAAAAAATTTTTGCCTGCGGCGCTATTGAAGTTAACATGACAATGTGTTAGCGATATTTCGTTTTTTTCCAAGGTTTTTACTAAATGACTTTGGTGATAATGACAAAAGGTAAACTTCAACAAACGAAATGTCTTCAATATCAAATTAACACCGCAGACAAAAGAAATTCGAAAAAAAATGTTTGCCTGCGGCGCTATTGATATTAACATAAGAATGACAAAAGGTAAACTGAAACAAACTAAATTTCTTCAATATCAAATTAACACCATGTGTTAGCGATCATCTAAAACAATTGCACAATTTTCGTAGATTTTACGAACATTTGAAATTTGGTGTATTGATGACTAAAGGTAACCTGAAACAAACGACATTTCAGTATATCTTCTGTCATCAATACGCAAAGTCATTGAAAAGACATCGAAAATAGTGCCCTTTTTTAATTTGCGCGAAAATATGTATTTTTCCAATCGCTTTTGTTCAACATATTTCAATTAATCTTAAAACTCTCCAAATTGTCATAATTTCTGTAATATCGCTAATTGTTATCGATATTACGATATACTCGAAAGTGTCAACACGGTAAGTACAAACAAAATGGCCGCAACTTTGTTGACATTGGGATAACAAATTTGAACGCCTATATCTCGCTTATTTATTGAGATCGAATAAAAATTATGGAAGATTCGGAATCAGCGTGGTGAATATAGCGGGGTGAATTTTATTTTGGGCCATTTTAGGCTATTTGTTTACATATAAAATTTAAAGTTTGAATGCCTATATCTCGCTTATTTATAGCGACCGACACAATTTTCTTCCAGATTTAGCATTAAAATGCTACAATCTATTAGTGTATATTTTTTTTTTTTTTTTTGGTGAGAGGTTCCTATACTGCAGTTATTCCATGACGCTTTATAAGGAGAATAAACCATCCAAGTGCGTAAAACTTTTTCGCCGTTTGTCAATGTGCGGTAAAACCATTCTCGCGTTAGCCTCCTTGACACTACTTTCGGTGCGATAGGGTCTGTGTCTGACTGAACCGAGCGTGGTACTATTGGCTCTTCAGCGAAGTCTGTATTAATGTGCTGAACGACTTCGGGACCTCGCTGTATTATTATCAATCGCATGTTTGAATCTATATTTTCAGGCCATTTTCCAATATCGTATCCGTCAAAGGCTGACTCAGTACCAGTTGATGTGGTTAAAGTTTGTTCTGGTGTCAACATTTCAGCAATCGCAGTAGAAGCAACTGAAGCTGGCAAATTCGAAGTATCAATTACAGGTTCTAGCACTAACAAGTCATCAGTGTCGGCTGCTTGTGCTACTTCAGCTTCTTGGTTTTGATGAGCAGCAATAGTTTCTGAGGAACTTACACCTGATGGCCCTGGCGTAGACTCTGGAGTCTCCGAAACTTGCACAAACTTGAATATAGCTCCTTCATTTTTTCTGATATCTTCCTCCTTGGCTTTTTTCTTTTTTCGATACGATGCTCCACTTTCTTTTACCCTTTTCATGTTTAGGTGTGCTGTAACAAAACAAAAATCATTTAAAAAATCACCCTACCTAATAGTTACTAACAAATTGTAGCCATCCGATCCGTCCAAAATAGTCCAAATCAAAAGGCGGCTTTCAGTTTCTGAAATATTCGAAGTTTTATTATCTAGCGGAATGAATACATTGTTCATAAAGTTAAGATTGTGCCTAGTACGGGTACCCAAAATATGCACTCGCACCTTATTTATATTTAAGAGAGTATTCAGAGCACATTCTCTTGGGCAATACGTTTCCTAGACGCTAATTTAAACTGATAATATTTTGTATAACTAATTCATGAATACTATGCTAAAAATTGTAATATATAACCAAAATATTATATGCTCACGGCTCCGCCCGCATGTATATGGATTAATAAGAGGAAAGTATTTATGTAGTTTATAGATTTTTAATACTTACATATGTGTTATGATGTGTAGTTAACTGCTCACCGGCCAGGCAGACACAGTTTTCAAACACAAACCATGCAACACCCTCGCTGTCAACGAACAAACGCAACGCGTGGAGGCAGAGGTGCGGCGGCGGCGGAGGGTGGAGTCGGTACGCAGGCAAACGCACGTGCACATTAGCAAAAAGTCGCTATCGAACTGACTGATGAATATATGCGATCGCAAGCGGTGGAGCGGTCTGCGGCGCGCAGGCGCGGTGCGGGGCGACTTGTAGACGGACCCTCCCCCACCCCTAGCACGTCATCTTGGCCTTGATAAACTTGACTTGTACTTTAGGTATTAAAATTCATAGAATTTATTTCGCTGCGAAAATAAATGTGCCTACACCGAGCGATCCCCTCGAGTTAATAGATAGATATTTATTTGTTTTTAGGGACTCGTCGCAAAAATTACAAAAAGGGCCCCTAATGGAATCGTTCGGTATCTATCTGGATGTCACAAAGTTTTGTGGAGAATTTTTGTATCAAAAATTTATCCGCCGCCCAGAAAATGTGGGGCGGCGCTGACGCGCCGCCCCCTCAATTGCGCCGCCCGGGGCCATGGCCCCCCCTGCCCCCCCCACGCTACGCCACTGCTGCAGCATGTGTTTTACTATGTAGTCTCCTTAAAAAGAAACGAAGGAAGAAACCGCGATGTTGGGTGAGGCCGTTACTACAGCGACGGAATGAAGAAACGAATAAATTTCTAGAAGAAATAAAAATAGATCCATTGAGTGGATTTAAAAACTTCACACGTATATCTTGCGAAGATTTTGAGTTGCTGGTTAATGTAACTAGTCCTTTTATTGCTAAGCAAGATACCAACTACAGAAAATGTGTCCCTGTTTCAATAAGGCTTGCAATCACCTTAAGATATCTTGCTACTGGAGATTCTTTTGCAAGTTTAATGTTCTTATTTAAAGTTTCAAAAGAGCTTATTGCTCGGATTGTACCTGAGACTTGTAAGGCGTTGATAAGCGTGTTGAAAGAAAATATTAAGGTAAGAAAATAAAAATAATATACCATTTTATTTTAGTCACTTTTATTGCATTACATTTCATGCCAAGATATTGTTTCGCCATCATTCTGACGTAAAAGATCTGAATAATCATTATCGCGGACCTGAAAACTTGAAGCCGGTCCTTGACTCTGACAATTTGACGAATCTGAATACGGTGAAGGCATTGGAGTTGTAACATATTTTCCAGTACCAATAATAGCGTCATACAATAAATTATCTATATCCCTTTGTATTAAAATCTTGGTTCGCTCATCTCTAATTTTCCTTAATTTCGTTGCGACGGCTGCAGCAAAAATGTCTTCGTCATCAGGTTTTTTTGCTTCCATCTGCTTGTTTACGTTATTCATAATGGACAAAGCTTGGGCGATTCTCGGGTCTTCATCGACAATACGGCGTTTAAGCGAGTTCTTCGGAGCCTTAAACTTTTCGACTGACCTTTCATGAAGAGACTCTTGATCTTCATTTACTGTGTCATTCTGGATAATAATATCTTGTGATACCTGAAATAGTAATAAAATTTCCTTTTTCAGATGCCTAACACTTTAGAAGAATGGATGATCTTAGAGCGCCAATTTGACCATCTTTGGAATTTCCCTCATTGCATTGGGGCTATGGATGGCAAACACGTTGTTATCTATGCTAATCTTCAGCAAGGAAAATTAAATTTGTCTGAACCTTACCCGTTACCCGGAAGGAACAAACCAATTCCACATGTCATTGTGGCAGATGATGCTTTTGCGTTAGATATAAATTTAATGAAACCATATCCCGGTCAACATGACAAAAGATCAAAAGAGAGAATATTTAATTATCGGTTGAGCAGAGCGAGACGTATTGTGGAAAACGTATTCGGCATTATGTCGTAAATAGTATAGGTATCTGGCGTAAATAGTATAGGTATCTAAGTAATAATATTAGAGGTAAGAAAATAAACATTTAAAACGTACCTACCTGTTCATTTATTTCGTCGTGTGAGTTCAAGCTGACGTTCGGCTCATCCCTTCCATGAAAGAAATTCAAATATGCATAAGCAAACCATTTCGGCTTATATATATATATCTAAAATCCCAGAACCTGAAGATTTTGAGTCCGCGATTTTCTTCTTTTCTCTTCGGTATTGAGCCAAAATAATCTTCCATTTTCTCATTACCTCAGTCGAGTCACAATTGAAACTTTGCGCCAACTCTTGAGTGGCGTCGTGTTTTTTGTTTTTATTTTTATAATCACTGTGACTAGAATCCCATAATACAGGATAAGTTTCAATAGCTTGAATAAAATTAATAATTTTATCATTCGTCCAATCCATATTTAGCTTGGTTAATTAACAATGTACGCGCACAAATCAATGTTTTCACTCCGGTAGCGGAAGCAAGACTGAGTTCGCGCACAACAGGTTTGTCGACGCGACGCGAGTCCACTGCCTGCATGTGTGCGCGCACAAAAGTATACAGATGTGCGCGAACATTTTTAGAATGTTCGCGCACAATTAGTTATTGTTTGCTTTAGTGAGTCGACCAGAATAAACATTTGTGTCGCACACTGTGCATTGCAGTGCCGCACAGTTCTGCACACTGGTAGAATCCCATCTTTATATGTTACCTAATCTGTAACACGAACATTCGCCAACGTGTGGAGGCGGCATCACGGCTGGTGAAACTCATAAACTGATATTTACTGCACAAACCGCCTACAGTGAGGTACATGTATTAACCACAAACTAAAAAAACATATAAATCCGTATCCTATCTATTACTTACTTTTCCAAACAAAACACAAAAATATAAATTAATTAGCCTAGGTGAATTTTCACCGAAATCACAGTGAAAAAAATTGTAGCTTTCGATACCATCACTATTTAATTTTAACCTCTGCAAAGCGTTCGGTAGAGCAAATTCCTAACAAGCGGTACTTATGGAAACTAATTGATTGGTTGAAGACGGCGATTTTCATTAAATGTTGAAATTTTCGGCCAATCGCGTACTTTCCCTAAATAGCGCTTTATCGAAACCTACCATACTAAACGCATCTATTTCTTTAAAGATTTTTTGATATAAACGTTAGCTGATGGTAACACTGATCAGTTCAGAGCTGTCAAAACACATTCAGCTCGATTTGTTACGTATTTTTTTCAAAATTCGTTGTTTATCGGTCTCAAATTGAACTATTTTATTAATCTAGACTTTATAATAAATGAATACTTTCCCCATCTTATGTAGCATGGTGCAACTTGTGGTTTAAAAAAGGCGTTTCGAAATGGAATCGGAGGGTTACATACCATACGTTTTCTGCGAGCTTCCAGACATCAATTCGGATATAAATCAGCCGATTCAGTTCACGCAGCGTTTAAAGGTGTTTAGAAATATACATTTCTTGGGAAATGGTTTAGCGGGAGAATGGTTTGGTTAACATTTTGTTTCTGTTTTTCAGTACACATGTTTTGATGTTTCGAAGAATCTGATCGTTTTTGGTGCTACCAGTGGTGCGATATACGTTTTCAATAGACAGCCGCTGAAGTTCTTTCATCTAGTACCAAACAAGGTAAGACTATTTGTAAAAATAAATACGAAAGAAGCTGCCGTGGAACTCACCGACTGATGTCGGCCCCTTCATTATATTATTATTATTACACTTCTGCGGCTGGACCCTGGACTAACGGCCAGCTGTGGTAGGTTTAGGACAGATGTCTTGCCGCATCCAAGCGTTCCCCTCAATACCCTTGCGAGCAAGTGAGAATACAGTTTAGAGGTTTAGAGGACAACTGTAATCACTGCCTTTCAACGGTTGATATGCACCTTTGATGATATGCAACAAATAATGTATGCAAATAAACAACTGAACTAAGAACCTGTATTCTCCACCTTTGGCTCGCCACCAACGAGCCACCGGCCACAGCCACAAGTGGCCAGCGGCAAGTAGCTGACACGCTTTTTCATACATTTTGTAGGGACTCGCCGCAAACAGTGGCCGCGACTCGCGACTTGTGGCTTACTCAGGCCACAAAATTCAGATTGTGCGCCGCTCTGCCCTCTCTCGCCCACACTTCTCACCCTCTAGGTCTTCTGCGTATGCAGTAGCGCGACCGGACCTTCCGTCTCAAAGTCCACCGTGAGACTGCACGGCAGAGAGAGGGTTAAGAATTGAGAATGAGATTGAGGCGGCCAACGAACAGTGGTGGCCGAGCCTTTCATGTCAATATGTCACATTCAGTAATATAATTTCCATTACAGGAGGGATTAATAAACTATGTCAAAATATCTCCCAACGAAAAATACATTTGCTTTGCGACAATCGGTGGGCTGGTTTTCGTCAAAGAATGTCTCCAGCCTGCGCAGAGTGTGCCGCAGCATATTTCCAAAGAGCACCAAGGAAAAGAGGTTACTGCAATAGTATGGAACGATGGATCTCAGGAGTTGTGGATCGGCGATTCGACAGGGCATATATCAATCTTGCATATCACCACGTTTATTGTGAGTATTATATATAATATAATAGTCAATACTTAGTCTATTCAAAAGTATCCAATCTTTTTTTTTCTGGTAAGCAACTGTCTTCTTTTACCCCTTTGTTATTGTCATTTGTCCTCTGGATATGAAATTCAGCCATTGTTGTGGCTCTTGAACAACTTCATCTCTGCCGTTCCTTTGATTGACTTGATTAGGCATGAATGGTATGTGTCCAATGATCCATAGTCATGAGTCCATAGTCATCTGGCACATTATTGAGGTAGCAAGTCTTCGAGCGCTCTCCTCTTCATTCTGCGCAAAGCCCAGTTATTCATTATCTTTGAAGCTAGTTGATTTGGGTGATCTGCAAACCAAGAATGTCATACGATGCAGTCAGGATCTTATATTATTATATTTTTATTATATTTAATAGGCAGGAAGCTTAAGCTGATGATCCTGAGTCTGCTTGCATTGCTGTTTTTGTGGAATAAGTCCACTTTATTTTTGAAGTCATTGTCGCTTTTGGCACTGATCACTTCACTAGGAAGAGCATTCCATTCGTTTACCACTCTACTACTGGGATTTGAATGGAATGTCTCGGATTAAGTCAACCCGCACCCTGCGTTGCTTCATGGAGGTCTAACTTAGAGCCAGCTATCTCTCCTCCTATGTTAGATGCTTTAAATTAAAAGTTGATTGCTTATAGGTTTTTCCATTCTGATATGCTTTTAATTCTTTTCAGACGAAAACGTTCAATACGACCACATTCACGCTGATGCGTCTCGACTCGCGGATCGTGCAGATGGAGCTAAACTCGAAACTTCTGCTCATTTCAACGTCTACGCGAACGTACGTATGCGACACCGAACGCGAGCAGTACCGACAGATCGGGCAGAAGCTCCGCGAAGGCGAATACGGCGCCTGCTTCACCGCAACCTCGGAAAAACCCGAAACCGATTTAAACGAATCGATCGAGGTCGACGGAAACGACAATCACAACGCGGTCAACGACAAAAAAGAGTTTAGCTCGGTGGCGGTGATCGGCTGCCAGAATACGCACCATTTGAAGATCGCGTGTGCGAGGCCCGGACTGCGCATTTGGGAAGCGCAGGCCGACGGCACCGTCATAAAAACGTATCAGTTCAAGCAGCAACTGCGGACGGAGGGGCACGTCGTTACGAGAGACGTTTTGGAAAGCGAACGGCTCGGGGAACGACCCGTTACTGCCGCCGGCGCGGAAGTGCAGTTCTCGCGACTGTACCCGATGCGCGGTTACGTCTTTACGTACAACAAAAACGGCTTATTCGTTATTGACGCGCGCAGTGGCTCGGTCGCGCTATGGAGCAGTCACTACGGCAATATAAAAAACTGTCGCGTAATAGACACATTTATATATTTGTTAAACGAAAACGATAGTGTTACAGTTATAAATTTTTTGAAAGTGGATAAATTCATAGTTACGTCGTTTCTCGATAAGAAATATCGCTTATGTGCGAGTTTGTGCGCTTTTTATGATAAGTATTTGATTACGAACGCTGCGAAACTGCGCTGTTTGAACCTGCTAGCGAAATTCGATGATGTTCTGATCGAGTGCGGATTCGTCGAGGAATGCGAACGGATACGGCACGTTTTGGATGAGTTTGCCAATGCGCGGCAAGCGAACGCGCAGCGTTTGCGATCCGGGATCTACGTCGTTAAAAACGCGATGTATTTCGCAAACGGCGACGAAACTGAAAGCCCCGACGAAGACAGCAACGTCCTCCAGACGTTCTTCCAAGATTTGAGTTTGAGCGTCTCCGATAAGCTCACCGTCGGGACGCGCAAACTGAAAGAGAAGTGGGACAATTTCGGCGTTGAGAAATACGACGAAGTTAAAGAAGAACGCGTCGAGCCAGATTCTGATCCGGAATCGGAAATAGAAGAACCCGTTGACGACGCTCAGAAATTATACCATCATTTGAGAGTATTCGATTCAACGAACATTGATTTGCTCGAAAGCGCTTACGATATACTGAGCAGCGTATCCGAAGACGTCCGCACGGCTTACGAACTTTTAAAACGAGTCGAAACGCTCTCGGATACTATCGATTCAAAATGCAGCAAGCTCTTCTTATACTATATAAATAAATGTAGCGATTTAGATTTGGTTATGACAACGGTTGTGAACGACGCCGATTTGTGTATGTATTTCACAAAAGCGTGCAGCTGTGATAAATCCGTTAGCTGCGAGTGCGGCTACCCGCTCCCAAACTTATATTCTAGTCAAACGCCTCAATTCTCAAATGTAATCGACAAATTCATTGAATTACAGTGGAGTACTAGTCAATCGGATTGCTACGATATATGCAAGAAGATCCCTTACATGTGGCGCAAAGTGTTATATCTCCGACGCAATGAAGACCTTAAAAATCTCCTGATCCTGCTTTTGCAAATGCTGGACGAAGATCTGCTGTATACTTACTTGCCGCATTTCACTGTAGACGTGTGGGAAAAGGCCATTCAGCTCTTTGCAACGCTGAAGAGCAACGCCTGCCTGAACTGCGGGGCGCACTTTGCCGACACGACCAGCGAGAGTACCATCACCTGGGACAACTTCGGCGCTTTAATGATCAAGTCCATCGGCGGGAAGAACGCTGTCAAAACTCTGAAGACGTACGCTTGGCACATACCGATGTCCGGTTTGTCGTTTGCTTTTTACCACGCGTGTACGCTTACAGTGCTCTTCGATAAATACGACTATAACCTGCGAGCAAAACTAACCGATGCCATTTATGAGGCTTACAAATATCCTGGAGCGATGGATGAGGTTTGTAGATTTTTTAAAAACTGTTGTAATACAATTTTTGCACCATCTGACCAGTAGTGTAGCGTGCCTTGGCGGGGCCCCGTATAAAAATTTGTTTGGGGGCCCTTAGGAAGGGTAAAGATTTCTCACAAAAGAAAAAAAATGTTTGCATAAAATTAAAAGAACTATTTATTCATCATAATTATCTATCTGTCACTTTTTCCAAACAATTCAAATTAAATATACACTCTCCTTGCCTTTTTTTCTCGAGAAAGAGATTATCCTAGCTCCGCTGGGATAATCTCTTTTCCTTTCACTCCTTTTCCATACACGGCCCGGTGGCATAGTGGTTAGGTCGCCTGATCTTACTTTGTAAGGTCCCGGCTTCGATTCCCGGCTGGGTCACCATTTTCCGTTGGGATCAAATTAACGGATTTGCATTTTCAATTCTGTCGATCGAATGCAATAACAAGACACACATTTAGATATGTTACACGCAGACAGACATATAACACGTCATAGTAGGGTTGGTTGTAAGAGATTGTCATATGACAATAAACCTGCCCATTGTGACATTTCACAATAAAGAGTATAAACAAACAAACAATTGTTTTTTACAAATCGCTACTAATACTACTAACCACTAAACCAGAACAATTGTTTGTATTGTATTACAATGTAATGCACAATTAAATAAAACGCGTCAATAAACACTGCACTCCATGGTTTATCATCCTATCATATGTACATCGATTATTGTGGGATTCCCCCTTGGAAGTAAATGACTTAAACGGGGAAATCCCGCAGCCCGCGATAACCGATGTAGGGTGTTGCCGACTTTTGAACGCACGCTTTACGCGGGAAAAATAGAAATTGCTTTTCCTGACTTTCGTCATTTCTGAAATGAAAAATAATTTTGCTTACGCACGTTGGGGGCCCCGTATAATTGATACGGCAGATACGGCGTTAGCTACGCCCCTGCATCTGACAAAGTGACTGCAATCCTCATTCTGCCTTCACAATGAAGGAAAAAAATCTTGAAGTTAATTTAAGAAGTTAAGTTGATTCACCCTTAGTTATGTTAATCAGAAGTTATCAGTCAACTATGAAGACTTATTACATTGACAGTTTATGAAAAAAATATGTTTTTAATCAAGGTATTTAATTTAAATATGTGTGAAATCTTTTCGAGACCACCTAATTTTTACTTTTATTTAATTTAGTATTAAATTACTTTGATTAAAAATACAAACAACAACAAAATACATCGTCATCCGTCCGGCAATATTCCATCTATTACGAAAACACTCGCGATCCAATCCGTCTCGCAAATGCTTCATTCCGTATTATGAAACATGATTGTTATAGCCTGTTTACATTCAGCTCACATCCGCGGCAAGAGGCAGGGAAGTGGCCAACGTGAGTATGTAAACACCTCACTTCTCATGCTACTGCGAATCGTGCTGCCCGGCGCTCCCCAAATGAGCAGTTTTTGTGCGGCAGTCAAAGAAGGGCAGCGCAAGCAGTGAGGGTTTACATTCAGGTCCGTTGTTCAGTTGTCGCCGAGCGCCTGACCGGAGTGCACGCGTGCTGCGTGTCCTATTTTGTAAGCGAAAATGCCGCTAGACTGGAGCAACGACAAAACAATAGCATTTATAGAACTAATAGAAACTGAGAGTAATTTGGGAATATGGGATAGCTGGTGCCGATACATTGAATAAGTAGTGTAGACTTCGAGTGAGAGACAATAAATAGTGTGGTAATCTCCTCGCTTGAGGGATTTCTTCAGGTTCACATCGCTCATGACTTCACTGCCATACCAGTGACATTCTGGCTGATTCCGGCAAGAACTTTTTGTGGAAGGCTACACTTTTACTAATAGTTTTTTGATTGATCGAAAATCATTCTTCATCAATTTGTTGGTTTTTTATTTGAAATTTTCAATGTTTATTTTCTTGTAAATGAAGTTTTTTGTAAACATGACAGTAATCCTGGCTATACTTTTCTTCCAGGTCATAACGCTGCTGAAATCCAGCCTCAAAACAGGAACGATCGCGAACACATCTCTCCCGTTTGCAGTAGCGTCGAAATCCAAGCATTGGGGCCTGAACACCTTCATAGAAAATCCTCAAAGTCACGAGATCACCTGGTTTTCCGATAGCACAACGCATTACGTCGACGAGTGCGACGTACGCGAACTGACGGTCGATCAATGTTACCGCTACCTCGATAAAATATGTCCGAACAAGGACTGCCTCCACTGTTCGCTGCCGTTGAACAGCGCAGTTTTGTTAAGGGACGGCGGCTTATGGGTGTTTGTGTGCGGGCACACTTTCCACGGGCCTTGTTTGCGACACTTGAAAGTGAAGTTGTGTCCGATGTGTGTGGATTGTTCAAACACAGTATAGAATATACGAAAATAATTGGCGGTAATCATGAAGGTAGTAAATGCAGCGCTTTGCGCTGCTTAAGTCACAGGAGTGCTCGAAGGCTTTCATCATGAAGGCCAGCGGGCCTAGTGACCCTACTTGATGGCTCGCTGTCATGTATCAAATGTAACAAAAAAACCCACCAAAAGCTTCATAGATTTAATCACAGCTGATGCTATTATAACAGTATGAAAAAAGGGGTTCCTCTGTTCTATCATCGATTATATAGGGCAGTGTTTTTCAATCAGTAGGTCGCGACCCCTGAGGAATCGCGAAGAGACTCCCGGGGGTCACAGGCTATCTAAAAATAAAAATCGAAAATATTACAAAGTATTATATAATATGCAATCATTTACAGATTCGAAAGAGAAACATATTTATTACCTTTTTTGCTATTTCTTTTACAAAACAATGTTGATCTAAGATGGAAACAGGTAAGTACAGCTTCAAAAAAACAAAGTGAAAAACAGTTAAAATTAATGTGGTTTTCGCTATTTCTACAAAAAAAAATATTTATTGAATGCTGTTACAGCCATGGAAAAGACTAAAAGGGGGTTGCCTAAGTTTTTTTCTTTTTTACCAAAAAGGGGTTTGCAATATAACAAAGGTTGAAAAACACTGATACAAGGTATTAGATTGTTCAATGCCGTACTACGCTTTGGCAGCTAGGATTTTAATACGAAACGTAGCGTGTAGATGGCATTCGTAGTTCCAAACATGGATTAATCTTCTCTTCAATATGGCGGTGTTCGTGGTATGGCAGGCACTATAAGTGGAGCTCTAAACAGGCCTATACCAAAATAAAATAATAATACAATAACAAACAAATTTTTAACTTATAGCTTATATTTTTTATGTTATTTAAATAACGATGTAAATTTTATCTATATAGGTTGCAACACGTAATAATTGCACACTTTAATTTTCAGATAGCCTAATAGATGGCATTATATCTCGGTGTGATTTCTATGATGTATTCAGCCTATATGAAAATGCGATAGATGGCGCTAATAACTGAATGTTGTTATTGTTATCATTGGTTAAATTATTGGGTTTTTATAATCAATTAGGCCTTTATAAAAAAAACCATTTAATATCAGTGCTCCTATAGATGGCTAAATAAATTCTTATTAGTTTCGCCGGACAATGCTATCATCGCCACCCAGTGCAGGATTTACGTATAAGCTACACAAGCTATAGCTTAGAGCCCCCACTTTCTTGGGGGGCCCCAAAAAAAATGTTTGAGTGAGCAATTGCCATTAATTAAATATACTGCAGCAATACCAAAATAGCTTAGGGCCTTATTAAATCCGGCAGACGTGTGCAGAAGTGTTGCCAAATCGTACTATGGCATTGAGTAACCTATTAACCTATATAATCGATGGTTCTAGGCTGTATCAATAAATTGTGATATCAGGAGTTCATATTGCAAGAGATTATACCAGGTGGCAGCGCCATCCTTGGAATTATACGGAGAGAGATTCCATATTAGATATTTATGCAGCATAAAAAAGACCAAATTTGGAATTGTAATAATTGGCTCCTCGTACAACATAAACTCCTGATTTTTTTAATTGGGTTGGATGTAAGGGGCAAACTATCAGTTGATGCGTATAATATTGATGTGCCATAATTTGTTAGTGTTGTTGTATTCTAGCCCTATGTGTGCTAGTATTAATTTAAAATTGCTTATCAGCCTCTAGAATTTTCCAGTATAGCCTAAAACAGTATCAATTTCAGCTAAATAGTATCGATTTTGTAATTGCTTGTCTAAAATCTACAACCGATTCATTGGATTTTTCCAGAATTAGTTATCGGCCCAAATAATAGAATATACTGTTATGAATGCCATGTTTACTTAACGTATAGCTAATTTGCTGTTTGTACCTAATTGTAATTTTATAGTTCTAATTTTGGCCACCTTTTCATACCATCGCATGATGTAATTTTTTACTGACATTTTATTTTCTGAGCAAGACAGTGCATGGTGAGGTTTTTTAATGTATTTTTTTATATATTTATCCTCTTTCAGTAATGCTGGGGCCCGCACTAACGGGAAAAGTCAATGCCCATCATCGCGACAATTATTAACGCGTTAAATTGAGTGGCCACACTTGAACATTCAATGTCAATGCCCATTCTTAGCAAAAACATTGGCGCTAACCCGTCGGACATATTTTGCGTCGTTTGACAGATCCGCGCGTAACCGTTTCGGCCGACCCCACATATATCATATAAACATAACATACACGACTAACAAGAGGGAATTCATGAAACAACGATATTGTCAGTATTTAATAACAAAATTGACGCACTTGCGCGCACTTGAATTTCAAACAAGATGGACGTTGACGTTGCTACACTATTTCGAATGAAGAAAAAAAGAACACAACGTAAGGTTTCCTTTTTCTTTTTAATTTCTTCGATTATTGTTTTTATTCGTCGCCAAGCATCATTTTGTGATGCTCGATTCTCGTAACTTTTGTGTCTCGGATCCCACAAACATGGCTCTGTTTGCGGAATTTCGAGAAATAATGACTTTCTTGTTAGTCCACTCCGTATAAAACTGAAGACAAACACGTGCGATCCCGTCACGCTCATGGTTCACAATGAAAAACGTAGTGTCGCTGCTTAAACGCATTAATTCTCGCGTTAAATCTCTTTGATGTACCGCCACCTGAACTATCGCCTAAAGTCAAATGGCAATGTTAATGCCGTTGTAAAATTATCGCGATAAGTCCTGGATACACCAACGTTAAACGTCCATCATCGCGATAATTAACGGCATTCCGTTAGTGTGGCCCCAGGATTAGAAAGAAATCATCAAAAATATATGAACCACAACCAAATAAACACCTGAGAAATTGTTTTATTTAAGGATTTTCTCAATTTTGTTTAAGTAGACTAGATATTTTACCAATTTTGTTGACATTATAACAGATATTTAATTAACATACTCATGTAAATAAGAGATTTATAACCTTCCTACTATTTGTATTATCTATGTCGAATATTATCGTAATGATTGTTATAATTGGATAAATAAAAGAAATAATTTCTTCTGCGCACTATGTTTTAATAAAATTAGACGCCATCTATCAGTGTAGTTTGGAACTAATCGACGGTCGCGTTCAGTGCTGTCGATTGCGTTGCCTGCTGATAGATGGCGTTGCCCGTCATCACGATTTGGGCAGACGGTACATCCCGCCCTGGAGAACCAACTCGTGGTTGCGCAGCTTAGCGTCCAGGAACAGGCGCAGCTCCTGCAGGCTGCACTCGGTGCCGGACGCCTGCGCCGCAAACATCTTCAGCATCTGGTGGATCCTGTCCAGCGGCAGGGCGTCCAGGTTGGTGAGCATGCCCACGATGTAGGACCAGAACACCTGCAGCTCCCCGGCCCGCTGCTCCTGCGCCGACGTCATGACCGACTCCGACTCCTCGTCCTCGCAGATCATCTCCTGGCCGTGCTCCACGTTCGCTCTGTGCCTGCTGCGATCTTGGTTCGTCGCGTTCTCCATCAGAGTGAACGTATCCCGGCTGGACTCCGCGATCAACCCCATCGATTGCCAGTATGCTATTTTCTTACGTAAAACGGTAGCCGGCACTTTCATGACGCCGCTCAAATCTTCGATATTCCACTCCGACTTTTCTTGAAAGTGGATTATGATCGTCGCCTGCATCGGCGTAACGGAGAGATTCATCTTTTTATCGGCCACTTCGACCTCGATGTTTACGTTGCCCAAATGCGGTTTCCAGCTCAGCGTTCGGTTGCCTTTCAGCGCTTCGAATCCTTTCGTGTACAGTTCCAGTTGCTCTTTAATTTCGGGGGGCAGTTCGAGTATTTCGTCTTTGAACGGCGGCCAGAACTGCGCCGACAGGATCAGAGCGTTCGACGGGAATTTCTTGCAGACGTTTTCGTAGATCGGATCCTGCTGTATCAGGCTGTTGATCCGCTTCGAGTCGGATATGTCCTTCAGCATGACTTCGCAGAAGTGCAGCTGCGATTCGCCGAAGCGCAGTTTGAGCAGTTCGAGGTGGCGAATCTCTTTCTCGGCGTTGAACACGCCCTGCGTTAGGAGGCGATCGGCGAGCAGAGTGCGGTACTCGTTAACGAATAATTCTTTGCTGCCGTATACGTTAACGAGAATCGAGATGATGTCATTGCTGCGGCGCGTCTTCGACGGGACGGACGGATCTGCTTCGATGGGATCCGGGTGCCATTTTTCCCATTCGGCGTCGATCTCGCAATCGGATTCATCCGGATTCTCAGAGTTGAATTTCGATAACTCTTCCGAAAGATCGCTCGTTCCGTCGTCGGTCAAACTAGAAACAACGCAGCGGACAGTATCGTCGCGTGTCCGCAAATAATTCTTAACGGGTTGCGTAACCGTTTCCAGCAATACTCCAGTCGAATCAATATATTTTAATGCACGTATCGCAGCGATGTACGCCGTTAAAATATCCGATGTATTCACACCAGGGTGAAGTAAACGCGTCTCGTACGCTCCGATCAATCGCTCGCATAAAAACGATCGTAGTTCCGTTTTTTCCAAGCAGATTTTGATATCGTCGAGCGCCGGAGTCGAATCCGGGAAATCGATTATGATCGTAAACAACTGATCGATCATAAACACCGTATAGGTCTCGTATAGATAATACGAGAGTTTCTTTTTGAAGCGGTTGATGGCGTGTAATTTGTGCGTGTCCGCCGCGCTCGGCTCCGCATTCCCTTCGCAATATATTCGAATGAGCCACGACATGACAGTCGTTTCTAGCCACGCCTCCGAGTCTTTTAAATGCGACACATCAAACGACCGCTTGTAAGATTTGTAAATATGATCCTGGATACGCTCTTGTATTAAATTTGTAAGGACCTGTCCGGCGAGACGCTCCAGTAAATTCAAATCAATGAGCATTTTATTAGTTGCGTGAAAAACTGAAATGATCTGCTGGCACCTGCATTCCATTTCCGCTTCTAACCCGCAACCGTAGCACTTGAGCATGTCGTCCGAATGCATCGAATCGTTCTCCGGGTATAAAAATACGTTAAAGGCCGTTTTGTAGAATAGATCTACGTTAATCTCGAACTTGTACGGTATCTGGCTCAGCAGCGTCGCGCGCACCATCAGTTTGACATACTCCAGCACCGTTTTCTCCCCGTTTAAACTGCGTTTGTTCTCGCAAACGTTGTACAGTAGCTGCATCCGCTCGAACATGTTCGAAAACTCGGTTAAACCCGTGTACAATTCGTGGATGGCCGTTTTGAACTGGGTGAAACCCTCCATTTCGTCCTCGCACGGCTTGAAGCGAAACCAAAACTTGGGCACGACGTACTGTCCGCAGTGCTTCTCCAACGTATAGAACACTAAATCCGCTATCTGATTTTCGAACTTCATCAGCTGCATCTCGTTTAAAATGCTCGAGAACTCTTCTAGTGTGCACTCCGTGTCGACGGGGACGAACGGCTCTTGCAATATGGGAAAAGCGTACTTTATCTTCGTCCATAGCGACTCTAAATCAGCGCAACGGTACGCCATCACAATTATTTACAATATATCCAATATGAAGAGGCGAAAAAAGCAGCAACGTACGGCTAAAAAGCGTTTGTTTTGATATACAAGTTCGGCGACTATTTGACGTTTGATAGAGAAAACGCAACCGTAACATGCAGCCCAACAAATAATGCCCTGTCGCGTAGTACTCGACAATATTGACACGTGATAAAACTCGTGACTTTAACAGATTGAATAGGTTTCAAATTCTAGACACCAATGGCTTCAGCTTTTATTTTTATTTTATTATTTCCATAGTGTCCTTTCATTAAAGCTTCCGTTCTGCCTCACTGGTATCCAAATATAAAACGTAAATACTAGGTACCCTAAATATGGCAAACTTTGATCATCATACTGTTTTTCAACCTTTTCTTAGATCAGGACCCCCTTTTTGGCAAACAAAAAAAAACTTTTACGTGACCCCCCTTATGCTTTTTTCTCTTCCACAGCAAGCATCTAATAAATAAAGTTTCTGTAAAAATAATGGCGAAAACCACATAATGCGAACTGTTTACTTTCGAAGCTGTACCTAACTGTTTCCATCTCAGATCAACATAAAGTTTTTTAAAAGTAAACACATAATAAATTTTGTTTCCCTTCTAAAGCTATGTGTTTGCATCACTTATAAAATGTATGTTGGTATATCTGTGTCATATAAAAGCAAAGGCGGCAAAGATGTTTTTATTCTATATTATTACTACTATTGATATTATATATATATCTTTTTGTTACATATTTTATTACCGTTACTACGTTTTATTGTCCTAATTATGTCAAGCATACATATATATTATCAAAATGTGAGAGGGCTGAGAAGTAAAACTAACGAAATAGCAATAGAAATACTGAACAACAACTATGACATTATATGTCTGACAGAGACTTTCCTGAATTCTAGCGTAGAAAGCAGCGAAATTTTTGACAAAAGATACGAAGTACATAGACGAGACCGCGAATCGTCTGCATCTAAAAACCTTGAAGGCGGCGGTACACTAATAGCAATATCTAAACAATTTGTCATACACAGATTGCACTCATGGGAAACTGGAGCTGAAGATCTCTGGGTAAATATCAAAATCAATAAATATACTTCATTCAACCTGTGCACAGTATATCTGCCTCCGAGGATCAGCAACAATACCTTTAAGGAATTTTTAACGAGTTGTCAAAAAAATTGTCTGGAATCTAACTCCGGCAGTCAAAATATCATTCTAGGTGACTTTAATGCTCCCTCAATCGTCTGGGCACCGGACAAAATACATACCGATACATTCTCAGCCACCAACTTCTCTGGTAACTATTCTGAAATGCTACTGGATCAAATTGCGTTATGCAATCTCGCTCAATTTAATGGCAACTGTAATGTCAATGGTCGAATACTGGACCTTATCCTGTCCGACAAGCCTACATTAACTGTCAGTTTGTCTGAGCCACTCAGCAAAATAGACCCACATCACCCACCACTACTAATAAGGGCATACGTACACGACAATGTTTTTCTTGAAATTAATGAGGATGGTATGACTCGCTTTAATTTTTACAAAGCAGACTTTTCAAGCTGCAATGAAAGCCTCGCATCCATTGACTGGATTTCAACTCTTAATAAATTTGATTGTAACTCCTCGGTGACAATACTATATGACATACTTTCATCTGTTATCAGTTTGAATGTTCCGGAGAAAACCAAAAAGAATGCCAGATATCCCACAAGGTTCAGTCGCTCCTTAATAAATTGCATGAATGAAAAGGAAAAATTCCATCAAAAGTTTAAAAAATACGGCAACCCTAGAGATTATGAATCCTTTTCAATCCTCAGGAAAAGATCGAAGAAAATGTTGAGAACGTGTCGGAACTTCTACATATCAAATATCGAGTAAGGAATTTTTGGGCATATGTAAAATCTAAGAAAGACCTTAACTCTCTACCGAAAGTTATGCAACATGACAACCAAACTGCAGAATGCGGTGAGGATATATGCGAGCTTCTTTCAGCATACTTTTGTTCGGTCTTCGATCCGGTACATATTAACTCTGCTAGCGCCCCTACAGTAAATGCCATATCACAGTCCGCATACACAGTGCCTATGTTGCGAGTCTCTCTGGATAAACTTAAAGAGAAACTCAGGAACCTGGACATTAATAAAGGCCCCGGACCGGATATGATTCCTCCAATATTCATACGAAACTGCGCTGATGAATTAGCCCTGCCCTTACTTATTATATATAATAAATCCCTACAGGAAGGAATTTTCCCAGACAAATGGAAAACAGCCCATGTGGTTCCGATTCACAAAAGCGGCGATTCCACCAATGTCAGGAATTATAGGCCGATAAGCATATTATGTACCTTTTCAAAAGTGTTCGAATCCCTCATGCGAGATCATCTATACCTGTACACTAAACCATCGCTAAGCGATACCCAGCATGGCTTTATGCACAATAGGTCAATCATCTCTAACCTCTTAGAATACACGGATTACTTATGCATGTCACTCGATAAGCGCATTCAGGTTGATACAGTTTACACTGACTTCAGCAAAGCCTTTGACAAAGTCAATCACGCTATACTGCTGGAAAAATTGGGGAGCTTCGGAATTCATGGAAATCTGCTGAGATGGCTGTCGTCATATATATCTAATCGTACACAACTGGTAAATGTGAATGGCTTCAAATCTGCACCGGCCGTTATTACCTCTGGGGTGCCGCAAGGCTCAAACCTAGGACCCCTACTGTTCCTTTATTACATTAACGACCTCTGCAATGAACTCAAATGTCCACATCTTTTTTACGCTGACGACCTAAAAATATTTAATAGAATCTCGTGCTCCTCTGATAGCGACAAAATTCAGGACGACTTAAATACCTTAAGCAGATGGTGCACACGCAATGCCATGCAACTTAACATAGACAAATGCCACGTCATCACATTCACAAGGAACAAAAACATCCTCCGTAATAATTATTACATCAGCGACGCACCTCTTTCTAGAGTAAACCATATTCGGGATCTAGGTATTGTTTTCGATGAAAGATATGTTTTTCAAATTCATTTCAACGAGATGATTAAAAAGGCCAATAAAATGCTAGGGTTTATCTGCAGGATTATGCAGCCGTTTCGTAATCCGAAATCTATGTTATTGGTCTACAACTCTGTAGTTAGATCTATACTAGAATTCGGTACAGTAATATGGAATCCTCTTTACAAAGTACACGGCGATAGAATCGAGAAAGTCCAAAGGAAATTCACCCGCATGCTGTCGTACAAATGTGGCCTTGGGAATAAGCTAAACAGTTATGAGGATCGGTTGTCTTATTTTGAAATGCTGTCATTAAAGGAACGTAGAATAAGTGCAGACATCTCGTGTCTCTACAAACTTATTAATAACAAACTAGACAGTCCGGCCAGCTTAGCTAAAATTCCAATCCGCGTTCCCCAGAGGCATTCCAGAAATAATAACACATTTGCCAACCTATTACATGCAAATAATTTATCCTATAATAAACCTATAAGTAGGATGTGTCGCGCGTTCGATATGAACTGCCAAGGAAACGACATATTCAATGATACCTTTGCGAACATCAAAAAGTCCATACACTCTAAAACATTAGTGTAATGTAAAAATAAAAATATATATAATATGGAAAAATAAAAATATATGTAGATATGTATGTGTGTGTATATGTATATGTGTATGTGTGTGTATGTATATGTATATGTGGATATGTGTGTATATATTTATGTATGTATGTGTATATGTATGTGTATATGTGTATGTATATATGTATATGTATATGCATGTATATGTATATGTATATATACATATAATATCTAGATTAGAGCCTTATTAACGGGTGCATTGTAACAATATTATAGGATAGTAGGTTAGAGCATATTATGTAAGGCACTATGTTATTAATGAAATGTACCACCTACTATCTGTTTCGTTACAAATAAATAAATAAATAAATAAATAAATAAATAAATAAAATCTCCATAAAACCGTTATTTTCAGAACAGTAAAAATAAAATATAATAAAACGCAAAAAGCAATAAGTTGTTGGAGATTTTCGCCTTTGTAAGGAACATGAGGAGACTGCCGTTTTTGTTGTGACTCATTAGTGGACATTGCTTGATTTGTTATGGAATCGAGTGTGTCCGCCATTCTAACTGCTGTGTTCTGATTGGCTAATTCGGAGGTTGCCATGTTTGAAACAAACAACATTGGAGATTTCCGCTTTGGATGCGAACTTTGTTTGAAACACGGCAAAAAGTAGTGGATTTAGCCGCTATTGTCGGGTCCAATGTTATTCGGAAAATTTGTAGTCTACAGATAAATAATTTTGCATCATTAGTTCAATTTACACATGTTGTGGAGATTGCCGTCTTTGTTTTTATATATGACACATCTGTCTGTCCGAGCTTAATAGACTCCGAAACCGTTTGACCGATCACCATGAAAGTTGGCACGTAGGTATATGTATTTTTTCATGGAGAAGGTTTTTATGATATCCGCTTTGTTGTAACCACTAGATGGCGATGCAGCACATTGACTTTAATACCGATCAACCGATCGCCGTGAAAATTAGTATACATACAGAGACATTATAACTCGGCACCAGATGGCGCTGCAGCCAACTCCTATACCTTTCAAACAATCGCTGTGAAAATTGGTACAGACATAGGTATTTGAGCGCGGATATTATTTCAGCCCTATCCACGTTATTGTAACTTGCCACTAGATTACTAGATGGACTTCTATACCGCTCAATCAAGCGCCATGAAAATAAGTATAAAATCGAAAGTGGAAGAAACGACGATTAAAATAGGCTACTTGAATGGGGGGGGGGGGGGGAGGGTGAAGAAAAAGAGGAGTGGGAGAGGGAAGGAAACGAATGTTAGCGTATCGCCGGGTAACATTCCACTAGTAATATATATTATGATTTTGTATACTTAATATTATATTCGATTTTTAATTTTTAGATAGGCTGCGACCGCCCGGGGGTCTCTTCGCGACCCCCCATGGGGTCGCGACCCACTGTTTAAAAAACAATGTACAGATAAATTCTATGTAATACTGTGACATAGGCATCGTTACTACATTTTATAGGTAAAATGGAGTCTCTCTGTATGTATATGTTTTAATAACTCGAGAACTAGCACTGATTTCGACTGAGTTTTTTCCCTAAGTGTATTTTACGTAGGACTGCCTATTCCGCAAGGACTGATTTTATCTGAATATTAATTTCATATCATAAATCGATGAGAGCATTCTCTCGGTCTTCGAACAAATCCGGTTGGGTTCGTTCTCTATTGTCATGACCAAATTATGCCTGTATGCCAAATTTAAGCTCAATCGGATTAAGCGTTTGGGTGCTATCGTGGAGGAATACACAGGCACACAGGCAGACTTCTGTCTGGAAATGGTAGGCCGAGAAAGTAAAATGAAACTTTATGTTATTAAACGTTATTTAATTGTTCTGTATTCTCAATGATTTATACAACTAGGGTTGTCAACTACAACGGGTGAACCCGTCACTTCAGGAACCCGTCACTACGATAGTGATCGTTCCATCTCCCGTAAGGTGAGCGTAGATGACTTAGAGACAATACAAGTCTATTGTCTATCTAAGCCAACATGCCCGATAGAGGCCAACGCCTTACGGCGAGGCACCGGGAAAGGTAACCAGCGGTCAGCCTCGCCTCCTGTCTACCAGTTTTGGAAGGATATCACCGTATGGAATTAACCATCAGGATGGAATTAATCCTTCCTTCCGACTGGTTACGGACAAAAAGTCGCGTGCGCGGCCTCTACCTGATGTATTTCAGTGGTAATTCCATTAGAATTTATCGCGGACCTGGGCGTCCTTTGCCGGTCATACCACTCGGGATCAGGTGGCCGATAGTCTTTTCAAGAATGGCATGAAAACAGGTCAACATCCACCCCCACTGCTTAGGAGACAGGATATTTCCATAGTCTCCGGACTCCTTCAGCAATTAGTCAGAGTGCACAACCGATTGGCGTCGCCGTACGGTGTGCAAACCGTCCAGTAGCGCCGGTAGGCAATCCCCAGGGGAAACCGATGCACCAGCCGTGAGTCCTGAGATGAGAGAGTCTTACCCGGGGTGGTATTCCACACGAGGAGGCTTCTGAATAGAAGCTGAATCGTGAGTTGGACCGATCCGAGAACACAATGGATGTTATGGCCCAAGCTGCACGAAACCGTTAGCTGCCCCAATAAAGGGTGCAATGTCTTTAAATTGCTAATTAGGATTAATCGGTATTGGTGCGTTTGTGGGGCCCTGTGCTAACTATTACTTGGGGGCCTGCCTTATTAATCAACTAATTGCCATTTTGTCAAAAAACTTTATTTTGATAATGATGGTCACTAGGTCACTAGGTCACTAGGTCAACAATATAGGAAATAAAGAGGACAATACAATATTTTATTTGTTTAATATGACAGACACACAAACACAACTGTAAGACATTTAACTAAAAATAGACACTAAATATAGACAAATCGATTAGCGTAAGAAAACGTTGCTACTAAACAACATTAATACTAATGCTATTGCTACTAAACAACATTAATACTAATGCTATTGCTACTAAACAACATTAATACTAATTGTAATAATATCTTAATTAGTAGCTTAACTAAGCAAGTAGGTATTGATATTAATTGTAAAGCTAGTTAATATAAGTAAAAGTTAAACAAACATTCATTACTAGTTACCTATTGACAAGGCACTAGCCTCGGTAGGAACTCGGTTCACAATATTGTCCATTGTTTTCAATGGAGGCTGGGGCCCTTTATATCCACGGGGCCCTGGGCTACAGCCCAAAAAGCCCTTCTATAGATCCGCCCCACTGCATGGAAGAAGAAGAATGCCGGAAAAAGAAAGTATTTTTGTCTGAAACT
The DNA here is from genome assembly GCA_944548615.1 of Micropterix aruncella. Classification (NCBI taxonomy): domain Eukaryota; kingdom Metazoa; phylum Arthropoda; class Insecta; order Lepidoptera; family Micropterigidae; genus Micropterix; species Micropterix aruncella. The sequence goes on from OX155970.1 coordinate 10,293,643, forward strand.
TCATACATTCTGAATACTTGAGTATCTATTAAATTACTCTAGATAAGGCGGGATAGGAACCCACAGAAGAAGAAGAATATCGGAGGAAAAACTATTTTATTCCGAACAAAAAAGTAATCGCGCAATACTTATGGAAAAATACGTACCATTCAAATCTACCTACCATTCGATTGTCGCATGTTTTTGTAGTATTTTCGTAATATTAAAATGGTATTATTACTTTAAAGTAGTATTAAAAAACTACTTAAAAAATAAATGTATACCTACACAAGTTAAAACTAAGCATAAAAATGCAACGAGAAACTCCACAGCCTAAAAATACATTTTACGAAAAACCCGAACTTCCTTTGCCCAAAGGCACTTGGGCTTTACCTATATAAAGAACTCAAAATTTATAACAAACTTGTAACAAAAATCCAAATTTGCGTGGCATGTTATGTTTCAAAAACATGTTGCACGCATTGCGACATGTTTCGCTTGTATTTCTCGTGTTTTTTTTATATTGGTCTTACTCAGTTTTTGAGTTGTTTCGGAATCATGGTTCACAATCTCAAAACAATCTCCAAAACAAATAAAATCGCTAAAGGCTTTGGCATTAGACCTGTCATAATAGAAATAGCCGTATTGCACAGCCCAATAAAAAATGACCCTTCTGGTGTTCTTGCCATGACAAAAAAACAAAAGATTTACTTTTAAAAAATCAAGTTCAAAAGAATTTTAATAAATGTAATAAATATTACATAAAATATTACTATTTTATTGTGAACATGAGTTGCTATGAGTTTTTTTTTAATCTCCTAAAGTTGGTATAACTGCAGGCAGTCCAGTCTGTCCAATAGCCACAGTAATTGAGGGGCATCATTTTTTCCAAGATGGCGCAAGGGAGAGTTCTTCTCACTCGCGCCGGTCGACTGAAAACTCGCTAAAAGCGGAATAATCCGCCGCGGTTAAGGCACTTGAAGTGCAGTATAGTGATGTGAATAAGGTCCTATTTTCTGGTAAGCGTTTAATTCTTTTGGGGTTTCAATGAGATAAACGAGTTTTGTAGTAATGGTGTGTTTCTCTTTTTGTCACAGCGGGTTTTTGGCTGTGCCGCCTTTTTTATTTTCCAATGTAAATTCAACAATAAATCGGCCCACCGTGCCCTGACTTTTTCTCGCCTGGATGTCCATTTGAACTGGAAAACGTATCAAATGTCACATGTATGAAGTCTGTACCCCATGTCTGAAGAGGAGATAGGAGGGAGCTACCTACCTGCTAATTAAAGGATCTTGTTTTTATAACTTTAAATTTGTAGTTTTATTTTAAAATTGCGAAGGTTTATTCTCTGTTTTACCAAATTTAGTGACAAAGTAAATTCTTTCCCCGACCCTGTGGTTATTTTTTCATTTTTTTGGTCACCTAACTTAACATGGTATTTTTTTCTTTTTCCGCGTTTTGGATAAATGCGGTGGCGCTCTTGTTTCTTGGTATAACGCGACAGGATCCTAATCGTACGTTATAAACTTAAAGAATCTATAAAACACGCAGAAACATAAAGTCAATTCAATTTAAATTTAAAATTACGGAACTCTTGAGGTGGACAAATGATGTGGACAAAAAAATAGGTTATTTTTTAAATTAAAGTTTTTTGCATTATTATTGTCAGACATTTTATATTATTTATTTATTTATTTGTCCTACAAAACTTCATCCTCCGATATTTTATATTAATTTTTATTCTATGATCATGCTATTTCGATATAATTAAATATAATTATGTTTATTTTTGTTTCAATTACCTGTTTTATTCCTTATTGGATTTTTCTGTTTTATTTGATTCTTCTTCTTATCAACGTTATTATAGATGGCCAAATAAATTGCTACTAGTTTATTAAGACAATGCTATCGGCGCCACCTGTATGTCGCCGGTGTAGAATTATTGCCATAAAAAAACTATTGCATTGAGCTAATTAATGGGCCTAATGGAGCTAATGGGCCCTGTTGCAGTTTGGCCACTAAGACCCAGTTGTATAAGGTTGGTCAAACGCACGGGTCAACACCCATCCGGCGTCCTCCACGCAGAAGTACGAGCCGGGTTACGATCTGGCCTGCGGGTCAGTTCTCCTAGGAATCGTTCTTCGAGCGCTCCTGGACGGTTTGCGCACCATGCAGCGTCAGCCAATCGAATGCGCATTCCGACTGATGAAAACGGCTTTGTTTCCTATAGAACGGGGGTATTCGTTAACCTTACGGCAACTGCTCTTGAAACGACCAATCGGCTACCCGATACCCCGTGAAGAGCCGGGCAAAAGATGGCGTGGTTTGCGATAGATTCGGTAGACATCAAATCGAGAGGACCGCGCAAGCGACCTCGAACGGTCTACCAGTCGGGAGATCGGAGTAATCTGGATGCAACTGGAAGTAAGGGCGCGAGTGGGTTATCTCGCGGTGAGGCGTTGGCTTATTACGAGCGAGAGGTGTAACTAGACAGTGGACTGTTTTCGTCTGAAGTCTTCTACGCTCACCTCACGGGAGACAGAATGATCTAATTATAAATAGGATAGAAAACGAATTTACCGTGTGAAATTTGTAGTACCCGACGTTTCGGTGACGTTGCAGCCGCCGTTGTCCATGGTAGACAGTCTACCCTGGACAACGGCGGCTGCAACGTCACCGAAACGTCGGGTACTACAAATTTCACACGGTAAATTCGTTTTCTATCCTATTTATAATGGTAAAACAACCGCGATAGTTCTTCGTTTTTATAGAATGATCTAATATCGTTAAAACTTCCTGGGGTGACGGGTTCGACCGTTGTAGTTGACAGCTCCAGTTATTGCAGTGAGCAATCTAATACCCTATATAATGGTACTATCGATGTGCGAGGTACCATTATATAGGGATATCGATGTGCGATCGATATCGATGTGCGAGGCGGTAAAAGAAAAGGGGTCATGATTTGAAGTTATTGTAACATTCCATTTTGACCTTTTTTACCCACACATGTAAACTATAGTCACTGTACCACATAGGCGCATTAAAAGATAATGGTGATTGTGGTAATATGAACAAATTAATATTTGAATTTGAACATCTGAATTGCCGTCCGCCTCGCCATTCTCCAACGCTTCAAAGCAAATTTTATGTAGTTAATGCTGAATCGCTATTTGGGTAATTTTGGTCTGCAATAATTTTGTAAAGCGCGTTTGACCTTTTCGGATAAATTCATTTTGTCGTCATCTTGCCTATTCATGTCCGCACAATGCGACACAGACGTAGAGGCACTGACTTTGCTACCACGGTAACTAGCATTTGATGAAAATGTACACTTAAAAGCGTTTACACGCTATCGAATTACTCGCATGAGAAAGTAAAAAAATCAGTTGTGTCACCCTAAGACTTTCCCGGCAAACCCTCCTCTCGCGCCAAACCCTACAACCTTCCCTTTACCCACCCCTTTCTAAACCTCTCCCAACCCTCCACCCCCGTTAACCGCCCCTCGGCAACTCTTTCCCTCCCCTTTGATACTGATTGTGTCAAGTGATTATGATCGCAAATGTAGTATATTTATAGTATTTTTGTGGTATTAAAATGGCTATTTTACAATATCATGTAGTATTATTTGTATCGCTTGTATACGAAATATTCCAACCAAAACACAATGCATGTTCGTCGACATCAACATGTGGTTTCGGCCAGATTACGTTTCACAACTAGAGTTGTCGACTACAGCGGGCGAGCCCGTCACATCAGGAAGTTTTAACGATTAGTCGTTCTATCTCCCTGGAGTGAGCGCAGAAGACTTAGGACAAAAACAGCCCACCGCCTGGCTCCGCCACAAACCCGTAAGAGGCCAACGCCTTAACCGCGAGATAGCCAGGAGTGTTACCCAGCGGGCTTACACTCACGCCCTTACTTCCAATTGCGACCAGATTACTCCAGTCTCTCGATTGGTTACGAGTTCGAGGTCGCTTGCGCGGTCCTCTCCATTACGAAGCGGTGAAACGGTGTTTACCGAATCTATCGCGGACCACAGCGTCCTTTGCCCGGCTCTTCACCCAGGATCGGATGGCCGATGGTCATTTCAAGATAGTCGTAAGGTCCGCAACCACCCCCGCTCTATAGGAAACAGTACAGCTTCCAGACTCCCCCGACTGTTAGTCAGAGTGCGCAATCGATTGGCTTATGCCGCACGGTGCGCAGACCGTCCAGGAGCGCCAGAAGGTTGATTCCCAGGGGAAACTGACCATAGGGCCAGAATCCTACCCAGGCTCGCACTTCATGCGTGGAGGCCGTCGAATAGGTGTTGACCCGTGAGTGTGACCAACCCTGAACAGAATGGGTCTTCGTGGCCAACTCAGCAAGGGCTCATTAACCCCCAATACGTTTCACAATGTGGTTTCCAATATTTTGACATTGAAGTACTACTAACGCGGCCTCTGGTGGACCGATTTCAACCACAATGTTTTCAACTCTTGCCATAACCGAATGAGGCATGCATGCTAAATTTCAGCTCAATCGCATGAAGCGTTTGGGCGCTATCGTGTAGGAATACATACACACAGACACATAAAAGTGCGCTCTCAATAGTTCCCCCCTGCCGGGAAGGAAGATGGTGGGCTGTGTCAGGGCGCACAAATATTGGTTTATTAAAGCGAAACCGGGCTTCTGATTTTAAGCTTTTATTAACCTTGCAATGTTTGTCAGTATGTTTGCTAAGGTCAAATTTTGAAAGCAGAATTAGAACCACTTTCTCTTATCCTATGAAGTTGAAATTTTACATTTTGGTTCAGTTACGATGACAATGTATTTTTACGGTGAGCATTATTTTTTTAATTTTTTATTTATTTATTTTGTTTATTCGCTTATTACTAATCAACATCAGTAAAACCAAGGCATTGAGAAGTAAAATTAATAAAGATATTACCGTAACTATACAAATAGAATGACACTTATAATACTAGCTATAGTATAAGAATAAATAATTAATAGCTTGCAATTTAAACAAGTGAGGGTTGGCGGTAAAAATATCGAAATCTGGTGCCATCGAGTGAATTTCATTTAAGCGCCGCAAAGCACGCGCCAACAAGTTCCACCTCGTAAGGTTAGTGCGCGAGAACGGCTCCGCGAAAAGATGGTGCGATCGAGCACGAAGATAATTATTTGGTATGAAAAGATCCACCTTGGCTAGTAAGCTAGCGTTATCAGTTTTACCACAAATTAGATTGAAAATATAGGACATGGTCAGCATTTCTCTTCAGAGACAGAGAGAATTAAAGCCAACCATGCCTATGATAAATGCAGTCGGATAAAAAAATGGATAATATCCGTACTGCTTGAAGTACAAAAATCTCAAAAAACACTTCTGTACCTTTTCCAGCATGAGGGTATAAGTATCTTCATGCGGATTCCAAATAGCAGCATTCGTTTCCATGCGACTTCTAACAATCGAGTTATACAACGTGCGCATAACCCGAATATTATTGAAGTGCTTGAATTGCTCTATCACAAACCCTAGAAGCTTCAAAGTTGTAGATAGTTGCCTAATGTGTTCCTTGAAGTTTAACTTGGGGTGGAAAAAAGACCTAATTCTACACCCAGGATTGGCTCTCGACGAGGGGACTCCTCAATGGTCAACGAAATTGTATATAAGCATTCAATTATAATAGCTCGTTCTAATATTATAAATAGGATAGAAAACGAATTTACCGCGTGAAATTTGTAGCACCCGACGTTTCGGTGACGTTGCAGCCGCTGTTGTCCACGGTCTACCCTAGACAACGGCGGCTGCAACGTCACCGAAACGTCGGGTGCAACAAATTTCACGCGGTAAATTCGTTTTCTATCCTATTTATAATATCAAACAACCGCGATAGTCTTCGATTTTATAGCTCGTTCTAAGTTTTACCATGACATGGCTGCTGCGCCCAGGGTTGACTCCCGACGAGGGGACTCCTCAACAATCAACAGCACAGACACGAAATTTTGTATACGCATTCAATTATGATAGCCCGTTCTAATTTTTAATATGCCATGGCTGCTACACCCAGAGTTGGCTTGGAACAGAGCATTTTAATAATACTGTTGACAAAAACCTCGTTTGTTGTCTCGGAATCGCGGACTCGGATTCGTTGTAAAGGCACAGCGATCCTACGGGAGTGTTACGACTGCACCCCACAGGAAACAGCGCGTCGCAGGTGACATTCACTTGGATCAGCGCACGCGTCGTGCCGGACACGCCGTACGAATCCCTCGATCGTGCCGTGCGCGCTACGCAGAAGCGGAATCAGCAGCGCGCATCCCACTGCTGCAGCTACATGACCGTCAAGGTACGTGAGTTTTGATTAGCGATCGCCATATCGATAATTCACCTTTCAATACTCATCATAAGTTTTCAAACGCTTCCACTGTCAACTTAACTTTGCACAAGCAACCAAATGATCCACCAGCAACCCGCTTGATATCCCCGTCAGACGGCATAGTTACGAGGCGGGATATCGCACATTTTGGTAGCAGAGCGTGGTTTTCATATTTATCTTTTCATATTTATGTATTCTGTATTAAAAACGTGTTTTACTATTAACTTATTTCATTTTCATTTAATAATTTCCATATTGCCCTGATATAAAGTTTCCGGTCTGCCCGACTGGTATCCGAATATATCACGTAAATACAACCCTACTGTTTTTAACCTTTTTTAGGTCGCGACCCTTCTGGTAAAAAAAAAAAAACCATTTTGGTAAAAAAAAAAACTATTTCGCGACCCCCTTAAACCGGGTCCGTTGCGCCATGTTATCGTGTTTTGCTAACACTTAATAACCAAGGTCATGATATTTTGGTACGTTGACTAACTGTTTTGTTCGCTGTTTTGTTTGCCGAGTCGACCAAACATAACTTTGACCAAATGACAAACAAGAACAAGTTTGACTTAATAACAACTTGATACCTAGCTTTGCCTAATTATATATTTTTAAATTACAAACTCATTGATAGGTAGGTATAATGCTCATACACATTCACACATGGATAACTAAAGATTCCAAAAAGTCATATTTTTTTATTTAAATCTTTACGATTTTAAAGATACACAAAAAACATATAATGTATTCTTTAATTTTCCCCTAACATTAAAATGAGTTATGACAAAAATTATACATGACAGCAATAACAGTAGGGTGGCATATTTTTGAAAAGTGGAAAAAAATCAAACAAAATTTAATCGAAGTTTTGTCTCTAGTAAGGATACCCTCTCAAGTAAGGCGATTCGACAGTATAGTTATTATAAATATATATAATGTACATCACAATATATTTATAATGTTAATATACGTATGTACTTTTATAGAAAATAATATACTAGCTTGATTAGCACCAAATACTGAAAAACATTGTTATAGTTGCTATAACAAACGTTAAGAACTGCAAACAGTGATATAGAAGCTCGTGATTAAATGACCGAGCCTGGTCAACCGCTCATCGCCACTGCTTCTGCATGACAACGTATTACCCAAGATTTCATTGTAAACAGTCGCAAAATTGCAGGAGTTGCGGCTGGAGACTCTTGGTCACCCACCGTACTTGCCAGACCTTGCTCTAATAGAGTTTATTTTTTTCAGAATTTAGATAACTTTTTACAAGGGAAAAAAATAAACTTTAAAGAGTCGGTGAAAAACGCCTTCAAAGCATTCATTGGTTCCTGTCCACGAGAATTTTACAGGAGATGAATTAAGCAACTCCCATTAAAATGACAAATCTGCAGTGGCGGATTTGCCTTAAGGCCTAGTAGGCCCGGGCCTAGGGCGGCCAGATATTAGGGTAGGCCAATCTTGGCAAAATTGGCAAAATAATCACTCATGATAACAAGAAATAACTCAAAGTACCTAAATATCTAAATGAACAATTTTTCAGAAGAATGCCTCCATTTTCGCGCTCACTGCAAATAAAAAATGAAGATCTGAACAGTGCTGTCAGTGCTGTCAGTTTGTTAAAATGGTTACGAACTGAAGGTCTTCAAACCATTTACCCAAACGTAGATATTGCTCTACGTATGTGTGTGTGTACTCCCGACAGTAACTGTTCTGGAGAACGATCGTTTTCTTGTTTGCGACCAGTTAAAAATTATTTACGCACAACAATGACGGAGCAAAGGTTAAAAGATCTTGCTTTGCTTAACATAGAAGCTATTTTTTTAAGGAAATTGGATTGCGTAGATTTAATTAATGGTTTTGCTGCGCTTAAGTGCAGACGAGTTTTGTAACACATTGTAAAACACTTATTATATCTTGTATGAGAATAACCTTTAGTTATTTAAATAAATAAAACCTAACACCGTTTGAAATGTTTTATTTAAATGTGCAATTATCCCTGAATCCTCGAAAAAATACCAACTGGCAGCTATTATACTTAACTGATGTTGAATCGATTTCGATAAAAGTTGGCAAAAAATTATATTCATTATGTAGTCTATATGATGGGTGCTGAGAAAGGGGCGGCTGGCACCTGATAAATGGCATGGGGCCTAGGGAGGCCAAGACTGCAAATTCGCCACTGCAAATCTGGATAGGTAATAGAGGTCAATATTTCTATTAAATAAATATTTACTTTTCATGGTAAGTTTTTGGCCCTTAATTTCCATTATAGAACAGTAACTTCATACGTAAGGACCCAATACTACGAGTATTCCGTGCGTTCAACTCTCTTCGATGTAAACGCTCCCCGGCAAACCGTACGAGATGCTGCTGTGGTTTAATTGAGAAATGACATTTCGAAAATATGCCTTGCGATTGTGAGAATAATCTTTAAAATCCGGTGAGACGTATGTACCGCACTAATGGCCATTTCATAACGATTCCGCTTTTTTATAAGAGTGAACGTCGGAGGACTCTGTAAGCAAATCAAATGTGTGCTTATAGAGATTGTATAAAGAGATAATCAACTATTTAACATCAGATGGGTATAAACACAATGTACCTACATTTTTTGACCTTTAAATGTCGCTTGTGCTGTGCAGTCCATCGGAGAAGCTGAAAGCATGGCAATGAGCTTTGTTCCCAGAATTAGGTACTTAATCATTTTTCTACTTGACAATGCTAACATACAATTTAATGAATATTTATATTACTAGGTAGATACATATTATTAAATATTGACTATTATTATGTGTTTCAATGGTTTTTATGTAGGTATGTGTGGGTTTTATTATACGATTGACAAGCAGAGGTGGCTTCGGGGCTCATAGCGGCCAGGACCAGCGCCGACGAGTCTATTGGGTGGACGGTTTTAATCACCCACGCGCCCGATGAGCTAGTCGGCAGAACTAGTAGCTGGGTCCTTGGCAGCGGAAACAGGATCTGGTCCTTCCGTCAGCACAGGGAGAGGGAGCGCGGGACTTGCAGGAGGAAAAGGTGCAATCCTGGGCAAGTCGGTCGTGACGCCCGTCGGGAGACATTATCTTTTATTTTGCGTAAGTAGCAAGTCGTACCGACTCATACAGGACGTTGCCAAGAAGGAGTTGCAGGTATTGCGCAAACGTTACCGGGTTCAGGGAGGCTAGGGTAGACTGAGACAGGGTAGATTGTCTAGGGTAGACTGATGTATACCCTAGACAACGGCGGTTGCAACCTCGCCGAAGCGTCGGGCGTTACAAACTTCACGCGGTAAATTCGTTTTTAATGTTATTTATAATGTCAAACAACCGCGATAGTCTTCGTTTCATTCACTGCTAATTTCGACTGTTTGCGGTAACGTAGGCGTTACGCAGGTGTACCAGAATATGCCACAATATCCACGCCACCTCGTTAATAGTGAAAAGGACATTGACAGTGAAAAGGACAAGGACATTCCTTGTTGAATATTAGTTATTCATTTGTCTTTCTAACGTTTGTTCGAATGTTTTTATGTTTGCAATCATAGAATTATTGAAAATTCGTGTTATTTTCGAATATTTTTTTATTTTTTTATTTTTATTTAGGTACATAGGATTAGGTATACAGTTCATTCATAGGTCATGTAATCTTACAATAATTATATAAATTATTTAATAATTAATATAGGGAGGTTTAACACATCTTACATGACCTTTACTGCCAATAGCACATCTAACTAGGCGATAATTTGGCCCGTCTCTAGATGTGCATATTTTTATGCAATTTTTAGAAATGAAGTGTTTTTTTTTTAAATAAATTATTTGGACCCACCACCTGTATATACACATAAATATACCAATTTTATAAAAAATATAGCTATGTAATAAATATATACATTTATAGTTGTAATTTAATAAAATTTAATTAAGAAAAATAGATAAGTGATACTAAATAAATTGTCGTGCGTTGCAAAGAAGTTGATCATATTTTACATATCCCTTGTTAAGTAGCCATCTATTAAGGTTTGCTTTAAATATTTTTATGTTAGGATAATTTTTCATGTCTTCACTAAGGGAATTATATAATTTTGGGGCTATGTAGAATATATGTCTCTGGGCAAATGTTGTCCTGACTGATGGAATTATATAATTGATACTCGCGGACATTCTTGTGTTCAGATTGTTTTGAGTTCGGGCGTGGTCATCTCTAGATTTGTAGAATGCAAGAAGCGCTTGCTTAATGAATAACTGTTTAGCTGATAGCACATGGGATTGGGAAAATAACAAGGCAGATGGATGACGCCGGTTTTTCCTGTGAATTACTCTCAATAATAATTTCTGCGCTTTTGTCAATCTATCCAGATTTTCATTAGTAGTAGCGCCCCATGCCGCGACTCCGTAGGACAAAATACTCTGACACAAGGCCATGTATACCATTCTTATGGTTGTTTTGGACAGAATGTTGCGCAACCGAAGAAATACATAAACCAGCTTTCTAATTCTCGAACTCAAATTTGCAATTTGATTTTCCCAACATAGCTTCTCATCTACCGTTATGCCTAAGTAGGAGACTGTTGCAGATTTGCTTAATTTAGTACATACACATCTATTCTTATCCAAGCATTTGTCGGTATGAATGGCAAGTGTTTGGTTGAGAACCTGGCTGGGATTTCCCCGCAAGCTGAAAGTGATAAATTTTGATATCGCAGCATTTAGCGTTAAAATATGATTGTCGATCCAAGTTTTAGCCAGTTCCAAGCTACTTTGAGCTTTGAAGAATGTATCATTCCAATTATTAGTCGCAGTAAGAAGGACAGTGTCGTCCGCGAAGGATACAATTCTACCATTAACAGGTAATTCGCACAATTCGTTGATGTAGATTAAAAAGAGAATTGGACCCAAAACACTACCTTGAGGGACACCGAATGACACGTTAGTCGCTTCGCTTATTTGTCGACCAATTACTGTGCTCTGAGTCCTCCCGTCTAGGTAACTCCGAACCCATTTTAAGGCCACCCCACCGATTCCGTAGTCAATTCGTTTTTTTTCGAGGATTACATGGGAAACTGTGTCAAAAGCCTTTGACAGGTCAAGGAAAGTGGCAATTACCTTTTTTCCTTTGTCTATGTTTTCCACTATATATTGTATGACAGCATTGATGGCCTCACTGGTTCCCCGACCCTGTCTAAAGCCATACTGATTATTAGATAGCAGCTTCTGTGTCTCTAGATATTGTGTTAGTCTATGTTTGAATATTTTTTCATACACTTTAGAAACCACACTGGGCTTAATAGAAGAAATAAAATATTACTTCCATAGTGGGCAGCAAAGCCGGAAGGAGAATCGGTACGCAATGTCAAATGCATGGACCAAACACCAGCTGCTAGTTGAATCGCAGCTAGAGAGTGTCCAAACAGAAGCTCATGGCTCCGGTATCATTGTTATCCATTACAGCTTCTTGCAGTCCGTAAATGTGAACAGTCAAAAACTACAAAAAAAAATATTTATATTATATTTTTATTTATTTCAAGTAATTCACAAATAATATTACAATTTACAATTAAAACATCAAAAAAATATATTATATTAAACTAGTGGAATATTGCCCGGCGATGCTCGTGTATCCGCTACCTTACCCTCTCACTCTTACCCCTCCCCCTCCCCCCCCCCCCCCCCACATACCCATGTAGCCTATGTTACTCACCGTTCCTTCAGCTATCTATTCAAAAAATCACATCGGCTCATTGGTCCTCATCAACTTTCTAATTTGCATTTATAAAATTTTCATGGCGATCGGTTGAAATGTATAGTATTTAATGTGCTGCAGCGCCATCTAGTGACGAGTTACAACAAAGTGGATAGCGCGAAAATATTATGCGTGCTCAAATACCTATGAATACCAATTTTCATAGCGATCGGCTGAAAGATATAGAAGTTGATGTGCTACAGCTCAATCTACTGGCGAGTTACAAAAAAGTGGACAGCTCGAAAATATTATCCGGGCTCGAATACCAATGTTTATAAGTTATCATCGGGATCGGGTCAATTGTTTAGAAGTTGATGCACTGCTTGATGTCGTATGTCATCTTGCTGTGGGGTCATGCTGCTGACGCTGATAAAATATTTATACTACAGAAACGAGCCATCCGCGCTATTTATAAATTGGGTGCTAGACAGTCGTTACGCGGAAAATTTAAAGAAATCAATATTTTGACACTTGCTTTCATTACATCTATGAACACTTAATGTATGTGCATAAAAATAAAGAACTGTTTTTAAAAAACTCTGATAGGCATGGTGTCAATACTAGAAATAAAAATAAACTTGCTGACCATAAAAGTCGACTCTCCAAAACCACAAAATCATTCAAAGGGCAATGTATACGCTTCTACAATAAAGTCCCAGAAAACATGCAAAATTTATCTGTGATACAATTTAAGTCATTTATTAAGAAGAAGCTGTACTCAAAGGGCTACTATAAAATAAATGATTATCTAGACGACAAAGACCCCTGGAAATAAAATGGTTACCTCGATTATTAATATCACGTTATATATCACAATAATTTGTTATACTGTCACAATATCTTAATTTTTTATCATTTATGTATGTTTGTATGCATTAATGACGTCAAAAAGTTACGATTTCGTACTATTTTGAATAAAAAACTTATGATTATGATTATGCAGCGCTATTTAGTGGTGAGTTACAACAAATCGGTTATACCATAAGATCCTTCTCCATGAAAAAATACATACCTATATGTGCCGACTTTCATGTTGATCGGTCCAACGGTGTCGGAGTTAGGTATTTAAGTTCAGACACCAACATCCAATTTTATATATTTAACTTACCTAATGCCTAGCAAGAAATTAAACTTAAATACTAAATGATTTTTAATGCCCGATGTCGCCTAACTAAGCAAAGCTTGTATTTGGGCGTTACATTAATTAATATGTCAAAGCTTGATAACCAAAATCACAAATAAATAAATTAGATTATAAAAAACAATTTCATTGTTTTTTATTAAAAGCATGACAGGTATTCAATTATTGTAATCATAATCAAATAATAACCCTAATAAACAATAATAATAAACATAATGAAATATCTTACTTTCTACATATCTTACTCTGTGTTTTTATCTGGTAAACTAAATGGTGAGACTCGATTAATTTTCTACAATAATACCTTCTTTATTCTTACGATTAACCTTTTATGTTTTGATTATTAATAGAAGAATGTGATCATTAATGAAGAATTCAATTATATCACGGCCAAATGTAAATGTAATACAACTGTCTATACAAATAATTTGATTTGATTTGATTTGATAATATATGTAATATAATACCTAAATATAATCAGTTATAAAAATTAATACAACTAACATAAACATAATCCTCATAGCCATAATCATAATCAAATAATTAGTTATTCTAATAATTCAAAATGAAAAATACATAATTTAATCAGTTATAAACTTAATAATATAAGTTATATTATATTAAAAAAAATTGATTATAATGCAATTATAGAGAAACTCGTGATTAATAAACCGAGACTGTTAAATCGCTCTTCGCCACTGCTTCTGCATGGAAAAGTACGACTATAATGCGACACTTTACAGCAAACAGTCGCAATCTTGCAGGAGATTGCAACATAGGTTGGATGACTTCTCGAATTTAAGAGTAACGTCCGACATAAAGCCTAACTTCAAGGCATACTTCGACATAAATCCGTACTTCAATCAATAATAGAATAATGAAACATTTTCACGACTCTAAAATTGTTATGTCGTTTTGTCGACAGTTGCCTTGAAATATTTACTCGCACCTTCATGGCATGTTATATTCAGATGGTGATTGGTATTTGCACATTCGTTTATACAGTCTGGCCATTAAGAGTAGAAATGAATTCGACGTGGGAAGAAAATATTTTGATGTGGCAGCACTAAACCTTATGACAGATTATTTTTTTCTCTTGATTCAGCAAATGAACAAAACTAATCGAAGCTGGGCTAGAGAAGTCGTTTTCAGTGTTTCATAATGTACTTCTAAGCATATTTTGAGGTTATGTCTTGTCTGCCATTTCGTGTCGTATTACCGCAAATTATTGGTACCTAACTGTCTTAATCGTAGTCAAAAATAATGGTTATTTAACGGAGGCACGACTTACATTTTTTCTTTTTATTTCAAGCTCACAATCATTCAAACGTCGATGTCACGTGATAGAATCATTAAAGGAGCAGAAACACAGTCCGAGTACATTACGCCTTTTGGGAGACGGCACTGAGACATGTCCCTAGATTATTTATTCTTACTATTCTCATATTAATGTGTTGCAATATAAATTTTTTTTTCCAAAACGTAGGGTCTACTCTTTTTGGCCAGACTGTACCTACCGTCACTTTTTTATAACGTGTTTTTTAAATCATAAAGGTTGTTCATTTCAGACTTTGCTCGTCCACTTATTTTCCAGTGGGTCTGACGACAATTTCTATTGAAAGTGGTATAGCAAGACAGTTAGACTCAAAAGCCCTAACCCAAGAATTTGCCAAGCAGAAAGCAAGAAAGTACCATTAGAACTTTAGGAGTATAAATACTGTTAATATTTAATACTGTTAATTTCAAAGTGACGTTTAGACCGTAGTTAAGAAAACAATAATCCAATAGCAAAACAAATCAAGTACTCTTTTTGTATTTTTTTAGGTGTTATTGAAACAGAAAATCTATCTGTAATCTAACTGTGACTTTCTTTGTTATTGAGAGAACTGTACATACTGCTGAAACCTATAAACCTATAAACCCGCGTATAAATAATGTAAAACTGTGTGTTATAAAGCTCTTCTAATACTATTTTAGATTTCTAATTATTGATCTATAGGTTGTTAAAACAAAATGCACAGCCATTGTTAGAACTACTTTTCCAAATAATACATTGAGGTTTGTGGATACTATTTACATATCCCAGTCATTGATCAAAGGTTATAAAATCAAATTCTTTATTATAACAATTATTACCAAAAACGTTTTTCTGAAGTTGCTTTCCATGCCATAGTTCGATACCCGGCAGATCCCGCCGAAGGCACTTAAATAAAAAAAATAAGAAGAATAAATTTATTTTCGTAAATAATTTTCCAAAAACATTATTCACAAAGTCTGCCTAACTAGGCCGAAGCCCGTACCAAGGGAGACTCGACTAGGTCACTTGTACGTTTTATATTGTACGCACACTTATTAAAGTACTATTACTAAGAAAAAGAAAAAGTAAAAAAAATATAAAAATAAAGTAAATCTAAAAACACTAATAATACATAGTATAAATTTCAAGAGTTATTTTAATGATATCTAATACCTAATTCATAATCATGTTAAAAAATAAAAAAGTAATATTGAAATAAAAAAAATATCCAGTCAAAATATTATTAAAATAATAATAATAATAAAATACAATAAAATTATTATTGCAATGATAATCAGTAAATAGAGAAAAATAACATAGGGTAATAACTCACAAAATAAAAATAAAATAAAAAGCCAGTAATAAGGAGTAGTAGTTAAAATAGTCAAATAGCTAGTCAATAAATAATACAGAATAAAAAGATAGTAATAATCCTAGTAGCAACAAATAAAAAGATAAGATTTAGTTGTCAGGTTAAATATTAGGCGTTTAATGGAGAATGACGGAGATGAGCACCTTAATCTCTCATGTCTTCCAAATTCCAACAGTAGCGGAGAAATTTGTTTGTTTGTTTTTGTTCCATTAGTGGTCGTCTTCAAATTAAATTGTAATTCATTACAAATCTTGGGCGCTATGTATGAAAAGTGTCTTTGCGCAAACGTTGTCATTGTTTTGCGACGCAAGTGCTTTTGAGTAGTGGTGCTCCTCGTTTGTGTTGCATGTTTAGTGATTTAATGTAGATAGGGATTTTGTTTATAGTTTATGAGGACTACTTTCGCATATATTTGCCTAATATCCAGCAACTCCAACTCACTAAACAGGTCATTTGAAGAGTATCTCCAAGGTGTGTTAGCCATAACCCTAAGTAATGCTTTATGAGCCTTAACAATTGGGTCTAAAGCAGTTCGCGTACATCCTCCCCAGCCCAGAATACCATATGATATTTTGCGCAAAATGAGGGCGCAGAATTTGTTTTCGCCTAGGCCGCCAAAAACCCTCGAGCCAGCCCTGATTGTACGTATTTATTTTGTGCAATAAATAAGATTAATCATCTATCGATTCAGAATAACTCGCACGAAACATTTTAAAGAATATTCTAAAACTACCGATGTATACAAATTGAAGAAACGGACGTGGGAACTGAGAAATATGCACGAAGCAATTCAATCATTTCGCAATCACTCTAAATTATCTACACGACTCCAGGCGCCCAATAACAAACTTGAACTGTTGCACAACCACGCCCGCCAAAATATTCGACAAGTTCGGATGTATTTTAATTTAGTCGGCTGTTGATATGGCGTGCAAATTGCTAATTAGCCATGTCTTTTGCGGAATGGAGAGATGATGGTAATTTAGATTACTCCGTTGGACTCGATCATTCGTAGCTCATTTGACGATTTGATCGGTGATGGATCCTAGAGGTCAGTCAAATGTAGGCGGATAAATTGCGATAAAGTTATCAAATAAATATCATACATTAAATGGTCTATATACCGAAAAAAGTGAACGTCTATTAGAGGTGAACATCTAAACATCTAAAATCTGCACATCTAAATATCTAACATCTGAACATCTAAAAAGTGAACATCTGGCGAGTATGGTGGGTGACGAAGAGTCTCTAGTCGAAACTATGAAACTTTATGCAGTGCCAGATGAACCTATGCAGAGGCCCTTTGGTCGTCGAAATCTAGGGCCCCATTTGCACCCCCCCCCCTCCTTTGGGCTGTCAAACATTCTGATGACGATATAATGTAGAACAGACGTGTATACAAAGAAAACACGATCGCACTGGCAAAGTGTGTAAAGATTCCTGATAACGCTGATATCGCGTAGCAAAGACGTTCATATAAACAAAATACGATCGCACTGGCTGGCCGCAGCCAACTGTCAGTCAACTCTTAGTCGGATTAAAGAGTTTACTAAACATTTTCTCTTTAGAATTTCAATTCAATATTTTTTCTATGTATTGAAATTTTTATAAAAATATATTTGTAATTAGCGGGGGGCCCCCAAAAGGCATAAGGCCCATAAGCCGTTGCTTACTTGGCTTATTCGATAATCCGGCACTGAATTTATGACGGTTTACTGTAAACTTGAGTTGTCGACTACAACGGGCGAGCCCGTCACCACAGGGAGTTTTAACGATTAGTCGTTCTATTTCCCTGGAGTGAGCGTAGAAGACTTTGGACTTGGTTTACTGTAAAGTGTGTTGCCGTGTTTTGTCGTATATACATCCAATATACCTTTTTAGATCTTTTATTAGTGATAATTATGATCCATAATCGTAGACCACGCGGTGACGGTTTACATTGATCATTCTTTCCCGATCATCTTTAAGGAAAATTTAATTTATTATTATATTTTTCTTTATTATGTCATTTTTTAATATTATATCATAATTTCAGTTTATTTTCTAACGTAATTAAGGTAAAATGATTTTTAGTTAATGAAATATTTTATTAGAAACCTAAATATATTTGGTTGCATTTTTTTTCCACTCAAACCCTTGCTAAAATATTATTGTTTAAGTTACCATATTTTATGAATGGAATTGCCAAAAACTTAATTAATTAATAAAAATAAATGTATCGTCATTTCCCGTAACCCTTCATTAATATCAAAATGTTAGCAGTTTACGAAATAAAAGGTCCGTGTTTTATCAAAATGTGTTATCTTGTTAGTTATTCGACGAGAGCTCCTCGCCTGGGCTGACCTGTATGGAGCAGACTGCGTTTGGGTTACAATTCCGGCGGCAGCTTTGGGCTCCTGGACTTTAGGCTTTTGGGCTCCAGCTTTGGGCTCATGACCACCACGTCTACTGCGTTTACCTTCCGGGAAATCCGTCAGCCGAACATCAAGCGCAATTATTCATGCTTCTCGACACGGTTGTATCATTACACAAACAACTTCCTCAAGGCGGTTTATCGTTGTTTGGTGATTTTAATTTAATTTATTTTTTGTTATTTATTTAAGAAATAATTACCATTAAACATCGATTTTGCTTACAGAAATAACATAAATTGAATGGCTATATCTTAACCTTACGCTTAATTGAATCTGTCACCTAACTAGAACCAGCCCGTTCTAGGATGGACAGGGCTCTAAAACTACAATAAATTAAGTAAAAATTTTAGTAAGATGCTCATAAAACTAAATTGCCTATAAATATGGTTCTCAAAAAAACAAATCCCAATTCTATTACAAAATCGGCCCTAAATGGATAACTGTTTCTAATAGAAAAAATCATCTTTAAATTCTAAAGACTGGAAATAGAATACACTCAAAACTAAAACAAAGAGAAAAATAGAGTTACAAGAAATAAAAAATGTATTAAGAAAAACATAAGAAAGTAATTGAAATTTAATATATGGTAAGTAATATAAAATGAAATATAATAATACCTAGTCAAAAAACGTAGAATTCAATATCGAAACATTATATAAAAACGAAATTAAAGAATTTATAGTAGTTAGTTCAATGTTAAAATATAATCAATATAAATATTTAAAATAATTATTCATAATTTGTGTACCTAACTTCTAATAATTTATAATTTCTAGCATTTGATATATGGTTAGTCTCTCTTAACTCGATAACCATTTCTTTATTTTATTTTTAAATACGCTAAATGTCATTTTATTTTTTTCCTATTGATCATACTGTAAAATCTAGGCGTTATGAAAGAGGCGTCTTTGTCCAAATGATGTTTTTAATCCTGGGTATTACTAAACTATTCTCTAAAACTTGTCTCGTTAGTCTTCAGTTTTGAAGTATTCCGAAAGTTGATTTATTGTCCAAATATAGCTTTAAGAGGGAAGTTTTTAGAAAAGTTGCATTCAATCAAGGACTTTAGCTTCCATATACAGTTCATTGGTGGTATGGCGACATGGTCTGCGGAGGATAATTGTTAGTATAAATTTCTGCGCAGCTCGCAATGGCTCTAGCAGGGTTTTAGCACATCCACCCCATTCAATGATGCCGTAAGTAATAATCGATTCACATAAAGCATGATAAGCGGTTTTTAGCGTTTTAAAATCCAGAATATTCCTTAGTTCTTGGAAAACGTATCCAAGGATTCGCACCTTTGTAGCCAGGTTATGTATATGAGAGTCGCAATGGATCAAGCAATCTATTTGCCCAAAATATTTTGGTACGCATCGGAGGAACTCTCGATCCGTTTTGCAAAGGTAACGCATTTTCCGGGTCTCGATCAGTTTAATCACGTGACCAATTCTCTACACCCGCTTTCTAGACTTGCGAGTATTCCGCTGCAGTCATCCAATAATTCCGGAGGATGGTTATCACCCATCACTTGATATACAATTGTGTAATATATTTGTACGCATATTGAAAGAGCTACCCAGAATCATCAAACTCTACGCCAAGGCTGACTATTTATCGATAAATAAATTCCACTCTTCCACCGATTGGAAAATTCTCTTTGCTCAATGCTTTATAGGCGAGGTCGTAGATAAATTTTATTCGATTGTAAATAAAACTATCGAGAATTTCGTACTTACGCGAACGACAGCCAACCCGCGCTTCATAGAGGTCTCGCCAAAAATCATCAAAGTAAAAAACCGATATCACAGGAAGTGGAAGAAGAACTGTAGTCCTCGCGACTATGACACGTCCGCAATAATGCGTCATAGGCAAAAAATATACAAAAACAATGCTTCAGTCAATTTGTCAATCGAAGCTCGGATAATATCCGTCGTAATCCTAAACAATTTTGACGTACATTAAAAAATATTCGCAGAGGCAGCGAGATTACGGCAATTTTAATTTCGCTTTCGAAATTCAATTCGACTCATATTTCGATTTCTAAATTTTGGACTTAAAACTTGAAATTTGGTACAGAGAAGCCTCGTTGAGCCGAAATAACATTGTAAAATTTTGGTTGGAATATCTCATATATATGCTACACTAATAATATTAAAATTGCTGTATACTTTTTAATCAAATATTTACGCCATCTGTTGGTGCTTGGCACAACCCCTCTCTTATCCGAAAAACGGACCGCCCGCCTGAGGCGGTCGCGAACCTAACCGGGTTCGTCTACCGGCCAAGAGAAGGCGCTGATTGATTTTATTTATGAAATTAATATTCATATGTAATTAGTCCTTGGCTTCTTGCCGGGAAATCATGGGGTGACACAATAGATTTGTTTTGGTTATTGTAAATTATTTTATATCACGAATATGTATTTCTTTATTTATTTATAATAATAATAATAACAATAATTTTAAAAAATAACTTTTAAACTGTATTTTTAACCAATTATTATGATAACCTACATACTTTTTATTTGTAGATCATTTGTTTTATTGTGATTATTCTATGGTTAATAATTTTGTATCTTTCATCTCATCGTGTATTTTAATTCCCATTTTATTTTATTTTTTACTAAAATTTAATTTTTTTTTATTAGGCTTGACTATCTCACTCTATTTTTAAGCAATTATGATTATCTAAATACTAGCTAATTGTGCATCTTTTTTATGATTATATTATGGTTAGCCATTTTATATTATCAATTTCACTTTTATATTATCAAATTTATATTCAATTTTCCAGCTTTTGAGAAATAATAAATTCTCTTAGTATATACATTCTCCCAAATTTCATATATTCTACATTACATTTTTTTATTGGTTCATAATATATTTAAAACAATTTAAATGTTTGCCTTAGAACAGGCTATTGCCTAGATAGGCGACATTAAAATATGATCACTGGCAACAGTTTCTGGCATAATATGTTATCAGTGTTTTGCTACTGGATTCTCGGCTATGGCATTGTAATTATATATGTCCATTTACTAGCAAATAAATAAAATAAAATAAATAAATAAAGTTGTAATTTAAAATGTACCATGTCTTTCCCCACCTTTCTTTGTACAAAGTTAAGATTAAAATGTAGTTAATCTGCCTCTATTCTATTTAGTTTGCGAGCAAACTGGAGACAGTTAAACGCTATACAACCTTTTGTACTACTCGAATTCTTCCGAAATACGTTTTGAGCGTTAATTAAGCGAAGGCCAATTTTCTCATTCTAACCGCGTATCCAATGTATAGACACGGTATTTTTGCAAGCGGAGGTTAAAGTGTCAGTTATTCCATAGTTTCAACGCCGCTGCGAGCGCTACACACGATTACGCCGACTCTTTTTATTATTATTACACCACTGCCCAAAAGGAGTGTAATGTGTTCAATATTCATCTATGTATGTTTTCCGTTTCTTTATTTCGCTATAACTTCTAAACTCTTGAACCGTTTTAGAAGTATGTCATATTGTTAGAATCGTTTTGTCCTCACGAGTGCCATTGAGTACGTGCCGCGACCCCTTGCTCTCATATAAGGGGAAAGCAGCGTCTTTAATACAAATCGCCCTGTTTTGCAGTGCGTGTTGAAATTCATTATTTGAAGTTTAGTTCTTTTTCGTTCTTCCTCTTCGCGGCCACCAAGAATAGGTCCGGTAGGCCCAAGAGAAATATTTGAATGATTAATTTACAAAACAAAAATATAGAAAGTGTTTAATTATCAAACTCCACGAAATATTACTGATTTTTAACACGCTTTTATTAGGTCGACCTGTATGTAACTATGTAATGAAATCTAAGGTAACTAATTTAACCATCTTTCAAGGATCGTAGCGTCATGAAAATTGGCAGCTGTATGTAGTTCTGATGACAATACAATAATATGGTACTGTCGAACTGATCTGATGATGGAGTCGAAAGATATGAACTGGAACTTAATGATGGAACATCGTATCATAGCTGGGTTTGGAAGAAAGTTAAGAAAGGTTTTGAATGAACTTTGACCACGATTAGGTTTGAAGGTCTGATGATGTGGTTTTTACGTGCATTTATAAAAGCGTGTTTTTAGTGTTTTTTTTTAACCGTTTAATTTATTAAATAACCGTTTTTGGTTCTTACGAATTTATTACAATTCGACATTCTGTAAAATTATAAATATAAGATTCCGAAAAATCCTGAATGTATTAATATTGAAACCCTGATTTTTTATTCCACCATAACTTCTAAACGCTTGAACCGATTTTGAAATGTGTGATATTGTTATTATCGTTATATCATCTCGAGTGTCATAGATATATTTGTTTGGTATACTGTGCTAAAGATATATTAGTTTGGTATGCTGTGCTAAAGATATATTCGTTTGGTATACTGTGCTAAAGATGCTAGGGTTGTCGACTACAGCGGGCGAGCCCGTCACCTCAGGAAGTTTTAACGATTAGTCGTTCTATCTCACTGGAGTGAGCGCAGAAGACTTGAGGACAAAACAGTCCACCGTCTAGCTACGCCACAAGCCCGTAAGAGGCCAACGCCTTAACTGCGAGATAGCCAGGAGTGTTACCCGGCGGGCCTACACTCATGCCCTTACTTCCAATTGTAACCAGATTACTCCAGTCTCTCGATTGGTTACGAGTTCGAGGTCGCTTGCGCGGTCCTCTCCCTTACGAAGCGGTGAAACGGTGTTTACCGAACCTATCGCGGACCACAGCGTCCTTTGCCTGGCTGTTCACCCAGGATCGGATAGCCGATGGTCGTTTCAAGAGCAGTCCCCGTAAGGTCCGCAATCACCCCCTCTCTATAGGTAACAGTACTGCTTCCAGACTCCCCCGACTGTTAGTCAGAGTGCACAGTCGATTGGCTTACGCCGCACGGTGCGCAGACCGTCCAGGAGCGCCAGTAGGTTGATTCCCACGGGTGATTCCCACAAGGCCAGAGTCCTACCCATGCTCGCACTTCATGCGTGGAGGCCGTCGGATAGGTGTTGACCCGTGAGTGTGACCAACCCTTAACAGAATGGGTCTTCGTGGCCAACTCAGCAAGGGCCCATTGACTCCCTGTGCTAAAGATATATTTCTCTCACGGCAGAGTAAAGTATTGTGAATTCTCTAAAAAAAAACGAGATGAAGACGGGTATATACATTTTGTCTCCCCTCCCCGCTCCCCCTCCCCGAGGCGATTAACCCTTAGAGAGCCAGTTGTAGGACTGAAACTCACGACATGTTTTCAACCCTCAAAACTTAGTTTGTAGGGGTGTTAGTGCATGCATACTTATATATAACGGTGGCTTATTCAATGGAGGCGACATTTTTACCAAATAATTGCATAATTGCTTTAATACAGAGATCGGCCGCCCGCAATTCGTCACAATAGAAAAACCACTAATCGGCGGTATTGGCATTCCATCGGTAAAGATTATTTCCAGACTGAAATCTGTCTGGGTCTATGTGTGTGTGTGTGTGTGTGGGTTTCTCCATGATACCGCTCTAACGCTTCATCCGATTGAGCTGAAATTTGGCATGCAGGCACCATTTGGTCATGGCAAGAGTTGAATTGTGGTTGAAATCGGTCCACCAGAGGGCGCGTTAGTCATACTTCGATTTCGAAATATTGCAGTTACACTGGAAATTCGGTACACAGATGCCTTGTTGAACGAAACCAGGCTGTGAAACATATTTTTGGTTGACATATCTTCTATACAAGTGACGCAAATAATATTTATGAAAATACCACATTATTTTTGGAATAATACCATTTGAATGCCGCGTAAAATACTACAAATACGCTTGGGAGGAGGGTGGGTTGGCGCGGGAGCGTGAGAGGGGAAGGAGGGGGGAGAGGGTTGGCGGGGGTGGCCTGTCCACTTACCGGGAATGTCTTGGGTGACAACCTTTTTTTTATAATATTAGGACATTTTATTTTACAAATGATTGATTAGTCGACATAAAATCTAAGTTAATATTAAAGTGCATTTTTAAAAAATTCAGGAATTTAGTTTATTTTCATTCACTTCTGCAAACTTCTTGGTCTTTGATCAACACAGATAGAGGACCGACTCTAAGCCAGGTATTTGATTTTATAGGACTTTTTTTTTATTTATTTTAATTTTCAGTCGTATCCAATTGGCGAAAATATCGCTATCGGATATGCCACAATATAATAAGGGTAGTAAAAATAATAGTTTTTGTAAGTGACAGGTAGTTATTAGACGGTTTTTGCATGGTACTAGTTACTGGTTACTATCTTACCTAATTTGAAGACAAATAGAAGATCTGATTACTTCAGTAGTATAACTAAACAAAATATTTAAAAATAATCATAAATTATCAGAATCAGATCATATAAATAATCAAAATATTTGAAAAAGTCATTAGCTAAAATACTAACATAAAAAACAAATGATTATATCTAAACATGACAGAAATATATTACTTAAATCGATGTAATTTGTAGTTTGCTACTTTTATAGCTGCAGTTTTTCAATTACTATTGCTTTATGTATAATAAAAGCAAAATACATATTTAATTCAATAATGCAACAACATTTTTTTAAAATACCATTTTAATACTAAGGAAAATATTACAAATATACTATGAAGTGACGCGCGGGAGGAGGTTGGGTTGGTGCTAGGGGCGTAAGGGGGGGGGGGAGACTTGTATACTTGCTGGGTAAATCTTGGGGTAACACATCTGACTTTTTTTAAATGGTTACAATGTTTGAAAAGGCATGACCCTCGAATTCGGTCAGATCATAGAAAGGGTGGCCTGTCTGCAACTCCCTTTTTTTTTAAATTTCACGTCCTCCAGTTATTTAGTAGTGGTATTATAGGATTTAATGCTAAGGTAAGTAGGTTTTCTGTACTTTTGCCAGTCTTCTTCAGGATACGCATAAATGGAAGCTACCGCGGGTATGGTGAAAGTGAATGACAGCATACATTAAGCACCGGTATATTCACCAAGTACATAGTCATCAAGACCCGGTGGCATAGTGGCTAGTTTACTAGGTAACCCAATTTATTCTAAGTATTGAATTTCTTGATCTTTCATGATTACTTTTATTATAATACAATATATGTAAAAAAAAATCTTGACTATATATCCAATCATTTTGATAATCGGAGATGGATAATATTAATAAAACTTGTATTGGCTATTTCTATTGCGACATTTCTATTGCTGTAATCTAATAATTGTAATATTTCTAATTTGACTATTTTATAACTGACTATTCGTTTTTATATTTTGACTATTTGTATTTTTCATCTATACCTACTTAGGTATTTTAGCACCTCAAATAGTATTTTAAAAGACATTAAGTATATTAATATTGTAAATGTATATAATAGTTGTTTTTTCAGTTTAAAAAAAATAGTCAATCTGTTTAAAAAATAATTTTACCACATAAGGTATAACACATTATCTTGTAAAAAGAATTTGACTATGCCAAGATTAAGGATTCATACCAACTGGTTTATTTTATAAAAATAAATTAAGCGAGTAATTCCTCGGCTAAAAAGATAGTGTATATCCATCCTAGAGTATTTAATTATGAGTCCTCTTGCCGAGTTTACGAGTGCATTTAAGATTAATCAAGTTGTGACAGTCTTCGCACAATACAACACAATAGTGAGGCACTCTTATGCCGCGCACCATCATCGATTAAAATAATACCTATGTGCGAGCTTCATTGTGCAACATATTTATAACGGTACTTATAGCTAAGAGACTTAAGAGTTGACTACTTACAAAGGTAACTAGAAGTGGTAACTTTTCATTTGCACAAATAGAAACTTTATACGCCGGTACGACCATAAGTACATAAAGCATTATCATGAAAAGGTCTTTGACCACAGGTCTTTGGTCAAGGTCGGTAGTAAAGCTTGTAGAGTTGTTTTAATTACTCAACCATGGCATTTTATCTATTTATTTATTCACGTATTAATGCGTAATGTTGATTAGTAATTATTAATCATCAATACAGAAAAATCAATGCATTGAAAAGTAAACTATACAAATCTTATATATAAAAATGAATCGCCGTGCGTTAGTCTCGCAAGATCTCGAAAATGACTCGACCGATTTGAATTATTATTTTGTTGTTTTATTTGCCTTGATTCAGGGGTGGTTTACAAAAATAAATATTTAGGAAAAATTAAAAGAAACAAATGAAAATCGAAAAAATCGGAATTGGTCATTTTGGGAAATGGGCCACTTTCAATAGATGCCATTCGCGGCGATCCTATTGTTTGACAGCTTCGCCATCCATAACTGTTATTCATTCCGTGCGATTGTGTAAAATATCAGAAAAGTCGAAAACGTCAAAAAAGTCGAAAAAGTCGAAAAAGTCTGAAAAGTCGAAAAAGTCAAAAAAGTCCAAAAAGTCCAAAAATGCAAAAAAGTCCAAAAAGTCGGAAAAGTTGAAAAAGCCGAAAAAGTCGAAAAACTCAAACCGTACATGATTCGGTCATATTATAGATTTCAATGAATTGGTTTTAGAAGGGTGATTAGGATCATAAACGCTTATAAAGAGTTACAATCAAATCAATTTTAGGTGGTACGAAGTTCACCGGGTCATCTAGTATAATATATAAATTAAATACTAGCTATCATACAAGAATGAATATTTAATTGCCTGTAATTTAAACACACTTGGGTTGGCGGTAAAAATATCTAAATCTGGTGCCATTGATTTAATGTCATTCATGCGCGAGAATGGCTCGGCGTAAAGATGGAGCACGAAGACCATTATAAGGCACGAAAAGATCCACCTTGGCTAGTAAGCTATGGCTATCAGTTTTACCTCGAATCAGATTAAAAATGGTCAGAATTTGTCTTTTGAGACACTTTGAAGCTGTCAACTGCAACAGGCGAACCCGACACCTAAGGAAGCTATAACATATAGATCGTTCTTTCGACCGTGGGGTGATTACGCAGAGACTTGGGACAACACGGTCCATACATAGTCTAGCTCCGACAACACGCTTGAACAGGCCAACGCCATACCGCGAGGCAGCCTCGCGCGCTTACTATCACATTTGGCCGAATTTCTCCGTCCTTCTGTCTGGTCAAAGGTTTGAAGTCACTTGCGTGGCCTCTACTTGATGTTACCGGTAATTCGGTTCGAATTTATCGCCGACTGTGGCGTCCTTTGCCCGTATGTCACTCGAGATCGGGTGGCCAACGGGCCATTTCCAGAACCATCTGACTCCGCAGCGCCCGAAGGCCAACCCCAAAAGAACTTGCTGTGACAATGGAAACAGAGTCCTTTAGATTACAATGGGCTAATAAGTCACCCCAGGAAGTTAATATATATATATATATATATATATATATATATATATATATATATATATATATATATATATATATATATATATATATATATATATATATATATATATATATATATATATATATATATATATATATATATATATATATATATATATATATATATATATATATATATATATATATATATATATATATATATATATATATATATATATATATATATATATATATATATATATATATATATATATATATATATATATATATATATATATATATATATATATATATATATATATATATATATATATATATATATATATATATATATATATATATATATATATATATCCTATAAACGGATTTCTTTACAAAACTTATCAAATATAAAAATATTATACTGTTTTCTACAATGTTTCTTTACATATTTTTTAATATTACCTATACAATTTTATACTGGTTTACCGTATTTTGATAACATTATACAGCCTTTATTACAAACTCCTGTGCCAGAAATTAAGATTGAAGTTTCTTCTTTCATTTCATTTGCTCGTTGCCATGAAATAAGATATAAATCGTAATTTCTGGTCTGTATTATATAAATATAAATAATGAAGTATTTTATTTTTATTTTCATTTAATGGCTGGCTGATAGCGAGCCCAGCAATGGTATATCGTCCTTTTAAAGAGTGGATATATTCGAATTTCAAATCGAATTTTCGGTATGTCATTCCGCATGTAAGAGACGATTCATTGTGATTTTTTTCATTGTTTTTGCTTTAATTTGTCTTTAATAAAGACATTTTATTTTGGTTTGCAAAAGGATACGCTTTGTTTTTGAGATGTGGATGAAGGGCGATCGTTCGCTAGCGATAAAGGGATCCCATTAAACCTACATTGCACTGTACATTGCACTGTCGAAAGTGGTGCTCATCCAGGCATACATCTCATTTAAAATAAGCATTTCCCAATCCAGTCCGGGAAAACCTTCCAGCTATGTAAGTGGCTTTTATTATTTTTATTTTTTCATCAAACTGTCATCCTTTAAACGAATTCTTTAAAAAAAGAAATATATATATATATATATATATATATATATATATATATATATATATATATATATATATATATATATATATATATATATATATATATATATATATATATATATATATATATATATATATATATATATATATATATATATATATATATATATATATATATATATATATATATACATATATATATATATATATATATATAATTGTAAATGTGTAAATTATTATTTTTTTCAAATTGAAATTATGTTTATTACTAAATAAATGAAATGATAAAATAATGAAAGGGCACTTATCTGGTCTGTGGTGACCAGGAGTGACTCCACGCCTTATTCTTCTCTTCCTTCAGCGCTTGCTAGGTGTTTCCTGCTGTGGTATTGGAACTTGATTAAAATGGTAGCGGCAACACAACAATGCGAGACGAGAATGAATGCTGGAAAATAATAGGCGATTAGTGTTTCTTAAATATTAATGATTGAATATTTCGGCTCAGCCGTCGTCAAGATATGTGACATTTCTGAAATCGAACAATTCGTTGAAAATTTAAATTCAAGGAATCGAACAAAAAGAAATGGATTAATAATATTTTACACGATTTAGTTAAGGTACCATAACGAACCGTGCAAAACGTTATGATTATAAATTAAAATAAAAAGCATTTGATGATTATGATAATATGATAAACCTTATTAATTTTGCCTATTGAGACCGGAACCTTTGCAAGCGCCTAAAATATAAATATAAGCTAATTCCCAAGATTTGACGTCCCTTTCCTTTGCATTATCACCCAGGCATTTTATTATTTTAACTTTAAAACATTGATCAAAAGATAAATTATGCGCCCTGGCATGTAAAGATATTGGGAGTTGGCTTTCATTTCCTACACTAGCCCTATGATTATTTAGTCTAATATTAAGTGGTGTTGTTGTTTCACCGATATAAAAGGCATCACAAGTCCTGCACAGAAGTTGATATACTATATTTTTTGAAATACAACTGCAATGAAAGGGAACCCTGTAACTATTAGTAGTATTTGGACTGGTAAAAAAAGGACTTAGATCTAACAGAGGACAAGTTTTACAACGTGGACGACCGCAAGGTTGAAGGCCAAAAGTATTATTACCAATAGAGAAATTTTTATTATTTTTTGTTTTGTTTAATATTGATCTAATATTAGGTGGTCTGCGGAAAGATAAAATTGGCGGTGAATCTAAGAGATCCTTAGTGGATGCATCATTAGAAATGATGGGGAATAAATCAGATAATATATCTCGCAGTTTCTCAGCACCAGGAAAATAAGTGGTGCTAAGGAAGATTTTATTATTATTATTATTTTTATTTTTATTTGAAGTAATTTTAGGTTTTGGTATATATTTTACTTCAGAGTTTAGAATATGTTTATCCAATAGAGGAGCAGGGTATTTTCTTTCAAGAAGAGATTGCTTTAGATTATTGAGATATTTATCTAAATTTTCTTTGTTGTTAACTAAACGGTGTCCGCGAATGGACATTGAATAGGGAATGGATCTCTTGGTGTGAAATGGATGACAGCTATCAAAGTGTAAATACTGTTCTTTATTTGTAGGTTTTATATGAATCGCGGTTTTAATTTTACCTTCGGAAATTGTTAAATCAACATCTAAGAAAGTAATTTGTGATTTAGAAATGGTATGAGTGAAATTCAAAGGGCCAAAATTATTTAGGTCGTCAAGAAAGGTTGTTAGAGTAGTTTGTCCGTGTGGCCAAATCATTACTATGTCGTCAATAAATCTATACCATAATATGGGTTTTAAATTTTGCGTTTGAAGAAAATTTTGCTCGAATAATCCCATGAAAAGGTTGGCATACGAAGGTGCCATTCGAGTTCCCATAGCAGTCCCTTTAATTTGAAGATAAAATTCATCTTC